>JAFFSR010000025.1:367500-967500 GCA_017163975.1 Anastatus disparis | reverse complement strand
ACTCATACACTTACCCTATATCTTTTTATTTTTATAAGTTATAAAATTTTATTTTTTTATTTTTGAAAATATATTAGTTAGAAATTTAAATAAAAAGTAAATTTATGTTACATACACTGAGAGAAATTTTAAATAAAATATTACAAGAATTATAGTACATCTTTACGATGTAGCTTTGTAAACTTTTCAAATGCGTTAAATTTACTGTGCTATATAGAAAATTTTATTCCTAATAAAAAATTTTATCACTTAATAAACTTCATGTAAAAAAACGTTTCAAATTTTTTTAGCTGGTTACTGATTTCCATTTTATGTACAACAATTTATTTACATCAAGATACAAATATTATTAAAGTCAATTTTTAGATACAAGGGATTATTTCATATTGATGTTACTACCTACGCTGTGAATTAATATAACCTAAAATATAAACGTAAAGTCGCAGAGGTCAATAGAAAACAAGCGCGCATGTTAATAACGGTTGGATGGATCGGCCTTATATACAAAGTGTGCTAAACTCTCACCATTTGCAGGAGTTCAACACAAATTTTAACGCATCAGTCGCCAGGATTATATGCCGGTATTGTTCTCTCTTATTTGATAATCAACCTGTGCATGCGCAAAGAATATTGTTACAAGAAATTATAGAGTTTGTACAATACATATGACAAAAATTAATATCTGAACTAGTAATAATTTACAGGTATTGAAAAATTAAAATATTCAAAATTTTATTATCTTGACATTGTAATTATTTTAAGATTACATAGTAAAATTTGTGGAAACAGATAGGTAGAAAAAAATTTTTTTTTTCACCCGAAATATGTTATTGAAATTTTTTAAATTTATTTAATTTATTAGTTTAATTTTTTTTAAAAATAAATTACCTTTGAAAAAAACGGACCTGAAGTAGAGTGGAACCCGAGTATCTCGAGAACGGAAAGCGTGAACGTTACCGACTGCGCCATCATGACATGTTACTTATAAAATTTCGAATCGTCTACATATGTTACAGAACTATACTTTTAATTTGGTAGACAATTTTGAGGTTGAAAATAAATTTACAGATCATCAACTCGACATTATTATTTAAAATAGTAAAATTTATTATATTCATAATAAAATTTATTATATGCATGATAAAATTTATTATTTTTATAACATTAATTCCAACATAAGATATCAAATATTTTTACTCTGTCATAACAAATTTCACTATAGCATAATTTTTACTATGTAATATAGCAATTTTTCTAACAAGATATAGTTTCATTTCTTAACCGATGTTGCCAACCTTATCAAATTTTATATTAATATTTGTTTTAAATGTAATAAAAATCGTCATAGTGCAGAAATGTCCCAGCTGACTTATAAAATATAGTAATTTTTATTACTATCTATAACTAAAGTTATTTTTTATTTTTCTCAGTGTATAAAATCATAATTTAATTAAATTATAGAAGTTGTGCCATAAATTCAGAATCTTTACTTACATCAGAATCTGAAACTGATAAAGGAAATTCCAAGCAAAAAAGTAGCACTACAGATGTAGAAGATTCTGAAAATGGCAGCGACGAAAGCGAAGATGAAACGCCTATGCATAATCACAAAAATACGGATTTTTCAGTATCTAATGATAATCAGGTTGACAACAAAATCCAAGAAAAAAATATATGTTTTTATAGCAAAATTCCAAAAAGTAATTATTTATTTAATTTATGACAAATATTTTTTGTGCAGTTCATCTTTCTTATAGCTAACTAGGAGAGTATCAGACCTCCGGATCACGGATTTTGCTCAAACTATGGGATAAGTTTTCAGATGTCAAAATATGAAAGGAAATAGAATTTTAGACCCCAACGCTCAATATTTCCGTAGTTATAGGCAATTAAAGAATATCACTAAAAAAGTTACTAGATTTTCAAATGCTTACAGTTCCTTAGCATTGATACTTGGGAACATGAAACTTTTTTCAAATGAAAGCTGAGCTCAAATCCTTTTGGAATAGTAGTTATAGCATGTCAAAATATTATTTTTTCCCAAAGCTATAGCGTAATAAACATTAGACCCAATTTCAGCTTTTGTTATTAATTAATGTTTTAAAAAGAAAAATCAGGTCCAATGTTTGTCACGCTATAACTTTAGGAAAAAATAATATTTTGACATGCTATAACTACTAATTCGAAAGGATTTGAGCTCATCTTTCACTTAAAAAAAGTTTCAAGCTTCTAGCTATCAATGCTAAGGAACTATATGCGTTTAAAAATCTAGTAACTTTTTTAGTGAGTTTCTTTAATTGCCTATAACTAGGGAAATATTGAGCGTTGATGTCTAAAATTCTATTTCTTTTCATATTTTGACATTTGAAAACTTATCACAAAGTTTGAGCAAAATCCGTGATCCGGAGATCTGATACTCTCCTAGTAAGTAAAAAATTTTCTTATGAATTATTCACCAGCATTGTATTTGTTTTCGTGTTAATTTGATTGACTCACAAAATTCTCAAAATATTTTTACTATTATTTTACTTTTTTTACTATTTTTTTATAATTACCCTAGCGGAAAAAAATAAATGCAGACAACAGTTAATAACTGAAAATATCAGGAAAATACTGAAGAAAATAGGTAAAAACTGGAGAAAACGGAAATTAACTGTTGATAAATATTAGAATTGAGACAAAGACAACAGTTATCTTCTGATTTCTTCAGATTTCTTCAGTTTTTATCAGTTTTCTACAGTTCTATATAATTATCTGCAATTAACAACAATTATATTCATTTTTAAACATTTTGTTTTAAATATAAAAGCCATTGAAAAAATGAAGAAATCCGAAGAAAATTGCAGAAAACAGTTATATTCCGAACACACCTGTTGAAAAGTAAAGAAATCTGGAGGAAACTGCAGAAAACGGTTATATTCTGAACACAACTGTTAATAAGTGAAGAAAACTGTAGACAACAGTTATATTTTGAACACAACTGTTGAAAAGTGAAAAAATCTAGAGAAAACTAAAGACAACAGTTACATAACGTTTTAAAACGAAGAAAAATTAAGGAAGTTAACCAAAAATTGTTTCTTTCCGCGTACAAAGTAAACAAAATAGAACATCACTAGCGAAAGCTGATAATATTGGCAGGTGACTAAAGAAAACAGTTATTAACTGTTTTAAAACGTAGAAAAGTGAAGAATGTTGGAAACATATTTTTTTCTCGCACGTAAAAAATGAAGAAATCGAAGCATAACTGGAGAAAACTGATAATATTGGCAGATAACTGAAGAAAACAGTTATTAACTGTTTTAAAACGAAAGAAAAGTAAAGAATGTTGAAGAAATATTTTTTTCTCGCACGTAAAAAGTGAAAAAATCGGAACATAACTGTAGAAAATTAATAATATTGGCAGATAACTGATAAAAACAGTTATTAACTGTTGTCTTTGTCTCAATTCCGACATTTTTCTGCTGTTATTTGCTGTTATAAACTGTTTTCTTCAGTATTCTTCATTTTTTTCTTCCGCTAGGGTATTAAAATTTAAATTAGAATATAGTAAGCATAAAAAAAATCAGCAAACAAAAAACAAAATAATAGGGGAAATTAATACTGAGAAATTGCAAAAGTCACAGAAAAAGCAAAAAGCAGATAACGAAACTCAAGAACAAATTACAAATAATTTTAACTTTGGCAAGTATGAAAAGAATAAATCTAGTAATAAAAATCGATTATTAAGCAAGGAAAATAAGATGGACGATATAAACAAAGATCTTCAGAAAAGTCCGAAAATATTAGATAACGAGATTCTAGAACAATCAGATAATCAGAAAAGATAGAAGATATACAAAGAAGAAGAAGAAGAAAGTCAAATTAAAAATAATTTTAATTTTGATCGCATTGAAGATCATAACCACAATCAAAATGGTTTATTTTTATTAAAAACAAATGACAAAAAAAATAAAATATGTAATGTAAGTAAAGATCAATAAACAATAAAGAGAGCCATAACTGCTAATAAAGACAATGAAAACCCAAAAAAAACGTAAGAAAGAAAAAAGCGAAAATCAAGGAACAAACGATCAAAAGAATCCAAAGCAGAGTAAAGAGAAAAACATACACAAAAAAAAGTAATAAAACTTCTTTAAAAATTAAAGATGATAGAATAATTAAAAATCATAAAAACTAATTAACGTTAGGAAAAACAAAAGATTATATAATTTAATAGTTATTTGTTATTAAAGTTTACTTTCTTAAGATTATAAAAATTAAATTATTATTATTATGCATAATGTATGGTGAAAACAATAAAAATAAATCATTTCATTATTCAACTGGAATTATTACTATTTTTCAATTACTCAAATTTTTTAAAATATATATTATAAAGTTATTTGCATAAGACAATATAATCACACATACCTTCAACTATTTCCAAACTTTTTCAATTTGTAGAATAATGTAGACATTAACCAAAAGTTATCAGAAGCTTAGCTGAATTAAAAAAAAATATTAACCGCTACCAAATTTCACTTATACTTACGTCAAACTATGACTTTTGGATGAATAAATAAATAATAAATTACTTTTAGGGTAAGTGTGGGAGTTAATGTGTCATCCCCGGTTATCGTGCCCTATGTTAAACCATGTGATGTCGATAATCAAAGCACGATAATAAAAGTATGCATTTATATGGTAAGCAGACGACACACGATAAACTGTCACATCGCATAAACTTTGTAAATTCAATCAGCAAATTAATAGTTCTTAAATTTTCACTTAGAGAATTTGTTTTATTCGTAGATAATGTGCTTTACTTTAAATAAACAGTTTATAAAACTTTTAAAAAATAATGAGATTTGTTTAATTGACGGAAATGTGTCTGCCTTAACCTTAAAGGCACGATAACTCATACACTTACCCTATTCTTTTTTTATGGTAAAAATGTCTGATGTTTGGAAAAATTTTGTAAAATCTGGTCGCAAAAATTGAAAAGATTCTCAATAAAACTTCTAAGACATTATTCTTTTCAGAATGTTTCTGAATCTTTTCAGATTTTAAAACCAAACCTTTCCTAATAAAATATTCAGGCATTTCAACTAAGGTTTCAAGTGATTGATTGAAATGCGAAAAAGCATATATTAACACTTTAAAAATGATTAAAGTTATAAAAAAATGATTTATCAGTACTTTTGACATTTCAAAATTCTAAATAAATTAGAGTTTTAGATATTTAAAAATTGAAAATATTTAACGAAGTTTAAATCGTTTACGATTAAGGCGACCTCGGAACTTAGGTTAGGTTTCATTTCTTAGTTTACAAATCATACTTTTAATACATGAAATTTTTCAGATTTTTTAATTTTCCACCATTCTTTGATACCCATAGAATGGTAGAAAACTTATAAATCCAAAAAATTTTACAAAATAAAAGTTTAATTTGTAAACTACGAAATAAAAATTTAGCCTAACCTCCGTAGTCGCCTTAATACCTTATTTATTATTTTTATATTTGTGCTTGTATGCGTAGTTGAGTATTAAGTAATTTAGTTTGGTTAAGATTGCGGCCAAACATTCTATTTGAATGTTTATTTATACTTTAGAAATGCTTTACTAAAGTATAAACATGTCACATTCTCAAACTTTCACTTAAAAGATAGAAACTATAAAATGTGAAAACCATACCTAAATTTAATTTATACTTACACCAAACAAAAATGATATTACTAAATTATTCCAAGTCTTTCATTAATTTCATTAAGGTAGTACCGTCATGGATTTATGTAATTAAGAACATCATAAGAAAATCATTTTTCACTAGTTTTTATATGGGTTTCATGACAAAAGTAAATTAGAATGTAGGAAAGGGATACTTTAGGATACAGAAAAAAAATGATTTGCAACCTTATTGGTGCAGATATTAATGATTAAAAAGAGACACAAAAAATAGCCTATAAATAAAGTAAACTTTCTTATTTTTTATCATATCTGAATGAAACAAAGCTCATTTTTTTCCTTAGAGAATTCCAATGGAAATTCAGTGATAGCGCTTACAGTTTAAATGAAAATTCAATTGTTTATTAAAACTGTGCAATTTTTTACAAATGATTGTGATATACGTTCAAACTGTAAATACTACCACTCAAATTCCATCGGTAACTCTCCTTGGAATTCTCTAAGGAAAAAAATGAGCTTTGTTTCATTCAGATATGATGAAAAATAAGAAAGTTTACTTTATTTATAGGCTATTTTTTTGTGTCTCTTTTTAATCACTAATATCTGCACTAATAAAGTTGTAATTTTTATGGAATCATTTTTCTCTGCACTCTAAAGTATACCTTTCTTACATTCTCGTACATTTTAGTTGTAAAATTCATATGAAAACAAATAAAAAATAATTTTCTGATGATGTTCTGAATGACACATATCCATGACGGTACTATACCTTAAGGGGATGTAATAAGGTATATGATTTCTACATAGTTGCCGACATTGCAGTTTTCCAAATTTTAAATTTTTATTTAAAAATTTTCTAAAAAATTTCTATATTAGGCTTTTCATTAGTAAAAATAGAAGGCTTCAATATAGAGGTAATTTTAAAAATTTTGGATTAAGAATCAAATATTTGAAAATCTGTAATGTCGGTATTTTACATTGCCTTAAGAGGATATCGTACTTCTGCTCCTTCTAATAATATTTGTATTCAAAGTTCATGAGTAAACAGTGCGTCAAATCAAATTCTTTCACTTCAGTAAGAAAATTCGTAAGATTAATCTTTAGCGCGGACAAGTCAAGAAATTCACCAAAATAATATACATAAAAAGTTATAAACAAATTTTCGATGTATACTATTTTGAGGTTAGGTTCATCGAGCTTGATATCTAATTTTCATTGAAAGTTCATAAAAAAATATGAAGCTAAATTGAATTTTTAATTCAATAAAAATTATTGTATTAATATAGTTTTAGCGCGGACAAGTAATTAAATTTGTCCAAATATTGAATTTAAAAAGATATCAGTAAGATAAAAAAGCAAAAATCGATTCCAACAACTACGACATCCTGTTAAGTTCAATTTTAGTAATGAAACTAATCTTAAGAAAATTAAAATTAATATAAAAAGTATTGCTAAACTTTTTTTATAATTTTGCCAATCTATAGTTTATTTATAAAAAAGATTTTTTAGTTAAAGTTTGGGATTGTTTCATTGCATATAGCGTTCCCAAAGCTACAATCTACTTCTAAATCAAAAATTTGGGCTAAACTTCGCCTAAACTAAATCCTTTTCACTCAAGTCTTCTCTTCCTGTTCTTGTGGTGTCTCGTTTATTTTCTGTGTTAGGTTATTTTGAACTTCTTTGATTCATTCTTCTTTTTCCTTTCTCAACCTTTCATTTTTTTCTCTTAGTTCATTATTTTCTTTTTTTGATTCTTCTTTATGTTTTTCAAACGAATTTTTGAGATTCTTATTTTCATTTCGTAATTTTTTAAAGGTATCAATGAGGACCTCTAGTTGATCTTCAATTGTTAAATTTCTAATTTTATCTTTGCTTAAATCTAGTTAAATTTTATTTATAAAAATAACTGAATTCAATAATTTATTATTGAAAAATCTATAATTATGTATAATAGTTTCTCCTATGATCGCGATAATAAAGATAGGAATTAAAGTAGATCCGCGAATAAATTTTGTTAATATCATGCTGAATTCGGCAATAGAGCCTATAGATGTATTAAATCCTGCGCATGGAAAAATTCGGACGTTGTAAATGAAAATATGGAAAGAAGAAATAATTTTAAACCGAAAAGTAATACTAGGAATCCGAATAGGCAAGTAGAGTCTAACAAGCCGTTAAACTTCAAGACCGGCGCGTAGATGAGGCGTGCGTGTCCGGTATCGAGTCAATACGTCTCCACATTAAAGATCGAGTCTCGGGAAAAACATTTTTAATATATTCGGGCGCGGAAGTTTTATTTGTTCCAAAAAACAAAGGTCAACACGAGTAACCTGTCAAGTTCTAACTGTATGCCGCTAACAATACGCAAATAAGCACATATGGTACAATCTATATGTAATTAGACCTAGGGTTTAGAAATAAACGATTGGGTTAGACGTTAATCGTGGTAGACGTGCCATATGCGATTTTGGGCGGTGATATGCTTAAACAGTACCATGTACTACCAGATCTTACGAGAAGAAGACTGGTGGATGGTGAAATGCAAGAGTCCGTGAAAGGGTTCAACAAAACCGCCACTTTAGTTCAAGTATTGATCGTAGACCCGGGCAATAAATACGCTAAACTATTAAGCTAGTATCCTTCAATAATTGGTATGGAAGATCCCTTGCCGGCAAAACACAGGAGCGTATACCACTATATTGAAACAACGGGTCCTTTCGTTGCACAAAGGCCACGAAGACTTCCACCAGAGAAGCTTAAGGCCGCCAAGAAGGCATTTGAGAAATTGGTCAAGGAGGGAATTTGTAGATCTTCGAAAAGTCCGTGGGCTGCCAAAAAGGATGGTAGCTGGCGAATTTGCGATGATTATCGTGAATTAAATAACGTTACGGTTTCTGACAGGTATCCCTTGCCGCATTTATATGACGTCACAAGTGATTTGCATAATAAAAGTATATTCTCCGCGCTGGACTTCGAGCAAGTGCTTTTGCAAATACCAATCTTTCCGGAAGACATGCCTAAGACTGCAGTCGTTATGCCTTTCGGCCTTTTTGAGTATCTTGTGATGACGTTCGGGTTCAGCAATGCCGCTCAAACCTTCCACGTCAATCTTGCCCTGGGAGATTTAGGCTTTGCATTTGCATTCGTAGACGATATTCTCGTTGCATCTTCATTGCCAGAGGAGCACGAGGTGTATCTAAAGACGGTATTTAAGAGGCTCGCCAAGTATCATTTACGTCTTAACATAAACAAGTGTAAGTTGGTTGTTTCCAAGTTAATATTCCTTGGACACTAGGTGAGCGGAGAAGGGTTTCGTCCAAACCCAAGTAAAGTTAAAGCTATAACGGAATTCCCGAAGCCAGAGACTGAAGATGACATGCGTAGGTATTTAGGCATGATTAATTTTTATAGGAAATGTTTACGGTATGCAGCCGAAACGCAGCGCCATTTAAATGCATTAATTAGTGACATTAAGAAAAAAGATAAACGCCCTGTAGTATGGACGAAGATAACTGAGGACGCATTTGAAAAAACTAAAAAAGAATCAGTAGAAGTAGCTTACTTAGCGTTCCCAGCAGAAAATGCAGAAGTGAAAGTCGTAACGGATGCTTTGAATTTCGCGATGGGTGCGTCCCTAGAGCAATTAGAAAATGATTCATGGCAACCATTAGCTTTTTTCTCTAAAAAATTTACACTCGCGCAAAGAAATCATTGCGTTTTAGATAAGGAATTATCAGCTATATACGAAGCGCTCAAATATTTTAAGTATTATCTAGAGGGTCGAAAGTTTAAAATTCATACTGACCAGAAGCCGCTAGTATAAAATGCAGAGGATTGCTCTGCAATTCGTAGTAGAAGGCTATCTTATATAGCAGAATTTAGCATGCAAATATGCTACTTGTCCGGTCAAGATAATGTGATAGCAGATCCCTTATCGAGAATTGAAGATGTAAGGTTTTCAACACTTTTCTCATTAGAAGAATTAGCAAAAAAGCAGCTAGAGGATCAAGAATTAAAAACAGTTTTAGAAAATTCTAATCACCCTCTCAAGTTAATTAGGCTGCAGTGGGGAGCTGAAAAGACCTTTTTATACGTCGAGTTGGCAGATCAGGTTTTTCTCTCTTACCTCCCCAAAGAATTGAGGCAGGGTGTCATTAATCTTTTTCACAATCAAAACTCGCATCCTTTGGGCAAAGTAACAGCTAAGCTGATTATACAGCAATACGTATGGCCCAAAATGAACCAGGAGATAGCAGCATGGTGTAAGTCATGCATAGATTGTCAAAAATAAAAAATCTCTCGCAAGAATAAATTTTTGTCTTTTAAGTTCACCGAGCCAGTCGTTCGTTTTACTCATATTCATGTGGATCTCGTGGGCCTACTACCAACATGTGAAGGATACAGATACATTCTATCAATGATAGACAGATTTTCAAGGTGGCCAGAAGCAGTTCCGCTGCAAGATGTATCCGCTCCCACAGCTGCATGCGCTTTTTATGATAATTGGGTGACGACGTTTGGCGCACCCATGATCATAACGAGTGATCAAGGAAGGCAATTTGAGGCGCAGTTGTTTAAACAGCTATTAAATTATATTGGGTCCTACACAGCATGGAAGATTGGGAATATTTCGGAAATATTCCAAATGTTCCATGCTGTGTAGGGTGTAAGAAAGTTAGAACAACACCATACCACCCAGCCTCCAGTGGTATCGTCGAGAGATGACTCTGAGATTTTAAGACCACAATTATGTGCCACATGGAAACTGCAGAGTGGACCAGAGTTTTGCCTATCGTAATGCTTGGTCTGCGCACTTGTTCATGATTGGATATGGGGCGAGCCCAGCTGAGTTTCTATATGGTATAACATTAACAGTACCAGGTGATCTTTGCGAGTTCCGTGAGATCAGTGCGTATGATTCTGGCGAGTTTCTGGTGGAATTTAAGGAGTACATGAGGCAAGTGAAGCCAGTACCCGCTGCAAACTATTGTGCAATCAAGCCGTTTGTGTTTAAGGAACTGAGTCGCTGCACCCACGTTTTTAAAAGGGTAAAAGCGGTTAAACCAACCCTCACGCATATATACACAGGACCTCACAAAGTCATATCAAGGCAAGGTGGTGGTAGGAATTATACCATAGAGAATAATGGTAGCAACATGGTTGTATCGGCCGATAGATTAAAACCAGCTTTCTTTTTAAGAAGCGAGGAACAGTTGACTTCGGTCGAGCAGCCAGTGCAGGAGAATGCACCAGAGCAAGGGCATCCGCTTGCACCGCCATCGTACACCGATAACGCCTCGCAAAACTCAGCACAAAAAGTAATGCTGGTCGAGGTGGAAGTCCACCATAGCGCAGATGTGCAGGGCGCAGTTGAGGAACGGTCAGATGAAGTCTTGGACGGAATCGATCCAGTAGACGAGGCAACCCTGGCTGAAGTAGACCAGTAAAATCGTCACTTAGATGAACCGACAATGGTCAGTCAGCCAGACATCGCCAATATTGCACAGAGTGACGAAGGCAGGAGCATTGAAAACCCAAGTATGGTTCATCAAAAACCAAAGAAGGATAGATTTATGCCTAACATTTTAAGAAGAAGAAAAAGAACCGAAAGCATCCTTAAAAAGGACTACAAAGAGGCTGCAACTAGAAAAGTAGTTAGGTTCGATGTTAGCGCTGATGTAAGGAACCATGCTCCACCCGCTTTTATAAGTAGTGTTAAGTATCATAGAAAAGTAAAGAATGATTGAAGTATGAGTAAGGATGTAACACTAATTATATTACATTCATTTATTATTTTTTCTTTCTCTATTTAATTTTTTTTATGTATGTATGTTATTTATTATGTATATTAATGTTAATTTTTTTCTTTTTCTTATTCAGGTAGCTTTGATGCGTTCCTATTGGACTGAGTTCCTCTTTTATAGGAATACCTCTGTGACCTTATTTCTGATAAACTCTAGTGTGCTTCCTTTCTTAATTTTAGTGTATTTGTGTTCTACGACGATGCAAGACGTCATTAGAATCAAGAACGACATCTCTCCCCGTATCCTGACAACAACGGATATGGCATACCGACATCAGTTAAGGCTGGCAGAGATTGCTTTCAAGGAGTTCAAAGAGCAGTTTTAAGGGTGCTTTACTCATCGCGAGAACGGGATACGGAGGGCAGCGCAATACAATATGATGACAGCGCACGATAAAGTAGAGTATCGCTTACCCACCTTGTTCGTCGATAAACAGTCACTTAAAGAGCTTTTTGATTACATCCTTCCTAAGAATACTAGGAAGTCAACGCTCGAAATCTTCGGCGCGAGAGAAGTCAAACTGACTATAGGATCTTGAACACAGATGAAGAAAGACTATAAACTTACTAGTTAATGCAGTAATAGTGTGTATGCGTGTGAGAGTGCAAGTATGAGATTGACTAACGTCAGAAATGTGTGAGTGCAAATGAACGTTATATAAATAATTTTTTATGGTTGGCAACAACAAATTATTAGATTGAAATTGGTATTCAGCGCATTTAGCGCAATTAACATACGTTTGCACAGTGTGTAAATAATTTATAATTGTATGGACGTATTAAACGCATAAATATTGTAATTAAAACTATAAAATTATTGTAAAAAGTTATTTTAAAATTCTAAGCGTATTAATTGCACAAAATAATAATTAAAAATGTATTAAAATGAAATTTTCACACATGCTCGTATTGTGTATTATCGGAGTGCATTAAACACATATAAATGTATATAGATTTTGTATAAAAATTATTGAAAAAAATTAATTTTATGTTATATGCATTTAAAATGTATGAAAGCACGTAGACATGTAAATGTATATACAGTAATGATGAATGCATTAGCGCAATAAAATGAGTATAGGTGCAATTAACATAAAAGGATGTATATGTAAGCAAGTATGCAAGTGCGATTAAGCACAGCAAGGATGAGTGAAACTAAGCACGGAGTAGAATAATAAATATTAATTAAGCATTGTAGTGCGTATCAAGAATATTTAATGCGTCATGTTAGTAATTTTTTATCTTAGATCACGAATAAACGTTATTCCGATTTTAGAATAAAATTACGGATTGACGAATTGTTAAATTTTAATTACAACATGTAACGACCGGTTTCTTACACAAAGCGGCAGAATTTATTTAGGTACGACCAGTATTATAAAGAAATTAGAGAAAACTGTTTGTATCTAACTTCGATTATCGCGCCGAACTTTACACTTTACAATGAAATCAACGATTTTCTCTTGATTTTCTTTGAAAACGTTTATTCTTCACGTGAGAAATTCTTTTACGCCGTCGTAGTCCTCAACTTTTCTTCGAACGGTTGGTACGATTCGCCTAGGAATTTTGACCGACTCGTGACTTTCAAGAATTTCGAATCTAGGTCTTCGAATTGTTCCTCAATCCTACTCACGAGTGCGCTAAATCTCGACTTAATTACATCAAAATTTCATTTTTACGCATCGACGACCTGGTCTAATTATCCTAATTTTTTACTAATTCTCTCTTCGTATACTTCAAATCTATCACGATTCCGTTCGTACTTTCGGCACGTGCTAACGGACTCGTCAATGAACTTTTCAACGAACTTCCTTCTCATCTGTAACGTATAGAGACAGATTTTTGTTTTTTAACTCGCGTTATTGAACTCAACTTTTTATTTTATTTATTGATTGCTTCGAGATATAGTTATCTAAAAATCGAGAATGGTTATTGAATTTTATTTATTTCACTTCCACAATCAATTTTTTATTGTGGGTCCCACCAGGGGTACCATTTATGTAATGTCAAAATGTTAAGAAATGATAGCAAGATTGGCTAAGCTTAATTTTATATTTAATTTTCGTTTTATTAATCGATTTCACCTTATTACTTTCTTACTAGAATATATATGTATATGTATATATTACTCTTTAAACAATAATTTATAAATAAGCACCAAAAGAATGATACCAATCTTGCCTTCTTCTGGTAAAGTTAGTATACTCGCCGACTTTACGATTCAACAATTTCCATTGGATTCGTGTTTTGAAGTTACATAAAATTTCTTTTAATAACTTTATATTTTAAACAAAACATATTAGCATGCAACATGACATTTAATCTAAGACCCACATAAAATTAAAATAAGGCGGTGTGTGAAATAAACAATACTGTATTTTATTTTGAAATGATCATATATATGACGTCTTTTATAAAATGGTTCTCATTTATTTTCATATTAATACAAAGTTCGTCGTTATTTATATATATAAATCTATATTAAAAAAATCAATTATGACTGAACTGTTATTTTAAAAATTTAACACTTGAATGTTTGATTAAATTATCTGAACAAAAAAATCTCAAAGAAAAATATTTAAACTAAATAAAAACAATATACAATAAAAATAATGATTGAATTTGAACAAAAGTTTTATAATGAAAAATAATGTCTTCTAATTATATATAAGAAGAAAAAGGCCACTCTCGATTTTTCTTGGCTTTTTTAGTAAATAGCTATATCGATAAATCCTAGTACAAATAGGTCGTGCGTATAGTTTGGTTCTGAGTACATAACCTATAACAAACAAAATAGCCTCAATCCCTGGCGTACGGTAACCTGTGCATCACCAAGCATAAAATGCACGTGGTGTCCACTGGATAAGGGCAGCTTTTCAGCACCCTTTTACACCCATCACCATCAGGCTTTTGTGCAATGCGCAGCGGTTCTATGAGACTATAGAACGACCACTCGGGGCTTTTCGGCCGCAGGCCTAGACTTTCCTCTTATTAGTAAAAAATAAATATAATTTTATTAATTATGTGGGTTAGTACACAATGACTGTGATTACACTGACTCTATTTTCACTTATTAATTGTTGCAAGTAATCCTGCAAAAAGATATCTAATACGCAGGATTACTTATTACAAAAATAAAACAAAAAAAATATATAAATTCAATTTCCGTCGCAAAGAAAAAAATCTTAAAAGTCTTTATTAATTCCTTATTACTTAACACTTGCTTAAATACGATTTATTTAAAGAGCAAGGAAATAAAGAAAAGAAACTTAAAAAAAACAAATAAAATAATCACGTCTCTTTCTTACTTTATACTAAGAATAAGCAGAAAAGAAAAAAATTAGTTTGAATCTATCAAGATTAATACTTTTAGGCGGTGCGAGAGAGAATGAATATGAGATCCTCGCGCTGCGTGAGCCCGAGCTCACTGATCCCCTCTTACTGAATTGGTCATCTAGATAATCTACTTCATCTAAGCTTTCACGTAGATATGCGCAGAGACCTCTTTGTATTTGTTCCTAGCGTATATGAATACCCCCATCTACTTACTGTATCAGATAATAACTACATTATTTCACTATGAAATTTCCTTTAAGATATTAATTTATTTATAAAAAGTGCATTATCTTATATAAAAAAAATATTACACCATATAATTACTCTATTTCCTTCTTAAGATTTATCATTTGATTTGATTAATTCTGTTTCAAAATCTTTACTAGTACTTAGATACTCTGAAAGCTCCGTCTAAGCTAGGGATTCAAATTTAGTTTAAACTGTATATTTTTAATAATGATTACTTTCTATATTAATTAATTTGGACTCTTAAGAGTCCAAATTAATTCTCTTATAATCGAAAATAATGCTCATCTTGAATTATTTCTTTAATAACCCCTTTTTTTATTAAGTTAAACGGTCGGAAAAATTGATTGAATTAAGTGTAATGTTGTACCAACGCGTTAGCATCGCGTCTCTTTGCCTCTCTCTCTTACCCATTATGAGAGACAAGGAGCGTTGCGTTTCACACTTGGCCCCTCGGCGAATGAGATTCGAACATGCGAACCGGGCTACGGCGGGCTTTTCATTCAAATTCAAATTCACGTTACCTAGCAAAAATTTTAATATTTTGTTGAAAATTTTTTTATAAAAAATTCCATTATCCATTTTTCCATGCTTTTTTATAAAAAATAAATTTTTTTAATTACTGTATCTATTTTTTTTCGCAAAATACATTAAGATTGTTCTACCTTACCGACCGAACTTAATTTAAAATTTTTCTCTTCATTTTAATAATTTAAATGCATTTCGGACTCGTTGCAGTAAACCATGCGAATATAAAATAATTTTATTCAGCTATGTGCAAAGCAAAAATATCTAAATTTGTATTATTAATGTAAAATGCTAAATGTAAAATGTACGGAGTCAGACATAGTCTTTTTGATAGCTAATTTTGTAAATATAGTTACGAACAGAATGAATGAGAGTACGTAAGAACCAGAGTACAATGTATCTAATCGACCAGGGTGTGATTAAATTATTATAATAATAGTGACACAAGTAAGTGCAATTGTGAATTTAGTAAAAAAAAAAAGAAAAAAAGGGGGAGTATTATGGGGATGTGCATGTGTGAAGTAGTATAAGTAACCAATCATGTACTATACAGACGACCCTACCCTCTAGAGACGAGCTAACGTGTTAGCGTGCGAGCGTTCACTCTCTCACTCGATTACCGACTGTATCCCTCGTCTCAACTATTATACGGTTAAACCATATCTTTCGTGTACTCATTTATAACCTCAACACCTTATACTTCCATCTCATCTATACTGTTCTGGGTTCTGGTTGGAGTCCCGGACCCCACAAGTGCGATAATAAACTTTTTTTTTGACACTCCGTGCGAGAAGCTCGATTTCACGCACGCTGTACAAAGTGACACGTGCGAAAATGGAGCTTCTCACACGTCGTGTCAAAAAATAGTATTCGATACTCGTGCGAGAAAGTGATTTCTTACTTCTGTGACCTTTTCACCCTCGCTTCGCTCGAGCGCAAACCGCCACACGAGTAAAAAAATCACTTTATCGCACTAGTACCGAAATATACTATATTGTATGAGATATGCAGAAAACTGTTTAAATCGACGACATCTTTGAGTGCAATACTTTCAAATGTGCCATAAATAACATTTTTATTTAATGTAAGATGATTAAGCAAATTATTATCGACGACATATCCGAGTGCAATACTCTTCAATGTGCGATCATTAATTTCTTTATCAGTTCTATGAAAAATAATAAATGATAAGAGATGAGTTATACTTTTCTAAATGATTTTTTAAACATAGTCTCATTTAAATTAATATATTTTATCTTTTATTCATAAATCAAAGAAATCTATATTTTATAAAGATTGAGAAGTTACATGATATATTTTTCATACAGAGTGCTTAGATCTTATGCTTCTGACAGTATAAGATCGAATGAATCTCTCTTGGCTGGACGCATGTCTTGTATACCATTTGATACATTTTTGATGATGTTCGATTTAGAAAATAGAATGTTTCATAACTTTAATTTTATTTCTTTCTTGAAATAAAGATATTTGTAACAGGAACATTCAATTAAAATAAATATATTAGTAAAAGAAACAGTCTATTTCCTTTACATTCCATAAGTCTATTATTTATAGTTTATTCTATTATTTATCAATTAAAAAGAAACTAATTTTTTATATTTTAATTAATATCTTGTAAGAATAATCACATTTATACATATTATAGGAATCAAGTGTTCTATTTGCATATACACAATTATTTTAAAAATTTACATCTTATATATTCTGTTATTAATAATTAAATATTGATAATACTTTTCATTAAAAGAAATAGAACATTCTATTTCTATAATCATTTTATTATATCGATATATATATATATATATATATATATATATATAGATATCTTCTTTATCGACTTCGGTCGGTAATTATAATGCCGTACCTATACTTTTAACGTAATTTCAGGTTATTATTTCAGAAAATCATTCTATATTTTAAATAATGTTAAAATATTTATTAAATTAATTATTTTAATAAAAAAAATGATATAAGCCGTTACAATATATATATATATATATATATATATATATATATATATATATATATATATATATATATATATATATATATATATAGGGGACGTTTCACGTCAACTCACCTAATAAAAAAATAGAATTTGTCAAAAATCTGTGAAAGTGTTCTATTTAATACCCAAAATATACAAAAAAAATTTTAGAGGTCCAGGTCAGAGGGGTCAGGATTTAAAAGTGATGGAATTTTTCGAATTTTCCAAATTTTTTGCTAAATAAATATTTTAATGAATTTTTTCCTAAAAAACTATCAATTTTTCGTTAAAACTTAATGGAATACTTTTTCTTGGAAATCAGATGTGGAATTCACCTGAATTTTTGCAAATTATAATATACTGATTTTTATGCTTACTTGATCGATTTAGACATACTATTTAGTATATCTAAAAATTGAGCAGGTTAAACTGGCTTTTTGAAGTCTTATTTTTTTTGTTTTTTTATGAGGAAAAAATATACGAAGTTTCCAGTTGGGTAGCCTTCTCAAAGTTACTTAATTTTGCAAAAATGTATGAAAAAATCGTTATTTTGGATCAATGATGAGATTCGTGATTTTTTTTCTGAAAAAGTATTGATTTTTGGGACAAATGTATGAAAATGTTTTTTATTGGAAATCGTGTGTAGAATATGAACATATTTTTACAAATTGTAATTTAAGACATTATGAACCATGTATACTAAAAATTTAACAAAAATTAAATTTTAAAATTTCAAAATTTCATTTATAATTTGTGATGCTTAGCAAATAATGGTTTACAAAAATTTACATACATTTTACATACAATTTCCAATAAAAAACATTTTCATACATTTGTCCCAAAAATCAATACTTTTTCAGAAAAAAATCACAAATCCCATCATTGATCCAAAATAACGATTTATTCAGACTTTTTTGCACAATAAAGTAACTTTAAGAAGGCTGCCCAACTGGAGGCTTCGTATATTTTTTCCTTATAAAAAAACAAAAAAAAGACTTGAAAAAGCCAATTTAACCTGCTCGATTTTTAGATATACTAAATAATATGTTTAAATCGATCAAGTAAGCATAAAAATCAGTATATTTTAATTTACAAAAATTCAGATGAATTCTACATCTTATTTCCAAGAAAAAGTATTCTATTAAGTTTTAACGAATAATTGATAGTTTTTGAGGAAAAAATTCATTAAAATATTTATTTAGCAAAAAATTTGGAAAATTCGAAAAATTCCATCACGTTTAAATCCTGACCCCTTTGACCTGCACCTCTAAAATTTTTTTTGTATATTTTGGGTGTCAAATAGAACATTTTCACAGATTTTCGACGAATTCTATTTTTTTGTTAGGTGAGTTGACGTGAAACGTCCCATATATATATATATATATATATATGGGACGTTATATGGGACGGGATATATATACGGCATTTCATGTCGACTCGCCGGAAAAAAAAATTTTGATAAAACTCTGAAAATATGTTCTATTTATCATACAAAATATACAAAAAAAATTTTAGAGTTCCAAGTCAAAGGGGTTAAGAGCTAAACGTAATTACATTTTTTAATATATAAATTTTTTAATGTGTTTTTTGCTTAAAAACTATCAGTTTTTAGTTGAATCTAAATAGGATACTTTTCGCTCGAAATTGAGTGTAGATTACATATGAATTTTTGAGCGTTGGTGTCTAAAATTCTGTTTCCTCTCATATTTTGACATTTGAAAACTGATCCCAAAGTTTGAGCAAAATCCGTGATCCGAAGTTGTGATACTTTCATAGTGAGTATTTTAAACAAAAAATGCATACGTGTTGAAATGCATGCTGAACAAAAGCTAAAAAAAACGTATAAACACTAAGAAGCGTTAAATAAAGGCTACTTTTCTTACTAACAAGGAGAGTGTTTCACTTTCGGGTCACCGATTTTGCTCAAATTTTAGTAATGTTTTCTGGATGCAGAAACATAAAGAAAGCCAAAATTTTAGAGGCCAACGATCAATATTTCCCTTGTTACAGGCAATTGAAGAAAATTACTAAAAAAGTTACTAGATTTTTAAAACCTTATAGTTCTTTAGCATTGATAGCTAAAAGCTTGAAACTGAATAAAAGTTAAGCTCAAATACTTTCAAAATAAAACCTCCAGCATCTCAAAATATTATTTTTTCCCAAAGTTAGAGCGCAATGAGAATCGGACCTGAATTTTCTGTTTTAAACACTGCCGTCCAAAGTAAGAAAACCTTAACTCCAATGGGATTCCAATGTAGTTAACCACTTTTATACTTTGGACGGCAGAACATTAATTAATAATAAACGCAAAAATTGGGTTCAATCTTTATTACGCAATAATTATGGGAAAAATAATATTTCGATATGCTATAACTACTACTTTGAAAGGATTTGAGCTTAGCTTTCATTTAAAAACAGTTTTAAGCTTTTAGCTATCAATGCTAAAGAACTATAAGCATTTAAAAATCTATAAACTTTTTTAGTGATTTTATTTAATTGCCTGTAACTAGGGGAATATTGAGCGTTGGCCTCTAAAATTTTGGCTTTCTTCATATTTCTGCATCCAGAGAACATTCTTAAAATTTGAGCAAAATTAGTGACCCAAAAGTGAAACTCTCCTGGTAAGAATCATTGAGGTTTAAATCTTTCATTCAACTTATTTTTGCACAGAATTACATATGACCGATTCCATCTCAAATCATGCAGACCGACTGCACCTATCTCTCCGAACTGCTTAAAAAATTTTTATATTATTCTACTTTGAAAATAAGCGTATACGTATTTTTTTATTTTTCAATATCATCAAAAATACAGTTTTTATGCACTTTTTAAAAATGACTTATAAATTTTCAATCCTCAAAAATCGAAAATTTTTTTTTTTTTTTTAATCGTTTTTATCTCTGTAGTGATCTTTATAAATAAATTTAGGCTCGTTCAATGCTACAGAGGATGCTCTTTTAATTCCACCGTCTTTTATTTTTTTTAACAAAAAAACGGAAGTGCAATTGCACTTTTTGTAAAAAATGAAAAATGCATTTTTCTCAAAAAAGCCATTTTTTTTTGTCTCAAATTTTTTTTATGGATAGGTGGCCTTAAGACCTATATTTTCATCGGTGTGGAATTTGGAATATTTTGGTTTAGTAAGAGATATAAAAAAAATTGAGAAAAAAATTTTCATATTTACATACAGTGGGACCTCGATAACTTGCCGCGCACGGGGCTGTAGGGGAACAAAATTCTCAGAAAAGGCCAGTTACTGTGAAACCCCTCTATTGGCAAGCGCGCTATATCTTTCTCTTTCTCTCTTATACTTCAGGCGAAGAGGCGTGGTCAAGATATATACGTATAAGAGGTAGTGGGGGCCGATGTTTGTTTGCGTACGGAGAAGAAAAGACTCTTGTGGCAAGTTATACAGCGGCCAGTTATCCCGGTCCCAGTGTAAATGTAAATACATCATAGATACAACAAATATTTCAGGATTAAGCGCATTTCAGATATATATGTATTTGTACGTACATAGCTTTTATGCAACTCATAGGTGTTGTGCTGTACATATATATATATAGTGCATAAATTTTGCGTTAAGTATAAGAAATAATGTAAAAAAAAGGTTTTTTTTTTCCTTCCTTATGAGTTTTGGGCTTTTTCTTATTGCGCACATTCTTCTTTGACGTAATTTTTCTTTTCTTTTTTTTTTCTTTATTTAATAATTTTGTGAAAGGATGAGCAGCAGTTCGAGCCATATACAATTTTTTCTTTGTCCCTACTTTTACTTTCCATACGTGGGTTTTTGAATTCCGGCCAATTTAGGGGTCTTAAGCCACTCTTTTATTTTGCTTTGCCTAAAAACTTCAATATCTTCTTTTGGCAGTAAGATTAATTTAATAGCGTCAGTGTTAGGTTGAACTTTTTCTACAAAAGCATTTACATCTTGTATTGATTCAACATGACAATTTTGAAGATTATGTCTGGTTGCATAGCGTTTTACTAATCCACCGACGCCATCAACCGCACCTTTCCCATGCCCCGTAGCTGAAAACAACCATTTTTGATAAACATGAATTTTGATGTAAACATGAAATGAAAAAAGCTTCTAACAATCAAAAATGGTTGTTTTCAGCTACGGGGCACGGGAAAGGTGCGGTTAATGGCGTCGGTGGATTAGTAAAATACTATGCAACCAGACATAATCTTCAAAATTGTCATGTTGAATCAATACAAGATGCAAATGCTTTTGTAAAAAAAGTTCAACCTAACACTGACGCTATTAAATTAATCTTACTGCCAAAAGAAGATATTGAAGTTTTTAGGCAAAGCAAAATAAAAGAGTGGCTTAAGACCCCTAAATTGGCCGGCATTCAAAAAACCCATGTATGGAAAGTAAAAGTAGGGACAAAGAAAAAATTGTATATGGCTCGAACTGCTGCTCATCCTTTCACAAAATTATTAAATGAAGAGAAAAAAAAGAAAAGGAAAATTACGTCAAAGTAGAATGTGCGCAATAAGAAAAAGTCCAAAACTCATAAGGAAGGAAAAAAAAATAGAACTTTTTTTTTACATAATTTCTTATACTTAACGAAAATTTATGCAATATATATATATATATATATATATATATATATATATATATATATATATATATATATATATATATATATATATATGTACAGCACAACACCTATGAGTTGCATAAAAATATGTATGTACAAATATATATATATATATATATATATATATATATATATATATATATATATATATATATATATATATATATCTGAAATGCGCTTACTCCTGAAATATTTGTTGTATCTATGACGTATTTACATTTATGTGAATATGAAAATTTTTTTCTCAATTTTTTTTATATCTCTTACTAAACCAAAATATTCCAAATTCCACACCGATGAAAATATAGGTCTTAAGGCCACCTATCCATAAAAAAATTTGAGACAAAAAAAAATGGCTTTTTTGAGAAAATGCATTTTTCATTTTTACAAAAAGTGCAATTGCACTTCCGTTTTTTTGTTAAAAAAAATAAAAGACGGTGGAATTAAAAGAGCATCCTCTGTAGCATTGAACGAGCCTAAATTTATTTATAAAGATCACTACAGGGATAAAAACAATTGAAAAAAAAAAAAAATTTCGATTTTTGAGGATTGAAAATTTATAAGTCATTTTTAAAAAGTGCATAAAAACTGTATTTTTGATGATATTGAAAAATAAAAAAATACGTATACGCTTATTTTCAAAGTAGAATAATATAAAAAATTTTTAAGCAGTTCGGAGAGATAGGTGCAGTCGGTCTGCATGATTTGAGATGGAATCGGTCATATAATATTGTAAAACTCTCACGCGAAACATTCTAATAACAAAATGATTTATATTCAGGTTACTTCTCATGATAATTTTAATAGTTCCATGACCTTTATATTCATTAAAAAATTGTATCCATAGAATTTTTTAATAAAATATATTTTAAATAATGAAATGCACTCTTTTTTATTATTGCATACAAAAAAACTTGTGTTTACGGTTATGAATTTACGTAAAGTTATACAGATGCGCTGATCGGCATTGTAAAAGGACGTTTACGAAATGAATAATTTCACAATAATAACGACAATACGGTTTTCATTTAATTTTACAGCCTTTACAAATCAGTTTAGTATTTCATAATCATTCAATATTTGATATAATATTGAATAGAACATGTTGAAAAATAATGAACTTCGAATCAACTATTGCAGGGAAGAAGGGGCTATCTCATTTTTGGTAAATAAGGTGTTATCTCGTTTTCGATTGAAGAAAGGTGTTATCCCGTTTGCAGTCAAACAAAGGTGTTATCTCAGAAACCATCTTTTTTTAAATTTTGTAGTGACAACTCTTATAAAATCGATTACAATATTAAAATACAATAAATGAATGAATTAATTTATAAAAATTGTTTCATTTAATTTTTTTATTTATTATAATAACCTTATAATAAAATATTATTTTATTTCTTATAATAAAATAATGTTTATTATAATCCTTTATTTAAAAATTTTTTTTTTTTAAATGTATTTATTTTATTTAATAAATACCGCAAAGGACACAGTTTCTAATCAGGCGTAATTTCTGATCATTATTTAATTAAAAATCATAGTCTGTAATATTTTAGTATAAAAAATTTTTTTTTTATTTATAAATAAAAATAGATTAAGCGTAAGAAGTGATTCGTTTATGTGAAAAGAAATATACTTTTACTTCTTCACATGAAAATATGTGATTAGAAATACCTTATAGGTTATCAGAAATCACGTCCTTTACGGTACATTTATTACCTTACTAATTTTCATTCATTTGTTTATTGAATGTATTTGAATATCATAATTAATTTCATAAGGGTTGCTACTATGAAATTTAAGAAAAATACTTTCTGAGATCACATATTTCTTCGGCTGCAAACGAGATAACACCTTTTTTTAATCGACAACAAGATAATACCACTTTTCACGAAACACGAGATAACACCTTTCCCGCAACCATTCATTTGAAGTTTATTATTTTCTAACATATTTTATTTAATGTTATATGAAATACTGAATGATTTATTTCAAATAAATAATACATTATTCTAGTAAGTATTTTTGTAGAGTAAATAACAAAAAACTCAGATAAGCACAGTAAATTCGGCCTGCTTTTAAGCACTTTATATTGTGACAATTACATCGCATATTTAAAAACTCCCGCCTTACAGCAAAGCTACCACTAAGCACGGTACTACAATGCTCAGCCGCTATGTGACACTGCTCTCGCAATAGGAACCGCGAGCTCCAGAGCATATAGAGAGCTAAGGCTCAGCGAAGAGTCGAACAGTGCAGACTGTGCTCTCCTCTCGCTCTTAGCCAAAGGCGCACCTTGACTGAGCGGAAGAAAGAGGGACGATAGCAGCCACTACCTTATTCAAAACGAATACCCTGACCATGGTAAAAGCTTGCTCTCTTTCTCGCTCTCATCTGAGATTAAGCGGGCTTGCCCGTTCAATCGAGGATAAGTCATAACTATAGTTAATCTTGGTGAGAGGCGCTCCTCTGCTTAGATAAGACGTAGCCTAGGAAAACTTTCTGTGCACCGCTCGCCCTTCCGCCTAACCCTTCTATAGCAATTAAGGATCAAGGGTGCCGTCCACCCACTAATTTCTATCATCAGGCCTAAACCGTATTATTATGAAGAGTGCCGTCCACTCAATTCTTGCTTCTTTATTATTTACTGTTGATATTTAATTCTCAATGCACGATTTCAAATATACCGCGCAAATAAAATATTATTTGTACAAACTATACATAAGTTATTTTACTACATTCTTCCAATATACGGTTCAGTCATTGTATTGTGTATACTGGCCATGCCTCGTGTTTAACATAAATTGATACAAATAAATCAAATACATCTATAAGTTAAATGTGTTATCATTTATTTATATTAATACAAAAATGTTATCTGATGCACTCTGCATATATATTTAATAGGTTATGAGCCCAGAGCTTTAACAGTTATTAAAATAAAAAGTGATTAGTTCGCTGGACATTTTGTACAGGTTAGGTTATCACGAGGCGCTAAGATTTTTTGAGAACAATGAATAGCATAACTAGAATTCAACTGTTAGAAAAGGACAATTACGAAACGTGGCGTATGCAAGTTGAAGCAATACTTGTTAAAAATGACTTTTGGCAGTATGTTAATGGCACATTCGTAAAGCCTGAAAACACCACGCAAAATCCTAATGCTGAAGCAGAATGGATGAAAAATGATTCTAAGGCAAAGGCAGATATCATTTTATGTGTAAGTCCTAGTCAGCTATCTCAAATAAAAACGTGCAATACTTCAAGAGAAGTATGGTTAAAATTGGAAAGTGCTTTTGATTCTAAAGATCCGGCAAGAAAAGCCACTTTATTAAAGTAGTTAACATTAAAGAAAATGAATGAAGGTAATGACGTCACAATCCATCTCAGTAAATTTTTTTGAAATAAGAGATAAGCTTGCTGATATGATTATTGAAATCAATGAAGATTTGTTCTCAATCATGATGTTATATAGTTCGCCAACTTTGTTTGAAAATTTTCGTTGTGCCATAGAAACAAGGGATAAGTTACCCAATGCTGAGGCACTTAAAGTAAAAATTTAAGAAGAGTTTCATGCAAGAAAGTCATATTCTGAATCTTCTAATGCAATGATAACAATAACATCTAACAAAAATTTTCAAAGAAATAAAAGTGAAAGTCTTAGTGACAATTTTATAAATAATAATAAAGCAAAAAGCTATAATAAATTTTTAAACGTGACTTGTTACAAGTACAGAAAAAGAGGACACATAGCAACTAATTGTAAATCAAGAAAGTCAGTGAATAATAATAATCAAAATGCAAATATTGCAGAAGATGATGCTTATTTTGCTCTTTTTGATGATGCAAATATTACAGAGGATGATAGTTATTATGCTTTTGTCAGTGATTCAAATAATAATTGTAATAATATTTACAATGATAAAAGTAGATGGGTTCTTGATAGTGGATGCACTGCACATCTATGTAAAGATAGTGAAAGCTTTGAACACTTAATAGATACTAATGAAAATTTAAATTTAGCAAACAATAAATGTACTTGTATAAAAGGAAAAGGTGTTATAAAATTAAAAATTAATGCAAATAATGAGAACAGAAACATAAAATTGGAAAATGCCTTCTATGTACCAGACTTAACGGCAGGCCGGAGTAGAACCTGATACCGACCGAGTAACAATTGAGTTGTTATTTACTCAAGTATTAATCGGTGTATCTTCAAAATAAAGGTTGATCGCAATAGATATTATTATTATGAATATCTATGCACAAGAAAAAAAAATCTACCGATTTGTTTTTGAGAAAAGTAAGGAACGCCGAAGTAAAAGATTATGTTTATAATATTTTCGCGTTCCTTACTTTTCTCAAAAACAAAGCGATAAATTTTTTTTTTCTTGTGCATAAATATTTCAAATAATAATATCTATTGCGCTTAACCTTCAATTTGCAGATACACCGATTAATACTTTAGTAAATAACAAAAATGCCAATTAGACAAGGACAGCGAATCCGGCCTGCTCTCAAGGTCAAATCTTTTATCAGTTTCTAAAATAGTAGATAGAAATGATACAGTAACTTTTGATAAAGATATTGCTATTGTGAGAAATAAAGAAACTAAAAAAGTGAAAATGATTGCTGACAGAATTGGCAATTTGTATTATTTGAGAAATACTGAAAATCCAATTGCTCAGCATGTAAATGAAGAGAAAGAGAATTCTTTTTTGAGGTTATGGCGTAGAAGAATGGCTCACTTAAATGAAAAAAGTCTCAGAAAAATTATGTTTGAAACTAGTAATATAAAATTTAGTAATAACGAATCTATTCAAAAGTGTGATATATGTGCTATAGGTAAGCAAATAAAAAATCCTTTTAATCACTCTAGTGAAAGATGTAAAAAACCTTTAGAAATCATGCACTCAGATGCATGTGGCCCATTCAATGTACCAACTATTGGAGGCGGAAGATACTTTGTCACATTTATTGACAACTATTCTCGTTATTGTACAATATGCTTAATGAAAAATAAAAATGAAGTGTTCGATAAATTTTTAAAATTAGAATTTTTATAAGTAGAGTTCAGTGGATTAGTGGCTAAGGCGCGTGACTCGTATTCCCGTTGGTGCGGGATCGATTCCCCGTCTGGTCGTTTTTTTGCTGTCTCTGCCGTGGGCTGACACCACGTTAAATAATACGTCAACTGTATTGTCTTTAATTGTTTACGTAAATTGCTATTGGGCAGAAAATGCTCGTTTATTATTAAAAAAAAAAAAAAAAAAATTTAAAAACATGGCAGAAAATTAACTTGAAACAAAGATTAAATTTTTACAGTCAGACAATGGTACAGAATACTGTAATGAAGTTATGGATAATTATTTGATTTCTTCAGGCATACAAAGAAGATTGTCGACTCCTAGAACTCCTGAACAGAATGGACTAGCTGAAAGAAAGAATAGAGTTCTGATTGAATCGGTAAGGTGTATGTTAGCTGATTCAGGACTGTCTTTATCATTTTGGGGAGAAGCAATCTTGACAGCAAATTACATCAGAAATAGATGTCCAATTATGGTTTTAGATGGTGGTATTCCTTATGAAAAATGGTATGGAAAAATACCAAGTTTAGCACATTTCAAAACTTTTGGTGCAAAAGTATTTGTTTTAGACAAATCACAAAAAAGTAAGTTAACAGATAGAGCTTATGAAGGTAGATTTGTCGGCTACTCAGAAGAAAGTAAAGCTTATAGAGTTTGGATACCAAAAATGAGGAAAGTAATTATAACAAGAGATATGAAAATTATAGAAGAAAATTTAACAACTTTAAAAAATCAAGATAAGATAGTGAATGATATAACATATAACCAAGATAAAAATGAGTTTTTCACAGAATCAAATGAGATTGAAATAGAATTATCAACTGAAAAGCAAGATGAAAATAACTTCTCAATAAATAAAAATCAAACTATAGATATGGCAAAACGTAAACCAGAAAGACCAAAACTAATCAAAACAGGTAAACCAGGACGACCAAAAACGAAATATGGTTCAGCTTCAGATATTCAAGAATTAAGAGATATTTCATCATCTCATGAACGTAGTCAGTCTGCTTGTATTGAAAATGAACCACAAAACCAAACTAATCAACAAACTGATCATGATGACACTCAAGATGAAAATGAAAAAGATGAAGGTAACACAAGAATTCAAAATGATGCTGAATTAGTTGATGATGTGTTTGTCGAACAAGCTAATTTTGCAAATATTGATTATCAAGAAGCTTTAAATGGTAAGAATGGGGAAGATTGGAAAAATTTAATTTGTGATTAAATAGGTCAAATAATAAAAAATGATACATGGGATATTGTTGATCTACCTCAACAATGTAATGTCATAGATTCTAAATTAGTGTTAAGCAATAAAACTGATATTGATGGAAATATTGTAATTAGAAAGGCTAGATTAGTAGCAAGAGGCTTTAATCAGATTTTTGGTGCTGATTACTTTCAGACATTTTCTCCTGTAATAAGATTAGAGTCATTTAGATTATTAATTGCCCTTACTGCTGAATTTAACCTTAAAATAGATCAATTAGACATAAAAAATGCGTTTTTGCATGATAATTTAAGTGAAGAAGTTTATATGAAAATATCAAGTTTTTTTAAATTATTTTTAGGTTTCATTATTACAAATAATAAATATAAAGATATTCATATGAAAACCAAAAATATGTTAGAAAAAATTAAAAGAAATAATCAAATTTGTTTATTAAAAAAATCATTATATGGCTTAAAACAAGCGAGTAGAGTATGGAATTCAAAGATAGATAAAATACTTAAAAGTTTGAATTTAAAGGTTTCAAAAACTGAACAATGTTTATATTATGACTTAAATGAAAATTATAAAATAATTATTATATTATATGTTGATGATATGCTCATTGCATACGATAATGAAACTAAATTAAGAGAAATTAAAAATAAATTAAAAGCTGAAATTGAAGTAAAAGATTTAGGTGAAGCAAAATATTGTATTGGCATAGAAATCCTAAGAAAAGATAATACAATTTGCCTTTTGCAAAGAAAGCATATAAATAAGATAATTGAAAAATTTAACTTGATTGATGCAAAAATGTATGTAACTCCAGCTGATAGAAATCTATTATATACTTTCAAGAAAAATCAGTTAAATGTAAATTTACCGTATCAAGAGTTAATAGGTAGCTTAATGTATATAGCTATAGCTACTAGACCAGATGTTATGCACAGTGTCGTATTTTTATCTCAATTTAATACATGTTTTGGTACAGAACATTGGGATGCTGCTAAACGAATAGTTAAATATTTGAAAAACACAATTAACTTTGGCTTAGTATTTAAAAAGGATAATTTTGAAATGAATAGATTTGTTGATGCAGATTGGGGTTCCAACGTTCTAGACCAAAAATCATTCACTGAATATGTTTTTAAACTTAATGGTTCAGTCATATCCTGGAAAACACAAAAACAAAAAACTGTAGCTTTAAGTTCTGCAGAAGCAGAATACATGGCATTGTCCGAGTCATGTAAAAAATGTATATTTTTGAGAAATTTATTACTTGAGTTGGGTTTTAAGCTGAAAATAAAAATTTATAATGATAACCAAAGCGCTCAATTACTAGCAAATAATAATATGTTTCATTTAAGATCAAAGCATATAGATTTACGCTATCACTTTATAAGAGATGCTTTAAGTAATGATATTTTTGAATTATCTTATTTGCCAACAGATAAAATGATAGCAGACGTAATAACAAAACCGCTTAATAAAGTAAAACATCAATACTGCGTTGATAATATAAGCTTAAAAGATGTATTAGTATAAGACTAGATTACTTAAAAAAAATATTCAATAATTGTAAAAATCATGCATTGCGGGGGAGTGTTGATACTTGATTCTCAATGCACGATTTCAAATATACCGCGCAAATAAAATATTATTTGTACAAACTATACATAAGTTATTTTACTACATTCTTCCAATATACGATTCAGTCGTTGTATTGTGTATACTGGCCATGCTTCATGTTTAACATAAATTGATACAAATAAATCAAATACATCTATAAGTTAAATGTGTTATCATTTATTTATATTATTACAAAAATGTCATCTGATGCACTCTGCATATATATTTTATATTTACATTATTTTTTTTTTTTTTTCAATTAAAATTTTATAGTTGCACCCCCCTGGTTAGAGTATTAGCAACTATAGGTACTTTATTGAAATAACATATTTACTTACAATAATTAGCTTACAATAGATACATATATATGTTATTTTATAATTTGAAGATTATACATTATATATTATTTTTTAGATCTGTTGAGTCTATTAACTTGATAACTTTCTTAATTTGATTGTTATTGTTCAATATTTCTTTTACATTATTTTTTATTTTTAATATTTTTCTAAGATCACTGTATTTAGAGCACTGTGTTAAGATATGTTCAACACTATTTTTTATATTACATTTCTTACATTGGTTGGATGTATTCTTATTGATAACTTATTGATGTGTTAGTCTGGTGTGGCCTACCCGGTTGAAAAAAAACACATAGTTTTATTACATGATTTTATCATATGGTTTTATTATGTGGTTTTATCATATGGTTTTATTACATGTTTTTTGGTTTCAATTTATCATATGATGAAAGTATATGATAAAATCATATAATATAACCCTATGATAAAATCGTATAGTGAAACTATATAGTGAAGACAAAATAAACCATACACACGGAGAGAAAAAGCAGTTAAGAGCTACTCAAAAAATTTGGAATCATTACTAACTTTGTTCGACAATAATTAAAGGAATGGGAATAAAGACTAATCTATATTTTTGCGCCACGCGACAAAAGTAAGGTTACGATTTTACAAATGATCTGAGAAAACTAAGGACTGAGGGGATATTCAAGTATGTATCGCGACGATAGTTGTCGACAAGAGAATAAAAAGTCTGCGCGTGCATAGAATTCGCGTAATACATCCATGTGTATCACTACTTGAATAGCCCCTCTGATTACTAAAGAGTTAGGTAGCTAGTCATAAAAAGTTAAATGAAGAGTCAAACTGAGAATTATTGTCTGTAGTTTGCCTATAGGCAGACTGCAGACAATAATTCTCAGTTTGACTCTTCATTTAACTTTTATGACTAATTATCTAACTCTTTAGTAATCAATCCTTAGTTTTCTCAGATCATTTCTAAAATCATAACCTTACTTTTATCGCGTAGCGCTAAATTATAGATTTGTATTTATTCCTTTACCTTTAATTATTGCCGAACAAAGTTAGTAATGATTCCAAATTTTTTGAGTAGCTGTTAAGGTATTTCTATCGCGCAAACAGTTTATGTTAGTTTTGTTTCAAATTTGGCCCAAGGTTTTATAATATCTTTATCTATCTTCTGTGAAAATTTCAGTCATTTCTTGTGTGTGGTTTGATTTTTATTGCACTTTAAAGTTTCGGTTTTTAACATGGGAGAAATAGGGCACCATTCGTTATGCGATCTTTTTGAAGTTGTTTATGACGACCATTTTATAACCGTATGTTAGAATTATTTAATTTTTCATTTATTGAAAGAAGATTATCTGACGAAAATTTTGATACTTCAAAATTTTTGTTGTTGTGTTTAGTTCGTGAGAAAAGTGCGTGGGAAGATACGTATTTTTTGCGAATGGTTTCGATTCGCCTTGTGTCGACAACGTTGCAACTCGCGCGCTCTTTTTTTTTCTTTGTGATGCATTTATTGCATCACAATAAAATATTTATTAAAAAGAATAAAAGAGGAAAATTAGCCGAAATGCACTGACTGAATAGTTTATTAATTAATATAATTAAAAGAAATTAATCAGTTTACTCTTGTTTGTTTCGAGGTAAACAAGAAGCATAGCGACGAGCAGAAGACTTACCGCTAGAGAGAGAAAGAGAGAAAGAGGAACCTAACCTCACATCCGAACACGTGGTGAAGGAAAAACCCCAGTCACCATCAGTTTTCTTGTTGTGCACTAGGAGTTGAAGCTACGGTGATGGCTGTAACCTCTTAACACTAGTGCACATAACAGATCAACGAAAAGAACACATGTTTAGAAAAGAAAATAATCTGTGACAGTGTTCTTGTGCGTCGCCATCTTATGTTCTCGATGACGACGTGCACGCCGCAGCACTGTCACCTGTACACTGACACACACACACACCCCGGTGTATAAGTACATGCGCACAATACACTCGCGGTACGCGATGACGAGCAAAACCGGGAAACGACGCGGAACATTTGTAACACGTGCTCGAGAGTAAAGGGGAAGTGTCGGTAAATGACCGACTCGCGGCAGAAATCGAGTCATGCGCATGAAAAGTTAAAGGATCGGTGAAAAAGGGGAGCCTGCTATAGCTTGTATAGCAGGCTCGTATATACATGGGTAATTGTACAAATAACGGCAGCAGGCTCGTATATACATGAGTAAAGGTAGAAACGGTAGTAGAGGGAGTATATACATGGGCAATTGTAAAAATATTAATCTATATCAGTATGATATATGAAGATACGTGAATTCGAGCGCGAGAGATAATAGAAGATAAAGAATCGAGCGTTGGAGAGAGATAACGTTACAATAATAGGTATAATTATTAAAACTAAGTATATGGAGTCTTCCAAATAGAAATTTAAATAGAGCGCGCAAGAAATAGAGGGCGCTAACATAAAAGAAGCCGCCAAAAGGAAAGATGTTGATTGGTTAAGAGTTAACATCCTTTGTAATTAACAAATAAGAATTACGAAAAGGATTAATAACCAATCAACCATTATCCTATTTATGACGTAATTGATAAAAGAAGGGATGAAGAGGAAGGAGCTCGAGAGAAGACGCGCCATCGACACACTTCTCTATTGGATCTTGCTGGTTGCACTTGTTGGTTTTCCTGTTACTGCTCGTTGAGCCATTTTCTTGAGTCTTGACTCCATTTTATTAGGATTTATTCAATAGAGTTTTTACACTGCCATTTTGCCATTTTGCTGCCTTACTATTTTTGCCAATTTTGGATATTTTCGAGAGAGCTGAGGAATTTATTAACACGAGGAAAGGCGATTTTGGGAGTTGGAGTTAAATCATTGGAGTTTTGTTTTATTTTCTTGGAGAGTAACGCTTTGTACATTAAGGTGAGTCCTCCATCTTAAATATCAAATCATTTAATAATTTAGAGTCAGTGCGCGTCGCCGTTTTGCTCGTCGGTTGTAGCCGCCATTATTAAAAGTAAATTAATTTAACGGGTTTAATTGGATTTTATTTAATTATCATTAATCTGAGAATTTATTAAGTCGAGTCAGAGTTTAATCACACTACTTTTCTTTTACACTTACACAATTTTCGAGAAATTGTCGGGTAAAAGTATGTTAAATTTACTTTAATAAATATAGAGTGAAAATTACTTCTTTTGTATTTTACTTAACAGTGTAATTTAAGTGTTTATTAACATTGTTTTGTTATAAAATATATATAAATAATTTGTTGCTGGTTTACATCGGTGGTTTCGTCATTGTTCCCTACGAAGACCCGATCAGAATCCACCCGAGAGAGTTGATTGCCAATATATTCAGAGTAAAATTTAAGAAAAAAATAAGAACTAAATTAATAGTTATTCAGAGGTGATACGGTAGAGTTTAAAATAATAGTAACTGGGGGATAGGGAACAAATTCCCCCATTACAAATGGCGCCCTTAGTCTGAGGTTTCGTCGGGACTGATAAAAAACCAGTGTAAATTTTTAGAATTTCGAGAAAGTAATTTTCATAGTTTAAAGTGTAGAGAAATTTTTTAAAGTGTTTATTGAAGTGTAAAATAGTTGTTAAAGAGAAATTTTGTGTTTTTCAAAATGGCGGCGTGGCGTGGGTTTTCGAGTCTAATTTGAGAAAATGGCGAGCGTCAGTAGTTAGCAATAAGTGTTTTAAATTTAAATAAATTTAAATTGTGTTGAGTCTACAAATTTTTAATTTAGAGAGTGTTTATCTCCACACACACAAATACATTTATATATTTAATTTTTTTTTATATATATATTAATATATTTCCCAAATATTTATTTGATTTACCCCTCTTATAAAAAAAAAAAGAAAAAAAAAACAGACCAAGAGAAAAGGTCTTTAATTATTTTATTGAGAAGAAAGAAGAACATTATTTTTTGTTTTAATCAAGAAAATTAATTATCAAAATAAATTTAATTTATATTATCAAGAGGAGTCGAGAATTGAGAAAATAATTTTCTTTTATTATTACAAAGTTTTTTTTTCTTCGAGAGTTGAGATAGGAGTAGAGAGTTGAGAAAATAATTTTCTTTTGTATTAACATCTAATTTTATCGAGAGTTGAGAGAGGAGGTGTCGAGAGTTGAGTAAAGGATTTTTCATTTTCTTCCAATTTAAAGAAATTTTATCGAGAGAGGAGAAAGAAAGAACTAAGAAAGAGAAGAGATTATTTATCGAGAACAGAGGGGTAGTTTAATAAAACGGAGTTAGAGAAGAGAAAATTTCTTAATTTTTATTTATTGAGAAGAGACTAACGAAGAAATTTATATTTATTGAGAAGAGATAAATTGATAAATACTCAAGATTATTTTATTTATTTAAGAAGAGCGTAAAAGAAGAGAAAATTTAAGTCTCATTTTATGAGCAAGATTTTTTATTTTCCCTTCTAGATTAAAAATAAAATTGAAAAGGTAATCGCCAGAGTATAAATTTATACAATTTGACATATTTTAAATATTTATTTTGTATGTATATATATGTGTGTGATATATTATTTATTTTATACTGTGTGTGGAGATAAATTAGAGATAAGGATATATATTACAAACGATTTTTAGTGTGTGAATGTCTAGTAGTCATAACCTTTCTATTAGCCTATAACCTCAAAATAACTAAGTTTTTTTTTGAACACCCAAAAGAGAATAGATTCTTCCCAGTTTCGAGATTTGAGTTGCCTTAATTGCCTATTATTAATGACTTAATTTTTTTTATTATTATCATAAGAAAATTTATCGAGCCATCCTTTTTGCCTGCGGAACGTGTACCTTCGGTAATTACACCTCTATTTGAAGTTTATCTAGAGGTGATTAGTTTATTTTGCTCTAAATTTATTGAGTTCCTGCTCATTCTTGTTTTCCCTTTTAAGAACTTTCTAGCAAATAATAAGTTAGATATTCAAGAAAAGTCAAGATTGTCGAGATTTGAGTAGAGCACAGAGTAAAATATAAAGGGTAATACTAACTGACCGTATGGCAGATTATTCTGAGCAGTTGAGGCAACTGATTAGTAGTTCCGAAATTTTAAGACATTTATACGAGGATATCAGAGACTGGCCTATCGAAAGAATAAATGAGGAGTTGAACGAATTTGATCTCAACACTCAAGGATCAGAGAAAACTCTTCGAGAACGATTGTATAGAGCAGAGTTACGAAAAGCTGGGGTATATAGAGTTCCGTGGTTTCCTGAAGTTGACGAACGTGGTTCATTAGTAAAGTCGTTGCTTCCCAATATGAATGATTCAGGTATACATACACAGATGGAGCCTCAGATAGTATCAGCTTCGGGACAAGACTTTGAAGAATCAGAGGGGGCTAGAGGTGACGACACTAGGAGGTCTATAATTCCAAGAGAGGAGGATACGAGATTATCTCCGTTGAACAATGTTACGACGACATCTTGCTCGTCACAAGCATCAGTAGTGACCACTGTAGCATTAACGACTACAACAGTAACGAGTACGCTTGCTATAAGTGGCACTGATTTATATTCAACTTATTCGTTACCCAAGATGACATCTACTACATATGAAAATAATGCTTCAATGAGATTGACTGCTAAAACCACAATGGCTGGAAAAAAGATAGCCAATCCATTGTCCATAAATGATTATACCATCTTGGGTTGGATTAATAAGTATAGTGATCCAACAAGGTTGTCTTATGATGCAAATGTGACGAGAAGGAGATATACTAAAAATGTGAATGCTCAACCTAGTGGAAATGAGTCGAGAAACGAGTTGAGTAGAAAAGTTGAAGAGAGGAGTCAGGACCAACGGCAAGTAGACGAGATAACCAACCGGGAAAAAGACAACCAATTTAGAGAAAAAGAAGATAGGCAGAAAGATCCAATAAGTTGTTGTCATAAATGTCAGAAATCTGACGGAAATGATCCTCGATCCTCTGATAAGAGTAAGAGAAGTCAAGTATCTCCAAACCACTCATCAAGGTTAAGATCGACTCGTGGTGGTACTCAAGAAATATCGAGTGAAAAGAGATATAACAGTCATACCAGTAGACATCACCATCATTCTAAAAATAAATCAAGAGATCTGAGCAACAGGGGTAGGAGTAGTAGCAAGAGTTCAACAAGTGGCAGTGAGTCTGACTATCCTATTCGAGTCAAGAAAAAGACTTGGAGGAGAAAAAAAGACCAAGATAATTTTAAATTAGTCAAAATTCTGGAATCTTGGCATCTGAAGTTTTCGGGTCGAGAGAATGCAGAAGACTTTTTAAAACGTTTAGAGAAATGCAAAAAGAGTACTGATTACTCAGATAAAGATTGGTTGAAAGTACTACACTGCATATTTTTGGAAGACGCAAGTCACTGGTATGAAACAGCTGAGAGGAGAATTCGAGATTGGAGAGGATTCAAGAAGGCTTTTAAAAGACAGTATATTCCAGTGATGGACGAGGAGGATATCTTAGATGAGTTAAAAGCCAGAACTCAAGGAAAAGGAGAAAAGATAGCCAATTACCTCTCGAATTTTGAGTATATTGTCGGCCATTTTAAGTATCCTCCATCAATGAGAAGACAACTCGAGATTGCATACCGAAATTTATTGCCAGAATATCGAAGGTATATGGCAACTAAAAAGATATATGATTTCGATGATCTAGAGAAGTATGGACAACGGTGGGAGAGGCAAAAAGAGTTAGATCAAAAATATGTACCACCTCCTTCAAAAGAGAATTCAAAGATTCCGGGTGCTGCCTATCATCGAGAAAATAAGAATGTAAAAATAGCAGCTAGCGGAGTCGAGTGTAGAGAGGATATTGAAGAGAAAGAGACAGATAATTCACAAAAAGTGAATACGAAACCACCAAAGCCAGCACCTCGGAAAAATAAGAATAATAAGAGGAAATCACCTGCTTCATCAAGTCAGCAAGTCCAGACTGAAGCTGTAGATCTGAATGCAGATGAAAATGCTCAGTCCATGCAAGTAACTGAGAATAATGAGATAAGATCTAATAATAATGGGACCAGGCCTAAAGAAAATAATAACCAATGGCAGTCGAGAACAAAGAGACGTCCCATAAATCAAGGTCAAAGAAGAAATGGACCTTCTAATCGAGTAGACTCATCGGTTTTTTATGGTGAATGTCATGTGTGCCATACTGTTGGACATAGAGCCTCACAATGTGCAAAACGCACCTGTTATTCATGTTCTCAAATAGGGCATTCTTCATTCGAATGTCCAAATAGAACATCAAATAATCGAGAGGGGAGTCAGAATGCCAATAGAGCACCATCAAATCTTAGCTGCCAAGGGTGTGGAGCCAGAGGTGTAACTCTGCATACGTGTAAGAACTGTGCTCACATTCGTAGGTTTTTGGGAAACGGCCAAACAGGAACGTAGGATCGCCCTCTATGCTCCTAAATGATCGAGAAAGGGCGAACAATATAAAAGAGAAAACACAAGAGAGAGAAATCAATGAGAACATTCAGAGTCAAGATACAGAGAATATTAATATAGAGAATCGAGATGCAGAGAATATTAATATAGAGAATCGAGATACTGAGAATTTTAATAGAGAGAATCCAAATTTAGAGCAAAGAGAAACAGAGCCAGAAATAAGAGATACAAGAGAAACAGAGACAGAATTTAGAGATAAAAGAGAAACAATACTAGAGATAGTAACTGAGAGACAACCTACTAAAGAACCTGTTCAGAGTATAAATCAGGATCGTGAGATATCTCAGAATGCTGAAGAAAATCCATCTGAAGAGCATATAAGAGAAGCGGTGAGAGAGTTAGTGCAGCAGTTGAATTTCTCGAACCCAGCTGAAGGCAGTGTTCCAGTTCCTGAGGTGGTTCCTGATCGGTCTGTTGAAGACATTGCTTCACCCTCAACAGTCCAGGAGGGGGGAAAAGTCGTACCAAGTACGACAGAGAAGAGAAATTCTGAGAATATACATAGGAAAGTTGCAGGATCGACGTCAGAGAATAGAAATTTCTTGCAAATCGAGTTAGGAGGAGAGAAATACCTAGCTTTATTTGACCCAGGTGCGATGATTACACTAGTTGGGCCAAAGATTGAGAGAGAAATTTCGAGACAGATTAAAACCTAGCAATTTATCAATTAAAACAGTAACTGGAGCCATATCAAAACTGTTGGGTGTACTAGAGGTCGTATTAGACGTTGATGGAGTAGTACAACCCATGGAACTCAAGGTTGCAAGACAAATGGAACACGATATGGTTCTTGGAATGGATTTCCATAGAAAATGGGACCTAGAAGTAAAACTAGGTCAAGATTTATGGAGAGTTCCAGATGGAGAGTGGAGAAAATTTTCAAATCATCGTTCTGAGAGCAAAGCAGTTATTTTTGGAGAATGCGCTGGGATAGTCGAGATCACAGAAGATCAAGAAAAACAGTGAAAGATTTGGCTAAGAGAATTTTACCACCACCATCAAAAGTACCAGGAATCACTACCTTAATAGAACATCATATGGAGATCGAGCCTGGAGTTAGGCCGATTAAACAACGCCCAAGACGTATGTCACCATACAAACTTCAAGTGGCACAAGAAGAGGTCAAGAGAATGCTAGAGCAGAATATTATCGAGAAATCAGCGAGTGAATGGAGTAGTGAGCCGGTAATTGTCAGGAAACCTAATGGAAAGTATAGGTTTTGTGTGGATTTTCGAGATGTGAATAAAGTCACTAAACCTGATGCTTATCCAATGCAGAGTATGGATTCTATTTTAGACAAATTAAGAAAAGCAAGATATATTACTAAAATAGATCTAGAGCAGGCGTATTTCCAGGTAATGTTGAGCCATGAGAGTCGTAAATACACAGCATTTGCAGTGTCTGGATTGGGACTATTCCAATTTAAACGTCTCCCATTTGGCCTAACTAACGCACCAATGACCTTCCAAAGGCTTGTTGACGCTTTATTTGGTCCAGAATTCGAGCCACATGTCTTTGGATATCTAGATGATATCATCATCGTGACAGAAACGTTCGAAGAACATATAAAGTGGGTCAAAATTGTGTTAAAGAGATTAGTGAGAGCAGGTCTAGTTGTGAACAATGAAAAATGTGAATTTTGTTGTTCGAGTGTAACTTACCTGGGATACAAACTAGATAGAGATTGGTTGAGACCAGATTCAGAGAGAATTTCACCAGTGCTGAATTATCCTACTCCTAAAACTATTAAACAATTGAGACGTTTCTTGGGTATGGTGGGTTGGTATTCGAGATTCATAGAGAATGAGTCAGAGATAAAGATTCCGTTGGTAAAACTGCTTCATAAAGGTCAAACCTGGACCTGGGGTGAGGATCAAGAGCAAGCTTTCGAGAACCTAAAAAGAGCACTTACTCAAGCACCAGTGTTAGCCAGACCAGATTTTAGTAAGCCATTTTCGGTACATTGCGATGCTAGCGATTATGCCATAGGAGCTGTGCTAACACAAGAAAGTGAAGATGGAGATCACCCTATAGTGTACATCAGTCGAGTCTTGAGTAAAGCAGAGAAAAATTATACCGTAACTGAGAAAGAGGGTCTTGCATTATTATGGGCAATAAAGAAGTTGAGACCTTATTTAGATGGATATCACTTCACAGTATACACCGACCATAGCGCTCTCAAGTGGCTCAGAAATCTTAAAGATCCAACTAGTAGGCTTGCTCGTTGGGTTTTAGAGTTACAGCAATGGGACTTCGAGATTATACACCGAAAAGGTGCTCTTAATCATGTCCCAGATGCTTTATCGAGAGGTTTCGAGTTAGAAAATGAAGAGGTGGCTGGTTTTACCACTATTGAAGATCCATGGTATCTATCGAGAGTAGAGGAAGTAAAACATTTTCCTAGAAAGTTTCCAAATTGGAAATTGGAAGATGATTTATTGTATTACTTTAAAAGAGATAGGTTACTAGATCCAGTGACTTTTCGAGAAGAAGGCTGGAGATTAGTGGTACCAACAGAGTATCGAGAGAGAGTAATAAGTGATGCCCATAGAGAAGCCTCATCAGGACATTTTGGTATAGAAAAAACTTATGATCGGGTGATTAGAGAATATTATTGGCCAGGAGCGTGGTATGACATAAATTCATATATCCAGCAGTGTTCAGAGTGTCAGAGATATAAAGTGATGCAAACAGGTGCTCAAGGTTTAATGGGAAAGAGAATTGTCGAGAGACCATGGGCTGTAGTAGCAGCTGACTGCATGGAGTTTCCTAAGAGTAAGAACCAGTATAAATATGTACTAGTGTTTCAAGATTTGTTCACTCGCTGGATAGAGCTAAAACCATTGAGAACTGCAGATGGTAAAGGGGTCTCGAGAGCATTTAAAGAGCTGATTTTATTCAGATGGGAAGCTCCTGATTATTTACTTACTGATAATGGTAAAGAGTTTGACAATAAGTGGTTAAAGAGTACGTTAGATGAATATGGTGTAAAACATGTAACTACTCCACCATATCACCCCAGGCCAACCCAGTCGAGAGAACAAATAGAACGTTGAAAACTATGATTTCTATTTTTGTTGGGTCAGACCATCGAGACTGGGACAAACATCTACATGAGTTCAGACATGCTGTTAATACAGCTACCCAAGCTTCAACAAAAGTATCACCAGCATTCTTAAATTATGGTCGTAATCCTGCACCAGTGAAGAGTTTACGAAGAGAAATCGAGACCAGAGGACCTAAGCTTAAATTAGATCCAGAAGTCTGGAAGGATAGATTAAAAAGATTAGATGCTTTGAGAGACTTGGTAGCTAGGCATATAGATGAATCACAAAATAAACAAGCTAAGAGATATGACCAGAATAAAAAAGATGTAAGGTTTAATGTAGGAGATCAAGTGTTGAGAAAAACGCAGGTGTTATCAAAAGGGGCACAAGGTTTCTCTGCGAAGTTAGCTCCAAAATATGAAGGTCCATTTCGTATTATTGAGGTAAAATCACCGGTAGTATATGTTTTAGAGATGGAAGGTAGTCATAGAAATGCGAAGATACACGTATCCGAGTTAAAACGATTTTTACCCCCGCGAACAAATCGAGATCAGTAAAAACCCTTATTTTATAAATTTCTTTTTCGAGAGCATGTTATTTTAAGTGTAATTCGAGAGCTGTGTTGTCTTGGTGTTGGTTCGTGTCTCGAGATAACCATATGGTAAGTGTTGTTCAGTCGGTAGTAAAGCATGTCGAGACAGAGTTCCCTAGTAAAATTTTCCTTTTATTTTACTTATGTTAACAGATGTCAAGACTTGCAGGTAGGAAGTCGCCATCCATGGGATCACGTGGTGCACCAAGCCCAGGCCATCGGGCTGAGCCGGAATTCCATCCCCCGGCTCATCGTGTACTCACGTGGGCTGATGAGGTTGAATTGGAAGAGAGGACACGAAGGCGAGATCAATCTCCTTTCCCTGCAATTAACCCTAATAGTTGGGCAGACCAGCTCGAGTACGAGTTGCGTCTCGCTGTGGAAGAAGAAGAGAGAGAGAGTGTGAGATTTGAGAGGTTTCGAGAGCAGGAGAAAGAAGAAAAGGAAAAGGAGATGAGAGAAGCAGCCGATCAGTGGCTTCTTAAAACGGGCCAAGCTACGTTAAAAGAGCTTGAAGGGGGTAATGAGGAGGAGTCCACTCTTCTTATTACCATTACTAACCCTCAGTCAAGACCGGGAGAAGAAGAGAAGGAAGAAGAGAAGAAGAAAAGAAAGGAGGAGGCAGAAATAGTGGCTTTGGACACGGTCTCAGCCATCATAGAGAGCCTGGAAGAGAGAGAAAGTAGAGAAGCGGAGAAGGAATTGGAGGATATACTACTCCAGCAGGATCCTCGTTATCTCCCAGTGGAAAGTGCTGGTGTAGTGGATTCCCTGGCCTGGGATAGAGGCGAAGATGAGTATGAACCCGAGCCTGAAGAGATGGTCACTTTTTCTCCGTTAGGAACGCACGTCAGTCCATCTCGACGCAGCCGAGAGCGGAGTAACAACTCTCGACGTCAACTTCAACTGGACGATTATTACTCCGCTCAAAGCCCACCTAGAAGAGCATCACCTTCGCCTCCACCAGGACCAGTGCAACATCGAGAGAGAGAGGATCGAGCCAGGAGCCAGAGTAGGAGTCGACCACCGCTTCCAGTGAAGACTAGGGGAGCTCTCTTTGGGGATTTGAAGCCAATCCCTACTGAGCCTCATCTGGACCCGCCACCGTATGCTTGCTACAACTGCTGGCAGCTGGGACATTCCAGGTTTGATTGTCCTCGTGATTTTGTGGATGCCTTCTGCTACAACTGTGGTAGAAGGTACGAGGATCTGACCAGCTGTCCACGTTGTAGTGAAGCGCATGCGGAATATATGCGGAGTAAGAATCGTGGAAGAAGATCACCGTCAAGGCAGCGAGGGAATTTCCGACCACCACCAAGGGAAACCCCTACTACGATACCCCAAAGAGAGAGAGAAAGAGATAGAAATGGGAGAGGCACAGCGCGAGATCGAAGGCCAAGGAGTTCGAGTCGCCGACGCCACACTCCACCCCGCACTCGTCAGCCAAGTCTTGATCGTCACGAACGAGCCCGTTGATCTGCTTCTCGTGACGATGACCGGGAAATGAATCGGCTGAGTGAGGTCGTTAGGTTGGCGGAAAGGATTCGGACCCTTCCCCGAGATCTTCAGGAAGCCCTGCTGCGAATGGCCAATCCTAGTTCGTCGCAGGAGCGCTCCCCAGAGCGACGCCATTAATTGGGTCGTTAACCAATCGAGAGAAGAGAAAGTTCGAGAGGAGAGAGAGAGAGTTCGAGAGGAGAGTAGCATCGAGAGACAATACATCGAGTCAAGAGATTTCATAGATATCCAGTGAGTTGCTTAAAATTTTCTTTTAATAATTTTTTTTTGTGTTGGTATTCCTTAAATCCTTATTTATTAACCATTTAAACATTTAACTGTGTGTATATGAGAGAATGAATAGAGCGAGATAAGAATGAGATAATAAAGAGTAGTAGTAGTTATTGAGGTTAGGTTTATTATAAATAGTATATAAGAAATATTAATGGTTATGTGAGTGCAATTCAGCGACGTGATTTTTCTTTCTTTTGAGTTTTTTTATTAAAAAAAAAAAAAACAAATAGCCTAAGTTAATAGAGTAGAGTCTTAAATTATTTTCGTGTTTCAATAAGATGGACGACCCACTTGTAAAGTGTTCCGGTCATGGAGGGGGGAATTTGTGATGCATTTATTGCATCACAATAAAATATTTATTAAAAAGAATAAAAGAGGAAAATTAGCCGAAATGCACTGACTGAATAGTTTATTAATTAATATAATTAAAAGAAATTAATCAGTTTACTCTTGTTTGTTTCGAGGTAAACAAGAAGCATAGCGACGAGCAGAAGACTTACCGCTAGAGAGAGAAAGAGAGAAAGAGGAACCTAACCTCACATCCGAACACGTGGTGAAGGAAAAACCCCAGTCACCATCAGTTTTCTTGTTGTGCACTAGGAGTTGAAGCTACGGTGATGGCTGTAACCTCTTAACACTAGTGCACATAACAGATCAACGAAAAGAACACATGTTTAGAAAAGAAAATAATCTGTGACAGTGTTCTTGTGCGTCGCCATCTTATGTTCTCGATGACGACGTGCACGCCGCAGCACTGTCACCTGTACACTGACACACACACACACACCCGGTGTATAAGTACATGCGCACAATACACTCGCGGTACGCGATGACGAGCAAAACCGGGAAACGACGCGGAACATTTGTAACACGTGCTCGAGAGTAAAGGGGAAGTGTCGGTAAATGACCGACTCGCGGCAGAAATCGAGTCATGCGCATGAAAAGTTAAAGGATCGGTGAAAAAGGGGAGCCTGCTATAGCTTGTATAGCAGGCTCGTATATACATGGGTAATTGTACAAATAACGGCAGCAGGCTCGTATATACATGAGTAAAGGTAGAAACGGTAGTAGAGGGAGTATATACATGGGCAATTGTAAAAATATTAATCTATATCAGTATGATATATGAAGATACGTGAATTCGAGCGCGAGAGATAATAGAAGATAAAGAATCGAGCGTTGGAGAGAGATAACGTTACAATAATAGGTATAATTATTAAAACTAAGTATATGGAGTCTTCCAAATAGAAATTTAAATAGAGCGCGCAAGAAATAGAGGGCGCTAACATAAAAGAAGCCGCCAAAAGGAAAGATGTTGATTGGTTAAGAGTTAACATCCTTTGTAATTAACAAATAAGAATTACGAAAAGGATTAATAACCAATCAACCATTATCCTATTTATGACGTAATTGATAAAAGAAGGGATGAAGAGGAAGGAGCTCGAGAGAAGACGCGCCATCGACACACTTCTCTATTGGATCTTGCTGGTTGCACTTGTTGGTTTTCCTGTTACTGCTCGTTGAGCCATTTTCTTGAGTCTTGACTCCATTTTATTAGGATTTATTCAATAGAGTTTTTACACTGCCATTTTGCCATTTTGCTGCCTTACTATTTTTGCCAATTTTGGATATTTTCGAGAGAGCTGAGGAATTTATTAACACGAGGAAAGGCGATTTTGGGAGTTGGAGTTAAATCATTGGAGTTTTGTTTTATTTTCTTGAGAGTAACGCTTTGTACATTAAGGTGAGTCCTCCATCTTAAATATCAAATCATTTAATAATTTAGAGTCAGTGCGCGTCGCCGTTTTGCTCGTCGGTTGTAGCCGCCATTATTAAAAGTAAATTAATTTAACGGGTTTAATTGGATTTTATTTAATTATCATTAATCTGAGAATTTATTAAGTCGAGTCAGAGTTTAATCACACTACTTTTCTTTTACACTTACACAATTTTCGAGAAATTGTCGGGTAAAAGTATGTTAAATTTACTTTAATAAATATAGAGTGAAAATTACTTCTTTTGTATTTTACTTAACAGTGTAATTTAAGTGTTTATTAACATTGTTTTGTTATAAAATATATATAAATAATTTGTTGCTGGTTTACATCGGTGGTTTCGTCATTGTTCCCTACGAAGACCCGATCAGAATCCACCCGAGAGAGTTGATTGCCAATATATTCAGAGTAAAATTTAAGAAAAAAATAAGAACTAAATTAATAGTTATTCAGAGGTGATACGGTAGAGTTTAAAATAATAGTAACTGGGGGATAGGGAACAAATTGCCCCATTACATCTTTATCTGTCAATTCTTGTAGTCATTTTCCACAGCATTTGAAAATAAATTACTGACAACCAATAAGTGCTGCATAAAATTTAAAAATCTTACAGTCAATTTATAAAATATTGAAAAAAACTAATAAAAAGTTAGTAAAATTAAAAATAAATTAATAAATTTCAATAATTATTTTATATCAAAAAACACATTTAAATATTTTATTTTATATTTATTAGTTGTAGAATAATATTTTAAAATCTTTTAACAATTTTACTACATAAAAAAGCGGCAAAACTAATAATTTATAAATTCATGAATTAAAGAAATAAATTTATAACCATTAATTCCAATCATAACCAAAAATTCAAAACAATATGACATTTAAATGTTTATTATCGAGTGCTACACTGTTGCCACGTTTTTATTTGTACAAATCTTCAACTTCTATCTCACTCGCACAAATATAGCGCTCTCTCTCATCTCGATAGAAATACCTTAACTGTTTTTTCTGTATGTGAATATGGTTTTATTTTGTCTTCACCATATAGTTTCACTATACGATTTTATCATACGGTTATATTATATGATTGTATTATATACTTTCATCATATGATAAATTGAAACCAAAAAACATGTAATAAAACCATATAATAAAACCACATAATAAAACCATATGATAAAATCATGTAATAAAACTATGTGTTTATTTTCAACCGGGTATGCGTAGTCTGGTGATAAGTACTTGATTTTTCCTATTTAGTTTGGTGGTTGGGTTTTTTTCATAGATGTCGTTTCTTATTTTATTGATAAAGCTATTTCCTTTTTTCCACTGATTGTTCCATTTTTTAAGTATATTAAGTTTGATTTTTTTTGTAGATCTTCCTTCGTGATTTTTTTGTTTATGTTTGAGTGTATTAGTTGGCTCGCGTTTTTTGCTGCTATTGTTGTTTCTTGTTTTATTAATGAATTGGTTTTGTAGTGGGTGATTTTAATTTTGCCTTCTGTGTATATTAGTTCTCTATGAATATTGTATTTTATGGTATTGTTGCTTTCTTGATTTCTTAGTCCATGGATATTTTCTATGTCTGTGTAAATTATTATTTCGTTTTTATTACTGTTTTTTGCGCATTCTATAGCCATGAATAAATTGATTGTTTGAAGGTTGTTGTTATTAGTTCATTTGGGGTATTTATGCAATATTTGTTCTCCATTAGGTAGTTGCGTTGTTATTTTTATAAGTTGCTGTATATATTTTGTAGTCACTTGTACTATTGCTCAGAGTTTCATTGGTGCTTGATTCTGGTTGGTCCAGTATGAATGAGTTGAAGTCTTGTTTTTTTTATCTGGGGCACAGACAAGTTTGTTCTATTGGATATGTTTGGTATTCCTCTATATGCTTGATTTTTGGGTGTCGTTAATATTTTGGTGCCATAGTTGAGTGTGTTTTGGATTCTTCTGTATTCTAGTGGTATCATGTTGTATTCACTTAATATACTATTGATTGGGCTGGTTATGTATGCTCCTGTAGCGATTCTCATGCTTGTATTTAATATTGTGTCCAGTTTTTTAAGTTTGTGTTTTTTGGCTGAGCCGTATACAATGCTACCATAGTCAATTTTACTTGGGATTATGGCTTTATATGTATTTTTAATGATGTTTCCGTTAGTTCCCCATTTTTTGGCCGATAGTGTTTTGAGTATGTTTATTCTTTGTATGTACTGTGCTTTTAGATTACTATGTGGTTGTTCCATGTTAGTTTGTTGTCGAATATCAGTCCTTATATTTTTATTCCTTTGACTATTTCAATTGGATTTTTTTAATATATAGTTTGGGTTCTTCTGGTTTATGTTTGTTGCTGAATAGGATAGTTTTAGTTTTAGTTTTTGAGAATTTAAATCCAGTTTGGTCAGCAAAATCATTTATTTTTGTTGGGTGTTTTGCATAATTATTTCACTTGTTTTAATATTTTTTCCTTTGATGAAGGGGGTTATGTCATCTGCGAATATGGTAAAATTGACCGGTTTTTGTATGCGGTCTCGTATATCATTTATTGCTATTAGGAATAAGATTACACTTATTACAAACTCTTGCGGTACACCATTGTTAATGAGTACTGACTTAGATAGTTCGTTTCCTACTCTGACTTGAATAGACCTATGTTTTAGAAAATTTTTTATAAAGTGGAACATTTGGCCGTTTATTTTGTGTTTTTTTAATATTTTTAAAATTCTATCTTTCCATACTAGGTCATATGCCTTTTCTAGATTCAGGCAAACTGCTAATAGGTGTTGATTACTTGCTAGTGCTTCACATATTTCAGATTCAAGTGTAACTAGACAGTCTGTGGTGAAGTGTTTTTCTCTGAAGCCACTTTGTTCCTTACATATGATGTTGTTTGCTTCTAAGTACCATTTGAGTCTTTTACATATTATTTTTTCAAGACACTTGCATAAGCAGCACGTTGAGGCTATAGGTCTGTAACTATCTTTGTCATATTTGTTTTTTCCTGGTTTGGGTACAGAGATCACTATGGCCTTTCTCCACTCTTTAGGGAAAACTTGGTTGTTCCATATGATGTTGTAAATTTCTAGAAGGCATTCTATGGCGTTTGTAGGTGGGTTCTTTAAGAAAATGTTTGGTATTGAGTCTGGTCCTGGACTAGTGTTTTTACTTTTTGAGAGAAAGAGTGTTTGTTGTAGTTCTTCCATTGTGATGTCGTTGTCTAATGGGCTTTCCGATTTATCTTCGTTTTGTGTTATGTGGACGGAGTTTTTTTCTTCGCTCATTTGAAGTTTAAAAATGTCTGATCATAGTTGTTGTTACTTGAGTTTTCTGAAAATTTATTGGCTAAGGTGTTTGCTATGTTTTTGGGTTTGTTTAGGATCGAGTCGTTCTCTATTAAAGCGGGTATATGTAGTTGTTTATGTCTTCCGTTAATGGCTTGAATCTTGTTCTATATATCTTTGGTTTGCGTTTGGTGGTTGATTGAGTTTAAATATTCTAACCAGGCATTGCGTTTGCTATTTTTTATGGTCCTTTTGGCTATTGCTTTGATATTTTGATGTTCTATTTTGTTTTCATAAGTAGGTTTTTTTTGTATTTGTTGTATGCTTTTTTTGAGTCTTTTATTGCAGTTTCACATGAATCATTTCACCACGGTGTATATTTAGTCTGTTTAGTGCCTGTTGTTTTAGGTACGCATTCATGGGCGGTTTCTATAAGTATGTTTGTGAATGTAGTTACTATGTGATCTATATCTATACTATTGTCTGTTTTGTGCTTTTGTATGTAGTTGAGGAGATATTCTATCTTTTGAGAGATTGTATTTTGATATTTTGTCTAATCAGCTTTTTGATATTTCCACCTAGGTGTATACACGTTTTGTGGTGGATTGGTGCATGTAATTATTATGCAGATCGGGAAGTGATCGCTGCCATAAAGTTCATTGCTAACTTCCCACTCTATTTGATGTGCTATGCAACTTGAACATAAACTTAAGTCGATTGCACTAGTTCTATTGCTGTGTACGTTATAGTAAGTTGGGGAAGAATCATTGAGTAATATTAAGTCATTATTGTTGATGAACTCTTCAGTTGTTTGGCCTCGGTTGTCTAGTTTATACGATCCCCATGTTTGGCTGTGGCTATTGAAATCACCTATTAATATGTATGGTGTAGGTGATTGTTCTGTTAGATGGTTTAGTAAGGTTATGTTGAGTTCATATTTGTCGCTTAAATAGATGTTGCATATACATAGTGTTTTTCCGCCTATTATTGTTTTGATTGCTATTGCTTCGAGGTCGGTTGTGATTTGAATTTCTTGGCTGTATAATGTGTTTTTGATTAGTATTGCTACTCCACCACTGGCTGCTGTACAATCTGTTCTGTTTTTGTTGTAGCAGTTGAAATTTTTTAATTTAATTTTTTGTTTTTCTTCTAGGTTTGTTTCTTGTATACATAGTATGTTGCAATTATGTTGTTCTATTAGTTTTTCCATATATTCATAATTGTTTTTTATTCCATTTATGTTCCATTGAATAATTTTTTCTATTTTATTATTTTATTTTGTTGAGTTAATTTACTGTTCTATATCTGATGTTGTTGGTGTGCTTAGAGGAGTATTTGTTGCTCCTGCTAAGGATTTTAGAAGTAAGGTGCATCTTCTTTTAATGCCACTATCCCTCACATTTGGGTATACGTCCGTTTTTATGAATTGGATGAATTCTTTTATGTTTGTTGTGTGTTCACGTACTATTCCAATAGGATTTTTTGCACCACTTAGATTTTCGAGTAGGTTTTTGAATTGGATGTAATTTAGCATAGTGTTGGATTCTTTTAAGTATGATCTTAAACTAATTAATTTTTTGTCTAATTCATCTATTGGAGTTGTATTTAGTTGTTGGGTTTTTGTTTCATTTTTTCCAGTAAGTATAGCGTTTAGATTAATTGTTTCTTGAGTTTTAGTTATATTTTCCTGTGTTGTTATAATTTTTTCTTTTTTTGTTTGTTGTTTTATTGTTTGGTCCTGTGTTAATTCAAGAAAGTCATTATTGTATTTTTCATTTAAACTCATTTGTGTATTGGTTGAGCTAATTTGTGAGTATGCTCGTTTGTCTTCTCTTTTACCTAATTTTATTTCTATTTCTTCCGTAGATTCTTCATTGTTGTGTGTAATTTTATATTCTAATATTTTGTCTTGTCCGTTTTTATTTACATCTTGAGTTTCGTTTAGATTGGTCATAGTGTGGTTAGCAAAACTTGTATCATTATTCAAAATGTTCACATTCGTACTGTTATTTACCGTTGGAATTTCACTATCTTGGTTTCGTTTACTTTCGCAATATCGTGCGATGTGTCCTTCTTTCTTACATATAAAGCATACTAGTGTGTCTGTGCTGGAATAAATGAAATAGCTTATGTCTTCATTATTCAATTTAAAAACTTCAGGTATTTTTCTTATGTCTTCTGTTTTGACGTTAGCTTGTCTTCGTGAGCTGATGACATGGTCATATCCCTCTTTTTCTATACTAGCTTTTAATATCGAGATAGATGCATCGGTTTACTTTTAGTTCGTCCAATACATTTCGGTTTACTTTTAGTTCGTCCAATAAGTCTTCAAATACGAGATTGGGAATATTTGGTGATACGTTAGAGAATATAACTTTTTTGTATTTACCTACAAATGGTCTAATAAATACTTTTTTCTCTTTTATAATTATGAATTCTCTATCATCTGTTAGTTTGTCTACTAGTTCTTTTGATACTAAATAGATACAAATACGATTGTTTAAAGTTTTTGTTGATGCTATTACATTTTTTGGGCCGACAATATCTCCTATCGCACAGGTATAATCTGTTAGGTTGAGTTCATCTACACATACTAATATTAATCCTTGGTTTCTTTTTGGGAACATGAATTTTTGAGTCGCATCTGCATAACTGATAATTTCTACTCTTTTTGCTTGAAACGTTGATATTTCACTCCTGCCAGGAGATGCTTCTCCCGCAGTCATCATCTTTAATTACGCCGAAGCGCAATTAAAGGTATCAATTTTAATCACTATAGACTGTTGTGTTTTCACTATACTATTGCTTAACTTCGTTGAGATACACGGATTGTTTGCAAACACGTGTGTTCACGACGAGCTCTGGTCGAAGACTGTATTTACATTATTAATCTTTTATTTCTCTTCACATGACCTTGTTACAGGAACACGCCGTCAACAGATCATCGACCTCCGGGCCGTTGGCGAATCAAGCGCAAACTACACACAGATTGATAAAAAAAAACTCAAACCATTTGTTCCTTCTCACTAAAATTTATTTGGTTTATAATTTTTTATTAAATTAATTCAATTTAGAATTTTATGGTTGAAGTCTCGTTTATTTTATTTTGTTGAATAAATATTAATTTATTAATTTGCTTTATTTTTTCGTCAAGCCGACAAGTGGTACATACGAATTTTCTTTGGCCGTCAAGTGGCTTCAATTAGTAACTCACATTTTTATTTTTTTGTATAAACACGCAATTATTTTTAGGTTAGCCATTTAGTATTATATAAAGTTAGTTTAGTTTGAATGATTAACAAAAATTATTACACGTCGTTGTAAGTGGGTATTTTGCCTTGAATAAAGCCTAGGTACTCCCAAGCATAAAAAGAAAACGTGTTATACCCGTTTACTATCCTTGTCTTCCGCCGTCCGTCCCGATCCATCTCCTGCTTTCGAACCCTGCTCACTCTCTGAAGCGTCCAGCAACAGAAGGCCACGCTTTCATTTATCTATTTTCTTATTTTATATTTAATTTTTTTTAACACGCTTTTATTTATTATTTTCTTTATTTTTCTCAAACATGCTTATTTGCTGCACGCGATAATTAAAAACGTTACATGGCGCCCGAACTGGGACATCCGTTTTCCTTGTTAAAAAAAAAAATCGACTCAGTACACGGTAAAGATTTTTTCTTTTCTCATATATCATACGCCTATTGTAATTTATAACCATATAGCGTTAATAAAATAAACTTGAAGTCAAAAATTTATCTTTCGTCAGCCGAAGATTTCAGGAACTTCAGTAATTCTGAATTTTCCATTTCTAAGCCAGTGTTATCACATGGGTAATTATCTACTTTATTTCCAATCTTTTGCCGTTGCAGCTTAAGCTACAAGGCAACACGTAAATGTAATAATCTTCCGTTGCTCTTCCACCTTCTCCATTTATAAGGTAGACGTAGCAGACGGAAGTAGATTTTTCGCGCTTGCTGAGTAGATTGTTCACACTAGGATGTTAGACTTTTCTTTCTTACTATAATCATAATCCTATCCAGACACAAGCCAGATAACCCACAGTTTAGGTTAGCTCAGCCTAATTTTTTCTTATTATATAATTACACTCTCGCTTAGCTTCAAACATAAATTCAACTGTAAGCGTATGACTGCCGCGCTGCGAATCAAACAATATCAACAAGGGAATTTTTATTTTTTTTTTTTTTTTGTGAATTGGGCTAACTAATAACTTAAAACATATATTAGCCCCTTGCTTATTGAAGAAATAAAACAATTGACTGAGGTTAACAATAAGTTCACCATTACTTCCATCTAAATAGAAACAAATTTTTTTTTTCCTCGTACAAACTATTTAATAAATAAGCTTGTTGTACCCTCGGTCAATTCAAACCAAACGTACTCAATAATTATTGTTATATGTAAATGTAGCGTCTTTTATTTGTATGCGTATCACCATTCGTCGGTAAATGCGTACTCGACCATACATACGATACAGCAAATCGACTGAGAAAGAGAGGCTCTAGTAGAGCTCAAGCAGTCTGTTGAGCAAAAACTAGCAAGCACCATGTAGCGATAAAGACAAGCTCTTTACAATCGTCTGTGTAAAGAAAGCTAAGCCATTTATAACAAACTAGATTAATAAGTACTGTACTTAAGATAATTTAATATGTCTATCACCCAATTTAATATTATAAATAAATGTGTTTTCTTTCCGATCCTGGAATACAAAACCTATATTCCCAACATGATAGCAAATCGTGGTTGAAAAAAAAACGCGGTTATTAAAAAGAAAGGTTATGAAAATAAAAGACATGGTTGAAAAAAAAGTATGAAAACGTGGTCAAGAAAAAATAAGAGAACGTGGTTTAAAAAAAAATAAGGAAACATGGTAAAAAAATAATAAGAAAACGTGATCAAGATAAAAATAAAATAAATGAACGTGGTTCAACTATTGAAAAACGTGGTTAATAAAATAGAAAAACTTGGTTAGTAAAGCGAAAACGTGGTAGATTATTTAAGTCAAAAAAGATATCCAAAAGGCAAAAGTAAAGTGAAAAATATATAGAAGAGTGAAAATAAAATATTACTACTAATTAATTAAAGTGAAGAATTAAGACTTCTTTTTTCTTACATAAATATCTTCTTCATTATTGTCTCATACATACACACACATACACACATACACACATACACATACATACACATACACACATACACATACATACACATATACACATACACATATACACATACACATATACACATATACACACACACATACACAACATTTGCCTGTCTATTTCCGTCTCTTTATCTCCGCCTATTCGTCTCTTTATCTCCGTTTCTTTGTCTCCGTTTCTCTATCTCCGTCTTTTCGTCTTCATCTCTCCGTCTCTCTATCTCAGTCTTTTCGTCTCCATCTCTCCGTCTCTCTTGGTCTTGTTATAGTTGTTGACCGTATGCTTGTTGGTATGAGGAGTCATCCTTTACTCTACGAACACAACAAGGCTTGAATTGAAGATTACTGTACTTCTAGTGGTTTGTTCGACTGATGGGGTCACATTTACTAATTGACAGTAAATTAGTAATATAATAATGGCAACAAACTATTAACTTGTAATAGAGATTTGTGATTCTTAAAGAATGTGTGTGTGATGTACATTAAAGCGGCATACTCTCTCTATCATAGTTATTTTAACTGCAGTAAAGGGTTAAGTAAAGTCAATTATTGATGTGAAGACGCACCGTATTTAATAATTAATTGGGTTATGTAGTAACTGCTTTTGATCATGGAAATTCATGCGCATGCGCGTAATTCTAATTAGTCCGGTGCACTGTAAGCAGAATGAGAGAGTAGAGCTGCGCATGTGCGTTTTACCTATATAGAGTGTTATACTTTTTTCTTTTTTGTTTTTGATTTTCTTAATTACTTGTTTAGATGTCTAAAAAGTGCTACAAGTGTAGGAGAAATATTGTATTTATTTATAAACAGTGTATTACTTGTCATCGTACATTCCATCCTGGCTGCATCCCGGCTTATATTAAGAGTAAAGCACTTGGTGATTGCTGTCTCTACTCTTTTAGACCCTTGGCGCACCAGCAGAATGATGCTGTAATTAAACCAACTAAGTCTGACACTGGAGTTAGAGCCCGCGCCAATTCTTTTGATTGCGCTAGAGAATTGAATAATATTTTAGATACTAGCAGTGATTCGTGCGGTGCCACGATTGCCATTGTAGAAAACGGTACATTAAGTGATAATATGATGAGTCTGCCTAGTGGTTGGAAAAACTTTACGTCGGCACAGCAATTTGCCACGCTTTTTCAGACGATAAATGATAATTCTAAGAACATTCATCGGCACGTCAATGAGCGGTTTGACGAGCTTTCAGCGCAGATTAAGGATGTGGATGCTGCGTTAAATCGTCAGGAGAAGCGCATTGAGGAATTGGAGAGGGACAAATTGGAGTTACGCAGTGAGATTGACCAGCTTAATGATTTGTATGCTCATGGCTCACCCAGTGCAGAGATGAAGATTACTGACATTCCTATATCATGTACAGCCTCTTTGCTGGCGCTGACCCATTCCATCCTTAAACAGTTACAGTTGGGCGCTATCTGCGGCGATGTGCTTTCCGTGAGATTATTCCAGGCAAAAAAACAAACTCAAGATGCTAGCTTACCGGCTGAAACTCCAAATCCTACTTTTGTATTTATTGTTAAATTTAAATCGGCTGGTATACGTGATTGCGTACTGAAGGTGAAACGTGATCATGGTGAAATTAAGTTCTCGGATTTGATGGGGGGCGTCGAGAGTTCAAATCTCGTGAATGTTTTCGAGATGTTGCCGACGATTGTGCATAATTTGCTAATGGCTGCAAAATCTAAAGCAAAAGAAGCTAATTATAAGTTTATCTGGGTTCGAGAAGGGCGTATTTACGCTCGTAAGGATGACAAGTCTGATCGTATTAGTATTGTTACTGAATCTGATCTACAAAAGATTTCGTGACTCAGTTCTCTCCATGGCTCCAGACTGTAGTTCATAGTGTCACATGGTGTTTGAAAAGCTTATACTATTGCTAATTATATTATGATCATTTAATAGAGAATAAGTAAAATTTGATTCGTTTAGTTGTATATGTATATTAAATAAGTAGTTGGAAGGTTGCGCACATGCGTAAATTAATTTAAAATTATAGTGCGAAAATCGGTATGAAATTGTTTTAATCCTAAAGATGCGATGTACTGTAAATAATAATATGTACTTTTCTATTGCCACAGTAATGTAAATTTTTGCTATTTCTTTATATTGTTTTGAAACTATTTTATAATGTATTATTTTGTATCCTTGCCATAAGGTCAAATTTAGACCTTGGCATAATAAAATTTATATCAATCAATCAATCTCTCTATCTCCGTCCCTATGTCTATGTCTCACCGTCTCTGTCTCTCTGTCTCTGCATCTCCGTGTACGTCTCTCTGTCTCCGTTCCTCCATCTATGTCTCTCCGTTTCCTTTTATACGACTCCTTTTCTTTGTCTTTGTCTCTCTGTCTCTTTCTCTCCGTTTTCGTCTATTTGTCCCTCTGTCTATGTCTCTTCGTCTTCGTCTTCCCGTCTATGTTTCTCTGTTTCCGTCTCTCTGTCTTCTTCTCTTCATCATTCCGTCTCCGTCTCTGTCTTTGTCTCTCCGTCTCCGTTCCTACGTCTCCGTTTCTTCATCTCCGTCCCTCTGTTTGAAACACATGATTCAAAAGAATAAATTCCTATCATAGTTTTTCATTAATTTAAATGGAATTCAGTAAAACAAATTTTTAATTTATCATGATGATATAATTTGTATTTAAACAATTTTTATGCATATTGGAATTTTAATTAATTTTTTTTTCAAATATATAAAAACTTAATTTTAAACAGAACAGCAATATAAAAATCTATAAATTGAGGCTATTTTTTTTACTTTAAGATTGGCTAATTTATACATATTAATATAATACTAGGGGGCAAGCCCCCTGCGCGCAAGCGCGCCAACCCCCATCTTGCTTTTATAACTTTAAAAAAATATTTAAGAATATGCAATTTTTTTGAAAACTTTTATATAAAATACTAAATAATATTAATTATTCAAAAGTTTCCTTGAGGTAAATCTTCAAAGATCTTTTAATGAATCTAATCATCTGTGAAGTCCTAGCTTTATACCAGGACAGAATTGATAATTAAATTTTGTGTTATGAGGGCTACGTGTATATGTTTTATTATAATATTAAATAAAGAATAAAGTCAGTAATTGATTTATGAAAGTATTATCAAATGTCAGTCTAGTAGTAAAAAGATTCTAAATTTAACGCTGTAATGTAAGTCCAAACATTTTTGACAATGACAGTGATGACAGCGGCGATATACTTTCAATAGTATAGAGAGAATATAATATAAATAGATCTAAAATGCAGCTAAAATTCAGCTGAAATCAAACCAAAATTTACCTAAAATTGCTTAAAATTAATATAAATTTTAGCTAATTTTTAGTTAACTTTTAGGTAACTTTTAGCTAATTTTCAGCTAACTTTAAACTTAATTTTAGCTAGATTCTAGCTAAATTCTAGCTAATCAAGGACAAATCGAATTCTTATACACAGCAGCAGCGACAGCAGCGGCGGCGAAATCTTTTATAATATATACCCCCCTGCTCGCTTCGCTCGCCAACCCCCCTTTTGAATTTAATACATAGATTTTATAATGTATACAATCCCTTGTAATAATTTTACATTCATATACTTATATACATTTATACATTTTTTATATTTGAATAATTAATAATGTATACATAATATAAAATATAACATATGATATAAATATTTATTTATACAGCGCATATTAGACGCTGTTATGGTCACCATCTCCAACCGATCTTTCTTTAGCATTATGCACCGAGAATCACCTCCTAACTTCTAAAGGCTCAATTCTTATTTCATTTATCTGGCATGAACAAATATTTTCATTTCGTAAATTTCTAAAATCTCTCATAATATAAAACGAAAAATAAATCTTATGATAATTTAAATCAGATTGACTTCATTTATCAGATTTTGAGTGAAAAAATTAAAATTTTAAATAAAATTCACAATAAATTAGCTAAACTTGCAAGGAGAATACCCGACCTTCGGATAACGGATTTGGCTGAAACTGCAAAATATGATTTTTTGATGAAAAAAAATAAAACCATGTTTTTTCTTTTCTTTGAATAGGCCACATAGACATTTTTTGAAAATATAATAAAAAGGAGCATTTACAAGATCTTGAATAACTAAACAACTAAGACTCTAACAAAAAAATATATAGAAAATAAAACAAAGTACAGATTGAATGCTTTAATTTAAACTTTGTTGTACTAAAAAAGCCTCTGTGGTTTAAAAGTTGTGCCTAATTAAAAATTACAACATATTTGTTAAATTTTTAGCACGTAACATATCATCAATTTTTCACGCCATTTTATTAGAATATTCTGATCGCCTGTAACTTTTAAACCATAGGAGCCTTTTTGATGCAACTAAGCTTAATTTACAGCATTGCATCTGTTCTTTATTTTATCATCCATACATTTTTTTGTAAGAGTCTTAGTTGTTTGGTTATTCAAGATCTTATAGATGCTCCTTTTTATTATATTTTCGGAAAAATGTCTTCGTCCATGGGGCCCATTCAAAAAAAAGAAAAAACTCGGGTTTATTTTTTTTCGTCGAAAAATCATATCCCGCAGTTTTAGTCAAGTCCGTTTCCCGAAGGTCAAGTACTCTCCTTGTTAGCTGGAAAATTAAATTTTTAGCTAAAATTCTCAATAAATCAGATAAAATTAGCTAAAAATTAAATTTTAAGCTGAAATTCACAATAAATTAGCTGAAATTTACGATGAATTAGGTAAAATTTACCATAAATTAGCTAAATTTATCAGTAAAAAGGAGAAGTTAAGGGAGGATTTTGAGAGACTGACAGCGGTAGCTGCAGCGGCGAAAATCTTTTATAATATAGATAGATATGAAAATTTAACCTAGCGACGTTAGGAGCGAGGTAAATTAAGCTCGTTATTATTAATCAAGAGAAAGAAAAAATAAGAAAATGAAGCCGAAAATACGTTTGATGCAAACGGATTAAAAATTAAAGCCACGTGGTTTCAAAAGCTAAGGTTAGAAGAAAATTATTTTGAGATTAAATCAGAGCACGTGTTCGAAAGATAAAAGGAAAGAAAAAGAAAACAAGTAAATAACAGGTAAAAAATAATAAATAATAAAAAGATAATGAATAATAATTTTGGAAAAAAATAGACTGTACGAGAAAATTAAAAAGGGACAAAATAATAAAGGTGAAAAACGTGAATTCACTAAGAAAATTAAAAAGTGAATTTATTAAAATCATTAATAAGAATATTAAAGAAAGTTTAATGAAAAAGACAAAAGCTGAAAATACAGTGCTCATTAAAGAAGAAAGAAATCGTTTAAGGAAAGTTTTCCTCAAAGAATTGAAAAAAGTGTTAAGTGCAGTAAAAGAAATTAATAAAAATATAAAATTAGAAAAAGAGAGAGAAATGGCTATACAAGTGAAAATTGATCATGTTTATATTCCCATTTTTGATAGATGCAATTATTCAAGCTGGTAATTCAGATTATTGAATATTTTAGAATATAAATAGTGTAAAGCGCAAACATCAAGAGAATTAACTGCAGCAGATAATCAAGATGCTTGGAAGAAAGCAGATTTAAAGGCAAAAAATATACTGATAAGCTCAATATCAGATAAACAATTAGAGTATATTAGAGAATGCAGAACAACATTTGAAATGTTAAAAAAGCTAGACAGTATATACTCTACAAAATCTACAGCTCTACAAATAATATGTAGAAGTAAATTAGAAGATATAAAATTGATGAATTATGACAAAGATTAAAACTTTTTTGTAGATTTTGAATAAGCCTGTAATAAGTTTAAGGCAGCTGGTGGAACTTTGAATGAACAAAAAATGAGAAGATATATAATAAAAGTGCTGCCGTCCAGTTGCAGCTTTATTGGTGACTTCATAGATGTCATACCAGAAGAGCAAAGAACAGTAGAATACGCAAAGTCTAAAATTTAAGAGGAAAATATGACAAGATCTGAAAGTGAAAGTAAAAGAAATGTCAGCATTTTCAGCATAAACACAAAAGGACAATGTTTTAACCGTGGGAAAGAAGGCCATAACAAGAAAGATTGTTGGAGAACACCACAATTCAACCAAGGCAGAAGAACGCATACCAATCAAGGTATTGTTGAAGTCTACTACAACAGAAGTCGTGGTCATCGAGGATTCCAACGAGCATCTCCACAATAAAATTCAAGGGGGTATTCATAACTAGGCTATGGACAAAACAGATCAAGTCAGCCAAGAGAAGAATCTTCTAGTCAGCGTATCGACAACCATAATGCAGAATCATGGGTAATAATGGTAAACCATAATGAGGTAAAAGAAACAGAAATTTACGGAGGTAAAAATGAAAATGAAATAAACTGGCTTTTAGATAGTGGTTGTATCCATCATGTAGTTAATAATAATAGTTATTTTGAAAAATTTATTGTATTAAAAGAACCGGTTAAAGTAAAATTGCCAGGTAGAAAAATTTTTAAAGCTACCAAAATTGGTAATGTTATAACGTATTTTTAAACTTATTAATATGAAAAGAGAGTCGATCTTAAGAATGTTTACTATGTGAAAGAATTGAGTAGAAATTTGTGAAGTTTTTCTAAAATAAGTGTAAATAACACAATTGTATCGAGAAATTAGACAGCAAAAATTTATAATGAAAATAGAGAATTAGTAGTTGTAGCAGAAAAAATAAATAATTTGTATTTAATGAAAAGTTTTATAAATAAATATGATGAAAATGTTTATGCAAATATGGCAAAATTAACGGACAAAGAAAAATGGCACAGAGCATTAAGCCATGTAAATTTTCAATATTTGCATAAATTAGTTAATCAAAAATTATTGAATGGCTTACCAGTTAAAATAATATGAAATGTGCAAACTGTATTCAAAGTAAAACAGCTAATGTACCGTTTGAAAATAAGAAAACCAGATCTACTGAGATTTTAGAATTAATTCATACGGGTAAAATTAAAAAATTTGTCAAAATCATGTTTTTTAAAAACAAAAAAAAATTCCTAAATTTCACTTGATATTTTTTAACATGTTCATCAATACTATAAATAAGAAGAAAACAATAATGGGCGAGCTGTATTTCAATTTTGGAAATATAATATGTGTAAATGTAAATAAACTTATAAAAAAGTGACACGAGGACATTTTTTTTTCTTTTGTATGCATTAAAAGTGATTACTTGGCGAGTAATATATATAATAACAAATATTTTTCACAGTCAATTTAAAGCTCTTAAAGCCTACTTTCTTTTCTCGTAGTCCAAATCCTGATTAGATTTTTTTTTGTTAAGAAAATTAGCGTTACACGAAGACATTAGAAAAGGTACGTTTTTTTTATGGTTTAATTTAAATATATTTTCTCACCATATATAAAATCTTTTACATTAGTAACTCTTTTAATTACTAAAAAACATATTAATTTTTATATTTGACGATATTTAGCTCTAATTATTTGACTTCTTAAATAATTTTCACGATAAACTATTAAAAGTGTGACATGAGGACAAAAAAATTGTCGTAACTTTGACGTCAGTTTTGAATACATTTTATTAAGTTATTGTATTTATACACCCCACTATTAGATTCTTTATTTAAAAATCTTACAAAATCATTACAGTAAAATTTTAATAACTATGTATTTAGATACTTTTTATTTTGAAAACAAAATACTTGTACGCTCCGGACGCGTGACACGAGGACAATTTTGTTTATTTTTCTTATTTATTCCTTTGGATTAGTCATTTAATCAAAGTTTTAATGGTTGAAGAAGTTGATTAGGATTATTACTAGCTAACTGTTGGGTTTAGACACTTACATATTATTTACATAAAAAGTTATTATTTATAAACTGTCACGGTATTTTACCGTGTTTGAATATCGCGCGAGCAGGAAATAATATACGACGCGCGCGTGGTCATACAAGCCGTCAGAGTTACGCGAAGAAATACCTAACTTACTGACCATCAAGGGAAGAACGCCGAGTCGACCACGAGTCACGTCAGACCTTTTCCGGCTGCCGTGGAGAGCTCATTGCAATAAGTGCAAATAGTCGATAACTTTTGATAGGGCATTGATTCCGCGTCAAGACTCGTGCTTCTATTCGAACCGTGAGACACGTGCATTATTAAACCCAAGGTGTTATCCTGATTAAGAAAAATAGCGGCCTTTGTTCGTCCAGGGACGACTTCTCGAGAGCGTTCTTCGACTAGCTCCCGCGACCAGGATTGCTGCAGCGTTGCGACAGTTGGCCAACGAGCGAGCTATCAGCGTAGAGTCTTCGGTATAAGAGAAGCTTTTTGACGTTATCGTAAGTAATTGTAAGTTTCATGAAGTAAGGTTTCTTTCCTCGTAGAAACCTTACGTTACAAAGTGCGTGCGTGATATTACCTGTATTATAGTGTAATTTAGTTAGCGTCGCGTCTTCCCCTATTGCTAGCTCTTTCTAGAGAATATCTTTATTGTAAATTCAAATATTGTCATATTAGTTAATTATTTCTTTTATTTTATCATTTACTTTTCAATTCTTGATTTTGTATTTTTCTTTATTACTCTTAATAAATTTATGTTAAATGTAAAGCCTTGATTTTATCTATTGCATGTGAATATTATATATAAAGCCTGTACCTGTTGCTTACCCCAACGCCTCCGCGGTCCTTATTTTTATTATAGTAAAATATATATATTTTTATATAAAGTATTAAATAGGTTTAACTAGGAGAGTTAAACCTCATAAAAATAAGGAGAACTGTGCTAACGGCATCGTATCTCTCGATCAGGTAAGAGAGAAGGAGAGAGAGACGCGCAGCGACAAGTATATATAATAAAGTCTTGTCGCTAATCAATATAAGTTTGACTAACTAGTACCAATAGAGTTTACCGCGTAATATATATATAATTATTTTCTTACGAGTTTTCAGCAACTTTATCTACAGTTAAATTTAGAGACTTAGCTAAAATTCATATTAATTAAAAGCTAATTCTTTTTGTAACGGGCAAAATAACCGTTACAAAACACCTATTTTCAATTTTTTGAATTTCACCCATACAGATTAAAATGGTTTATACAGCACAGCTGGTTATAGTGGAGAAAAATATTTTTTAACGTTTATAGATGATTGTAGTAAATGTAGTAGAGTTTATTGTATTAAAAGTAAAGCTGAAACAGCGGGATATTTTGTAGAATACGTAAATTCAGTTAAAAATCAATTTAATAAAAAAGTAAAAAAGCTACAATGTGATAATGGTAAAGAATATTTAAATCAAGAAATTTATAAATTTATTAAATATAAAGAAATTGAATTATTACCTTGTTAACCCTACGTCCATGAATTAAATGGAGCAGCGAAAAGATTTAATAAATCAGCCATAGATATAGGCAGATGTTTAGTAAGAGAAGTCAAAATACCTATAAGGTATTTATATTGTCCAGAAGTAATGAAGACAGTTTCTTATTTAAAAAACCGTACAATAGCTAACACACATGAAAGTAAAACTCCATACGAAATACTTTTAAAATCAAAACCTGATATAGAACATTTGAAAATATATGGAAGCAAAGTTTTTGTAAGGGCACCAAAAGTATTAAGAAAAAGTAAACGGAACGATAAAGCCAAATTAGGCATACTAGTAGGTTATACACATAATGGTTATAGAGTTTTAATTGATAATGAAGTCATAAATGCCAGACATGTTAAAGAAGATACATAATTAATTTGTATTGAATAAAATGATGAAAATTATATTGAATTAAATCAAGAGAAAGAGAATAGTAAAAGTAAAATTAATTCTGAAAATGAAGTAGATGAAAATGAAATAAATGATGATGAAAATTATGATACTGAAAATTCAAATTCTAATAATAAAATAAATAATGATTCTGACAAAGTAAATGAAATTTAAAAAACGAAAAGATAATTTAGAAATTAAAAGAACTTCAACGAGAAAGAAAAGTCCTATAGAAAGATATGGTAACCCAATAACGCATTATATTTATGTAAATTATGTAAACGCTAATGTACCGAATACATTCGAGGAGGCGATAAACTCCACAGAAAGTAAAGAATGGCAAAAAGCTATGGATTCTGAAATTAATAGTTTAAATAAAAATAAAACATGGATTAACGTAGAAAAACCAAAAGATAAGAAAATAATTGATGTTAAATGGATATTTAAAAGAAAAGGGGATGATTCATAAAAAGCTAGATTAGTAGTAAAAGGCTTTTAGCAAAAAGAATATTCAGAAAATGTATACTCTTCAGTAGGAAAAATGCAAACTTTAAAAATCTTGTTAAACTATTGTTGTGTAAATAATTCAGATATAGAACAAATAGACGTTGAGACAGCATTTCTCAATGGTACAATAAAATCAGAAGTTTATATTCATGAACCAAAAGGTTATGAAACTGGAGAAAATAAAGTATGTGAACTCCAAAAGGCACTCTATGGTCTCAGAGAAAGTCCACAAGAATGATATGAAACGTTTAATAATTATGTTGAAAAATTAAATTTTGCTAGAAGCAATCATGACTATTATTTATATGTAAATAACACAAGCAATGATCCTATATATATATATATATATATATATATATATATATATATGTTGGTAGTTGTTGATGATATTTTAATATGCTGTAAAGATAAAAGCAAGATCAAGTAAATAAAAACAAAATTAATGCGAAGATTTGCAATGAAAGATTTAGGTAAAATAACAGAATATATTGGAATTAATGAAATAAGAATACGTGTGCATTTAAATAAGATAATGTATTTATTTAAGTATAAAAAATATCTAAGTACAGAGCGAGATACAATTACTCGTCTTTAGAGAACGCACGGACTACAGACAACTGACAGACTTCTTGTCTGACTCGCCACTTTATATCTAGAAAACTAGCGCCATCTCTTTATTCTTTTCTAAGATACACTATACATGAAATTGCTATTTCAACACTCCCCTACAATTTCTGAATAGTACAAAATTATAATTTTACTTTTTATGTATATATGTTTTTCTTTCTTTTCCCTTTTTTGAACAATACATATTTAAACTCATATGTTATAAAATTTATGACATTCCTAACTGATTTCGTAACTTTATAAATTTTTCACTCGCCAGACCTTTTGTCATAATATCGGCCAGCTGGTCATCAGTTGGAATATATTTTACAATCATACTTTTATTTTCAACTAAATCTTTAATAAAATTGTATTTGATGTCTACGTGTTTTAGCCGCTTATGTTCATACTTAGACAACAATTTAATACAGGATTGATTATCTTCAAACATGACAATCCTTTCACAACTAACCTTGAAGCTTAACAACAAACTCTTAAGCCATAAAAATTCTGTCGCTGCGTGCGCCAAAGCTACGTATTCGGCTTCTGTAGACGACAGTGCCACAGTCGATTGCCGTTTCGTTCCCCAACAAATTAAGTTATCGTTTAATTGAAAAACGAACCCCGATACAGACTTGCGATCTTTAGCGTTTCCCCAGTCGGCATCCGCGTAACCGGTTAAATTATATCCATTTCTTTTACAATAAAGCAGTCCTACTTCAATAGTTCCTTTGACGTAACGCAAAATTCTTTTCAAACCCTTCCAATGAATTACTTTCGGATTACTTTGAAATTTACTGAAATAATTTACCGCGAAACTTAAGTCTGGTCTAGTTGTTTGACTTAAATATAATAAGCAACCAATCAATTCTCTATAGGGTTCATTTAACAAAACGTCATCATCGTTCTCGTAGTTATCGAGTTTAGTTTCGATTGGCGTTTTAACTGAGTTGCATTCATTCATACAAAAACGTTTAAGTAGCTGTTCAATATAATAAGATTGGTTCAAAAACAATCCATTTTTATTTTTCTTTATATTAATCCCAAGAAATGTACCGATCTCACCCATATCTTTCATTTTAAATCTAGCTTTTAATTTTTCTTTTACGCTATCCATTTTACGCCTATCTTTCCCCGCCAGAATCATATCATCGCCGTATAAAAGTAAAAACATTCCGTCATACTCGTCAACCCCAACATAGAGACATTTGTCTGCGTCTGACCTTACAAAATTCATATTTTTAACAAATTCATCAAACAAGGCATTCCATTCACGCGGAGCTTGCTTGAGACCGTATAAAGTTTTGTTTAATTTACACACTAGATTATCATTCGCATTTATTCCTTCAGGAATTCTCATATAGACGGTCTCATGCAAATCTCCATGCAAAAACGCGTTTTCTACATCTAATTGACACGTTGATAAGCTCTGCTCAACTATCAATGATAATAAAATTCTTAAAGTAGTGACTCTCGCCACCGGCGCGTACGTTTCGTCGTAATCATAACCTTTTTCCTGCGCGCACCCCTTAGCAACCAACCTAGCTTTAAACTTGTCTATTTTACCGTTCGCGTCGCGTTTGATTTTAAAAATCCACTTACAGTCTATTATTTTACAGTCACGCGGTTTATTTACAAGAGTCCATGTGTCATTTTGCAGCAACGATTGAAGCTCTCGTTCAACGGCTCTATTCCAATCTTCCTTATTTTGATTTTTATTAATCTCATTGAACGAACCTGGTACATCTTCGACATAGGTTTGTGCATTGAGTGCTACTATAGCATAATCTTCCAAGTACTTTGGCTTTGTCTTGTTCCGCGCGCTTCGTCGAAGCAGTTCATTCGCAGTTGACTCAGTACTTCCTTCTTGCGCAGCATCGTCGCTACTTTCCCTCTCTGTCTCGTCGTTTTTAGTGATAGTTTCATGCGATTCAGTAAAATCCCTATTACGTTCCTCATACGTTGGTAACCAATCCTCAGTCACCGAAGCTTCGTGCTCAAACTTATTTTCATCAAAAATTACGTCATGACCGTAGACAATTTGATTTTTATCTAAATTCCACAATCGGTATCCATTAGCGCAATATCCCATAAATAGGCATTTTTTCGTTCGCGTTTCTAATTTTCCATGCAGTAATTCTTTAGGTATTTTTAAATACGCAGCACAGCCGAAAATTCTCAATTTTTTATATTTGGGCACTTCTCCGTACCACAGATGTGCTGGAACTTTTCCATTAAGACACGACGTTGGGCTTCTATTAATGAGATAGACCGCTGTTCGTACTGCTTCTGTCCAAAAATTCTTATTTACTTTGCTACCCAAGAGCATACAACGCGCTCTTTCTAATATGGTACGATTGGCGCGCTCAGCAACTCCATTCTGCTGTGGCGTATACCTTATCGTGAATTCAAACTGTATGCCTTTACTTTCAAAATACTCTTTCATTTCTGTTGACACATACTCACGTCCATTGTCACTTCGAAAGCGACTTATCTTTGTTCCGAAGTGAGTCGTAGCCATTGCTTCGAATATTTTAAAGTACGAAAATACTTCCGACTTGGCTTCCATGTCATACACTGCCATGAAGTGAGTGTAGTCATCTATAAACGTTACTAGGTATCTTTTATTATCAAACGATATTGGGTTTATAGGGCCGACAACGTCGCTATGGATTAACTGCAGCGGGCGAGTTGCTCTTACGCGCTTTTCATTGTGAGGCAGCTGCGCCTGTTTTCCTTCAATGCAAGTAACACATTTTTCTATTCCTGAGTTTGCAACCGATTTTATTTGTAGTCCATATTCGTCACTGTAACCACTAAGTTTTTTAACATTATCATAACTCAAGTGTCCAAGTCTTTTATGCCAGATGTCAGTATTTATGCTTACACTACACACATTCACTGAATTTTCGATTTGTTCAAAACTCAGTTTATATAAGTTCACTTTTCTATCTAATGGTGCAACCGCTAGTTTTACTTTGTTTTTTAAAATTAAACCTACACCACCTTCATGAACAATTTTAAATCTTTCCGAATCTAATTTTCTGACAGAAATGAGATTAAACTCTAAACCTTCAACTGAGAGAACTTTTCGCATCACAATTGGTATTCTCCGACCATCAACTTCACTTATTATTTCAAGCTCCCCTTCGAGCTTTGCTTCCAATATTGCACCTGATTTAGCTGATTTAATACTTATCGGCTGTTCCAATTTTCTTACGTTTGTCAGTGCAATATCGTTGCAAACCAAGTGCTCAGTTGCACCAGAGTCAAGGTAAAAATTCAAAACATTTTTGTTCGCTGTGCCAGCAGAAAAACGGTAAGAGGCGCACTCTTCAGTTTTATTATTCGAGGTTAGATTTGCAGAACTCGTCTGCTTCTGTGTGAGATTTTTCTTTTTACACTCGGAGCGTTTATGTCCAATCATGTTACAATTATAACATCTGTATCTAGGTGGTCCCTTTTTTGTTGTGTTTGTTTCTTTTATGCTCGATTTTGCTGAGAAAACGGTTGGCGACTCTGTCACACAGTTGGGTTTTTTTTTATTTTCCGTGCGTTTCGCTTCTTCATCAAGTAAACGGCTTTTTACGAAACTTACATTCAACTGCTCCGCACTTAACGTTTTAATCGCCGTTCAAGATGGCTGTCAGCAATCCGTTGTATTATTTGCGACCGACATTTTCTGTCCTTTTTTGCCCACTCTTCAAGTAGTTTTTCTTTTGCTTGAGTTTCTTCGGACTTGTCCGCAGCTAGAAACTGAACTCTTTCTGTATAAGGTTTTTCCGTTAATTCCAGTAATTCCAACTCTGTTAAGAGGGTTTCAATTCTAAACTTCCAATTACCGAAGTTTGATCCATCGAAAAGAGGAATTCTGTACTTCTCTGCTTCCGCCATTTTTGCACACAGATTTTACTATTAACGATGCGTACTGAACTTTGACGAGCTAACCTCTGTTCCTATTCTTTTTTTTTTATTACTTTTTTTTTATAGACAAAACACACTTGAGCAACTAGGCGTTCTGGGCCCATAACCTAATGAAATAAGAATACGTGTGCATTTAAATAAGATAATGTATTTATTTAAGTATAAAAAATATCTAAGTACAGAGCGAGATACAATTACTCGTCTTTAGAGAACGCACGGACTACAGACAACTGACAGACTTCTTGTCTGACTCGCCACTTTATATCTAGAAAACTAGCGCCATCTCTTTATTCTTTTCTAAGATACACTATACATGAAATTGCTATTTCAACAGGAATTGATATTAATCATGATAAAGAAAAAAGGTGTAATGACTTTAAATCAACAAAAAAATATTGAACCATTGGTTGTGAAATATAATCCAGAAAATACTAAACTTCATGAAACACCGATGGAAACAAGTTTAAAGCTTGATCAAGTAACTGAAATAGATGAAAGAATTAGTTATAGAAATTTAATAGGCAAACTTTCATACATTAGTACAGGGACAAGACCTGTCATATCATACAGAGTAAATTATTTGAGTAGGTACCAAAGTTGTTACAATGAAACACATTTTAAATATGCTTTAAAAGTACTAAAATATTTATATAAAACTAAGGATTTAAAATTAACTTATTACAATAATGTAAACAAAGTAAAATTAGATTGTATGGTCGATTCAGATTACGCAGGTGATCATATTGATAGGAAATCCACAACAGGATTTGTCATTCAAGTATTTGGTAATGTAGTTTATTGGAAAACACATGAACTGAAAACTGTTACAAAAAATTCAGCTTTCGCTGAATACATTGCTATGTCAGAAACAGTGAAAGAAATATTATTTATAAAAGATTTATTAAATGATACATTTGAATTTAATATAGATAAACCAATTAAAATTTATGAAGATAATTCTGGTACGATAGTTATAGGTAAATTTGATAATCTTACAAAAAGTTCAAAGCACATTGAAGTGCAAAATCACTATATTAATGAAAATTATGAAAACGGCGTAATAGATATTGTTAAAATGAAAACTGATAAAAATATAGCTGATATACTAACTAAAGGTCTATGCAAAGAAAAATTTGTGAAAAACAGAAAAGAATTAGGATTCATTTAAAAGCATGTAAAAGCGAAATTGAAAGCTCGACAAATACATCAAACAACGTCGAGTATAAACTATGCGTCCCTCTTGAAGAATTAATGGAGTACATAATTGGTGACCGCAGGCCACCTTGGTATTTTTAAAACGCTGGAGCTTCTTAAAGCAAGATACCATTGACCACAAATGCTTAAGGATGGCGCTAAACACGTCCGTAGCTGTTTAAGCTGCCAACAGCATAAGCCACAACGGAAATATCCACCGGGGTTGATGCGCGTGCGCGCGCACACACACACACACACACACATACACACACACACGCACGCATGCACTCCCACACACGCACGCACGCGCACACACACACACACACACACGCACGCACGCACACATCCACACACGCACGCACACGCACACACACACCACTACAGAAACGAGCGTAGCACCCATAATAACAAAGCCTAACTGCATAAGAATATTGGAACAGCAGAAACCTCAAGCCAGCCAACCATTGCTGCTTGAACAAGTGCCATCTCTCCTGAAAATGATCGTGAAACTTATGATGCAATATTTTACGTCACTTTTTAGGTCACTTTCTGCATCACTTTTGATATCTCTTTTCGTGTCGTTTTAAGTGACGCAACTTTTTGCGCAACTAATTGCGCTACTTTTCCAAAAATATAATATTAAATAAATTATAAATATTTTTTTTTCATTTTATATACATAATTCGAGAGATGTTTAGATACAGAATTAAAAATATTTAGAGCATGATTTAATTGACCACGTTTAAAGAATGAATTTGGAAAAAGTCTGTGAAATAAATTAAAAATTCTTCATCTAAATTATTAAGGTAGTGTTAATAGTCCAATCAATAGAGCAAAAAGAAGGCTATTTCAGACATTGATTAGGGACTTAATGAAACTTATATAAAGTTGTTAAAAGTAATAAAAAAACATATCCTATATTAAATGTAACCGAAAAAAACGGTAGAAAATGCTCCAAGAGGCTGCAAAGTTGGCCAAAACAGCTTTTTTAATTCTCTGAAGCAACCTATGCATTTAAGCAAAAAAAGTAATGAATAAAAGTATTAGAGAATAAAAAAACCTAGAATTTGAGTACTGCCGCGATTATTTTCGTCAATAAGTTATTGCAAAAAAGTTAAAAAACCATTGGTGAATGGCCATTTCTTGGATATCAATTATTTATTGCAAAAGTAATTTTTTTAATATTTTCAAACTTTCAAAAGGAAGCCTTCATAAATACGAACAGAAAGAGAGGTTGTAACAGCAAATTGGTTAATTTGTTGCTGAGATATTCCCTATTATTTATCCCAACACGCATAATGATTATTGCTATAATTTTTTTTTGGCTGAACATATTGAGTTGCATAAGGGCTTAAACTCTTTATGAAGGTTCAAATTTTTATATTTCGTTAAGAGCAAATAAGAAAATTGCATTGCAATATTTTTTATAAAGCTTTAAAAAAGAGGGTGTTTTTTTATAAATAAATGAAGCTGGGGCTTTTTTTATCACTTTTACGAATTTGCTATTTGAATATTCTTATAACTCTGTTTGAAACGAAGATTTAAAAAAAAAAAAAACTCTCCAAAGATTTTTAAAATGCGACTCTTTATCATTAAAACTAATATAATAATAACTTATAAATAATAACATCAAAGTCGGAGTCGTGGTAGGGATGCTTATCTTTGCGCGTGAGGAAAGTTAACGAAAAACCCCGTTCCAATGAAATTCATAAAAATTAACCGTATCTCTGTAAATAATGGACCAATTTTTAATTTTTTTTTAATCTGGGGCACCTTAAGAAATTATTAATATTGGTGCAAATAGTTTTTCAAAATAGGGTGTATCTAAGTTAAAACAACTGTACCTAATACAGACACCTTAAACGCAAATGATTGTTGTGGCTCACTAAACCAATATTTTGTGACGTGTAATGTCTTATTTTAAAGCAAAGAGAAAGACCTTCAGAATGAGATATCATAAGTTTTATTACGATCAATATTTACGAAATGCGCGCGGATTTACGTAAATGTTGTAAATGAACTTACCTTATTATTCCTCGTAATTATTATATTTGGAACCTGGAGAAAAGTTTAATTAAAATTTTTATTTTTTCTATAATTTAACTAATTATTATAATTAATTTTTAGTTTCCATAGATAAAAAAATAATTATTAATAATTGCGAAAATTTTAATAGTAATAATAAAAATTGTTATCTCGTTTTTTTTTCTTTTTTTTTGTTTTTCATGCAAAAAAATTTTTTTATCACTAAATATAATTTTATTTTCTTTCTAAAATTAAACTACTAAGATTTTGATATAAGAAACATTTTTAAAATAACACAGAAAAAGTCGACAAACAAAGGGTAATCAGAAAATTTAAATTTGTATTTAAATAAACATTGAATTTCAGCAATAGCTTCTTATATATTATATAGTAGATTATACTTTGAATTAGAGTTTTCAAAATTTTAAAACTGAATCCTATTAAAATAAAACCCAATATTTGAAAAATAGAAATTGATATTTAAAGATTTTTATATTATCTTTTATTTGAAAAAAGTTTAATTACGATCCATTCAATCAATCACGAGAAAACGTAATCTAAAATTTCAAAGTACCATATTCGCGTTATAAAAATTCTTCTTCGTCATCAGTCCTTCAATTTTTGTTTCCAGCCAGTGACGTCACACTTTAATATTGTAGGAGAGCTATAAGCATATTTCTGATGTTGTTCGGCTATAGTATAGTAGTTAGTATGGTGCTATAAAAAAATTTAATTGATTTATACTATTTAATCTTTATTATTACTTTTAAAAAAGTATATTTTAGGCGAGTTCAGGTATTGAATAGTATAGTATTCTTTAGAACATATTTTCTAAATATTTTATTTTGCCCAATACATAATATTTTTTTTATTTCAGCTTTCGAAAGTACTGAAATATCATCATCAAGTTTATACTTTTTATTTGATTTATCTTTAGTTTTTGCTTAAGAAAGTTTTGAAATCAATCAAGCAATCGTCGAGTACTTCTGTATTCAATTCATTTTTATAACATACGCGCGGGTTAGAATGTCCCCCTTCCCTCCCTTGGTGCGTAATATACTATTATAACGCGAATATGGTACTTTGAAATTTTAGATTACGTTTTCTCGTGATTGATTGAATGGATCGTAATAAAACTTTTTTTAAATGAAAGATAATATAAAAATCTTTAAATATTAATTTTTATTTTTCAAATATTGGGTTTTATTTTAATAGGATTCAGTTTTAAAATTTTGAAAACTCTAATTCAAAGTATAAGAGGAGCGCCTCGACGTTTTCGTATTCGTACCTTAACTCGCCGTCGAGGCGCTACCGCGCCTCTTGATAGTCATTATTTCTAGCAATCGTAATGGGGAGAGTTGCTCCAATGTCAAGGCAATCAAAATTGAAAACAACGCATGTGAAGAAAGGGATAATATAAATTGTAATAATTTTATAGAAGAAAACGAAAGCGAGCCAACCGCAAAAAAAAGAAAAATTAATATTCAATAAAAACATATTTTACACGAAAATAAACATTTTTTTATTCTTTTTCCATAAATTTTATTCTTTTATTTCATAATTTTTTCGATATATATTAATATTTTATAATGAAATAAAAAATAAAAATAGTTGCAATTAAGAAGCAATTTTCATACCAATTTTTCTATTATATTTAGGAAATATTTCTTACATGAAAATCGTAGTAGTTTAATTTTAGAAAAAAAATAAAACTATATTCATTGATTAGATATTAGATTAGATATTGTTTCATTTTGTATTATAATTACAAAAAGAGCGTGTAAAATTACAAATAAAGTTAAAAATACATAAAATACTTGAAATGGCCTTGCATATATAAAATTAAAATAGTACACTATGATATCACAGTCATAAAACATAATAGAGATAGTAATACTGTAATAGTAAGTCAATAAATTAAATAAAAGTGATATCACAGATAACACGAATAAATACACGCAAAGAGTATAAATAATATAGTTAAAAATCAGTCTTAAATATCTATCAGTCAAAAGAATTACATAAAATCAAGCGTGTAAAGAGCGCAGTCGAAATATTAGTAGTATACAATAAGTTAAAATCACGGTAAAATTGAATGTACAATAATATACAAGTCAATCTGATAAAAATATAATCATTCACTCTATGCACACACATCCTACATTCACGCCAATAAATACAATCATGCCTTAAATCTATGAAAGGTACATCACATAATAAATTAACACATATGATATAGTGATATTGATGAAAAAATTTTTTTGCATGAAAAACAAAGAAAAAAAAACGAGATAACAATTTTTATTATTACTATTAAAATTTTTGCAATAATTAATAATTATTTTTTTACTTATTGAAACTAAAAATTAATTATAATAATTAGTTAAATTATAGAAAAAATAAAAATTTTAATTAAACTTTTCTCCAGGTTCCAAATATAATAATTACGAGGAATAATAAGGTAAGTTCATTTACAACATTTACGTAAATCCGCGCGTATTTCGTAAATATTGATCGTACTAAAACTCATGACATCTCATTTTGAAGTACTTCCTTTTAGCTTTAAAATGAGATATTACACGTCTAAAATTATTGATTGAGTAAGCCACAACAATCATTTGCCCTTAAGGTGTCCGTATTAGGTACACTTGTTTTAACTTAAATACACCCTATTTAAAAAAAATATTTGTACCAACATTCATAGTTTCTCAAGGTACCCTAGATGAAAAAAAACATAAAAATCAGTCCATTATTTACGGAAATACGGTTAATTTTTACGAATTTTATTGGAACGGAGTCCTTTGTTAACTTTCCTCACGCGCAAAGATAAGCATCACCACCACGACTCCGACTTTGACGTTATTATTTATAAGTTATTATTATATTAGTTTTAATGATAAAGAGTTGCATTTTTATAAATTTAATCATAGATTTATAAAATTTAAGTCTTCGACTAAAAAATGACGCTTGATTCGTTTTTTAATTGTTGTAAACAAAGTGGCTGTGATTTTTTTTTTAAATCTTATCGCGGCTCCTATTAGCCTTAGATAGTTATTTTTTTTTATATCTTCGTTTCGAATAGAGCTATAAGAATATTCAAATAGCAAATTCGTATAAGTTATAAATGGAGCCCCAGTTTCATTTATTTATTAAAAAACACCTTCTTTTTTAAAGCTTTATAAAAAATATTGCAATGCAATTTTCTTATTTGCTCTTAACGAAATATAAAAATTTGAACCTTCATGAAGAGTTTAAGCCCTTATGCAACTCAATATGTTCTCTCAAAAAAAAAATTATAGCAATAATCATTATGCGTGTTGGGATAAATAATAAGGAATATTTCAGCAACAAATTAACCAATTTGCTGTTACAACCTCTCTTTCTGTTCGTATTTATGAAGGCTTCCTTTTGAAAGTTTAAAAATATTTTAAAAAATTACTTTTGCTATAAATAACTGATATCCAAGAAGTGGCCATTCACCAATGGTTTTTTAACTTTTTTGCAATAACTTATTGACGAAAATAATCGCGGCAGTACTCAAATTGTAGGTTTTTTTATTTTCTAATACTTTTATTTATTACTTTTTTTGCTAAAATGCATAGGTTGTTTCAGAGAATTAAAAAAGCTGTTTTGGCCAACTTTGCAACCTCCTGGAGCATTTTCTACCGTTTTTTTTGTTACATTTTACATAGGGTATGTTTTTTTATTGCCCTCAACAACCCTATATAGGTTTCATAAAGCCCCTAATTAATGTCCTCAAAATGTCTCTATTGATTGGATTATAATAAAATAAAAACATTATTGAAAATTAAATAGTTCAATTTTTCATGATGGAATGTGTATGTGTGTAGGCGTGTATTTGTGTGTATTTGTATACATGTGCATGTATATACATGCATATGTATACAAATACACACGCAAACACGCCTACACACATACGCATTCTATCATAAAAAATTAAACTTCTTAATTTTCAATAATGTTTATATTTTATTAACACTCCTTTAATAATTAAGATGAAGAGCTTTCAATTTATTTCAAAGATTTTTTCCAAATTAATTCTTTAAATGTAGACAATTAAATCATGCTCTAAATATTTTTGATTCTGTATTTTAACATTTTTTAAATTATGTAAAATAAAATTAAAAATAACATATTGATAATTTTTTTTATATTATATTTTTGAAAAAGTTGCGCAAAAAGCTGCGTCACTTTTGGCTCGATAAAGCGACACGAAAAGTGATGTAAAAAGTGACGCAAAACGTGACTCAAAAAATCCCGCAAAGTATTGCATCATAAGTTCTGTGATTATTTTCAGAAAGGATCAACGGACACACGTAAAAAAAAATAGTGAAGCTGCGAGATGGATCATTAGTATGAGTGCCAATAGGAGCAGAGAGGCTTCGGGTACGGATAGTGGACACTGAGTAGATTCTGATCCTGGACCCCAAGACGGGCAATCTCAGAAAAGCACGGGTAATCTTGGTCCGTCTAGGTATGACTTGTTTGTTTTCATGTTTTTATATATATATATATATATATATATATATATATATATATATATATATATTTTCTTCATCTTTTCCGTTTACTATTCGCTTACTCTCCGAAAAAATGGGGAGTTCGATGATTATATTGCGCATTTAAAAACTCTCGCCTAACAGTAAAGCTACTACCAAGCACGATAGTACAAGGCTGAGCCGCTATGTGACGCTGCTCCCGCAATAGAAACAGCGAGCTCCAGAGCATATAAAGAGCTAAAGCTCAGCGAAGAGTCAAGCAGAGCAGACTGTTCTCCTCTCGCTCTTAACCAAAGGCGCACCTTGACTAAGAGGGAGAAAGAGGGACGATAGCAGCCACTACCTTATCCAGAGCGAATACTCTGGCCTAGGTAAAAGCTTGCTCTCTTTCTCGCTCCCATCAGAGATTGAGCGGGCTTGCCCGTTCAATCAAGGATAAGTCATAGCCATAGTTAATCTTGATGAGAGGCGCTCCTCCGCTTAGATTAGACGTAGCTTAGAGAAACTGTCTGAGCACCGCCCGCTCCTCCGCCTAACCCTTCTATAGCAATTAATAATTGAGGGTGCCGTCCACCCATATATTTGTACCGTTCGCCGACATTGCACGAATAAATTAAGGGTTACGTAAACCCGTAATTTTGCTCGATGACTTAATTCATATCACATCTTTAAGGGTGACATTTACCCACTAATTTCTATTGTTAGGTCTAAACCGTATTATTATAAATGGTGCCATCCACCCAATTCTCGCTTCTTTATTATTTACATTATTAATCTTTTATTTCACTTCACATGACCTTGTTACAGGAACACGCCGTTGACAGATCATCGACCGCCCAGGCCGTTGGCGAATCAAGCGCAAACTACACACAGATTGATAAAAAAAACTCAAAATATTTGTTCCTTCTCACTAAAATTTATTAAGTTTATGATTTTTGATTAGATCAATTCAGTTTAGAATTTTTTTTGCTTTAACCCTTAGCTGCCACACTTCTGTAAAATGTTATGTAATTTAAATAGCGCTAGGGTTATCTGGACTCCACAGGTGCAGCTAATGGTTAAGTTTCGTTTATTTTATTTTGTTGAATAAATATTAATTTATTAATTTGCTTAAATTTTTCGTTAAGCCAAAAAGTGGCACATACAAATTTTATTTGTCCGTCAAGTGGCTTTAATTAGTAACTCACATTTTTATTTTTTTGTATAAACGCGTAATTATTTTTAGGTTAGCTATTTAGTATTATATAAAGTTAGGTTAGTTTGAATGATTAACAAAAATTGTTATACGTCGTTGTAAGTGGGTATTCTGCCTCAAATAAAGCTTTGGTACTCCCAAACATTAAAAGAAAATGTGTCTAACCTGTTTACTGTCCTTGTCTTCTACCATCCATACCGATCCATCTCCTGCTTTCGAACCCTGCTCACTCTCTGAAGCAGAGTGGATCAAAAAGTATTCGAATAACGAATAATGAATAATGTGTAACGAATATTAGGAATAACAAATAAACGAATAAGAACAAACTTTTATTTACAAAATTATTCAAATAATAAAATAATCGAATAACTCATTATTCGAAGTAAAAAAAATGGAAGATAATAATAGTAAACAATAAAACAAATAATAAATACGAATAAACTTTTATTAACTCAGTTATTCGAGTAAGGATTTATTCGAATAACTCATTATTCGAAGTGAAACAAATGAAAGATAATAATAGTAAAGAATAAAACAAATAATAAATACGAATAAACTTTTATTTACTCAGTTATTCGAGAAAGGATTTATTCGAATATTTATGAACTCTGAATGACGACAAGCGTTATCTGTTGGAGGGGGAAACAGATACCTTACCGTGGGGGCATTATTTGATACATAAAGAGGGGGTAAGTCAGGAAGAGGGGATTGCAGCGACGGCTCGAGTAGAGGAGAGACCACTACTTATAGAAGAGAACAAGCCCGAATAAGTCATTCCTTCTTCTGACATTTCTCCAGAGGACACGAAATTCATAACAAAACTCGACCTTTAGGGGTAAGTTGCGGCTACTATCACAGCTCTCTATTTATCTCTTAATTTTAGTTCAGCTAAAGCATCAGTAAATTTTTGTTATTTCAAGATTAAGGCTATGATAACGTTCAAAATCATCTAAAAGTATAAGTACAATTTCTTTATTAGATATTTTTTGTGATTTTACATTTTTTTCGTGGGGTAGGAGAGAATTTGTAGGAAAATATACAATAATAATGGTAATTAGTTGTTAAGAAAATAATAATTTTTAATAGTAGCCTGTAAGGATTTAACAAAGAAAAATAAGTTTTCAATCATATCAATAAATGTCCATGCGCAAATGTGTGTAAGTGTTTTAATTAATATTCGCTAGTAACGGTTAATTTCAATTGTTATAAAAAAATAAGGTAATTTAACATTTAATATTTTCCAAATTTTTGAGAAATAGTAATTTATAATCTGTGCAGGATTATTCGACGTTTTCTATAGAACAAAATTAGCTTTATTACATCAAAATCAAATAAAAAAAATTATAAAGTTTACTTCGTTTTTAGGACATTTTTTATATCTCGCTATTATTACTAATATCCGCGCGTCTAAGGTTGCCATTTTTTAAAATTATTTTTCTGTGCAATTGACAGTACCTTTTTCTTCTATGCTTGTATATTTGAATCATTAAATTCATAAAAAAAACTAATAAAAAGTAATTGTCTAATTATGTTCTGAATGACATATAGATAATAATGGGAATAACTCTAAATTCTTTTTAAAAGTTTGTTGAATTATGAAACGAAATTATTTTTTACCACGTTTTTATTAGCTTCTCTTCGTGTCTATCTGTCTGTCTGTTTGTTCGGGTGAAATTTTGTAATCGATTTTAAACTAACTTCTAAATGAGTTTGAGACTTGAAATTTTAAACATAGCTCAGATTCCGATTACAATGTAATATTATAAAAAAAAATTTATATATTTTTACCGATTTATATATGCAGAGATGTTTACAATATTGAAAATTTTAAGATTTTATATATAGATGTACTTTTAATATTGGTGTCTAAAAATCTTTGAAAATTTTTAAAATTCTTTAACTTGTCATATATCATAATTAGACATAAATTATAGTATTTTTGATAGTTTTTATATTTCTTAACATTGAATTTTAACGATTTTATGGTCCATCAATGCATAAAATATCATATATTAGTAGAATATCCAATGGCGTCATTATCTTAAAAATGGCGGGAAACTCAGCATGCAACCACGTGTTCTCTAAAAATAGTCTAGATCTTGACTTGTTCAAAAAAATTTTACACACACATGACCAAAAAGTAGAAAATAATATTTGAATTAAAAAAAAATTTTTTTTAATACCACGGTTTTAAAACGAACTAAAAAGTATAAAATAATTTTTAGTAGCTATAAAAATATTTGTAAGATTTAAAATAAAAAACGTGGGGTGCATGTAGCAGATTATTTTGTGTTGTATGCACCCTAAGTTTTTTATTTCAAATCTTACAAATATTTTGATAGCTACTAAAAATTATTTTATACTTTTTAGTTCGTTTTAAAAACGTGGTATTTAAATTTTTTTTTCTTTCATTTAAATATTATTATTTTTTATTTTATTTAAAATTGTTTGTTATAATATATGGATATTGTTAGCTGTTTATTCAAATTTAGCGCATCTACAAAATATATTTGCATTCAGTATTTATAGAATTAATGTTTACTACACTTTATTTATCTGACTTTGTTAAGCATTATTAATTATTAGAAAGATTTTTTACTTTTTTAAGTAAGGGATATTATGTGCATGCATTTTTAAATAATTCATTAATAACAATTGAGAATTAAGAATTCATTTGATAATACATATCGAAATAAAATATACGTTTAAGAGTATCTTTATAATCAAAAAAGAATTTCACATGGCTGTGCGACACCAAAAATTGTGTTAACACGATATTTCACAGTGCAGCTTGCAGGTTTCATATCTCATTTAAAAGCAAAAAAGTAAATTTTAATATTGAAATGTGTCAAAATGAAGAGGTCGCCGTAGAAAAAAAAATAATTTACCATTATTTGTCACCGATTTTGTAATAAAAATTATCGTATTTTTACAATGTTCCTAACTTTTCATTTTCTTTTCTTTTTGCCAACCGTTTCCAGTTTTTACATACTAACAGAATCTTAATATAGTCTTTAAAGGATTAAAATGTGCTTTAGTTTACTTTGATATCTATTTAAAATTTGTGGTAATGAATTTTTGAAAGAACACGCATTTACATGACTTTTCCCCTTGAATAAAATATGGATACTCCATTACAAAGAATTAATGCACTTTGTTCAATAAATTGATTGATGGAATATCAAATATTTCAAATGCTACAATAAAATGAAATTTTTACAGGAAAAATGAGCAGCATTGAAGAATCCTGTGACCATAGCGAGCATGAAGACAAATCGAAAAATTTTTCCCATTTGTCTATATTAGATGGAAAATTTTTTAACATCAATACCGAAAAGTCATCTCAGAAGTGTATTGTAGCACAGTGTCAGTTGTGTCTTCCTAGAAATGAAGAAATTAAAGGAACATCTGATTCAACATCGAATTTCATATCGCACTTACGGAAAACATCATGGCGATAATATACTTAATGAATATGATGAATACAAAAAGTTCAAAAGATTGAAGCGCTCAAAAAATGAGGAGAATGATGCTGTGGAAGGTTGAGGTAAAAGTGTATATTCGAAAAATAGCCAATCGCAATTGAATGAAAACATAACAAATTTTTGGATAGATTCTATGATCTCCAACAGAGCCGTTGAAAACAAATATTTTAAAAAGATGATTGCTGATTTGCAAATAAAACGAAAAGGCAATAAATTAAAGCCGATGAATCGCATTTCATTGAAAAAGGGCATTGTGAAGAAATTTAAAAACCATGTTTCTACAATTAAAGAAATGTTACGCAAGGAAGCAAAGTATATTTGTACTACTGCAGATATTTGGTCAGGTAAAACAAGAAGTTTTCTTGGAGTGATATGTCACTGGATTGAACAAAGTACTTTGAAAAGGAAATCTGTTGCTCTCGCCTGTCGCCGATTCAAAGGCGCACATACTTTTGATAGAATTGCTGAATTACTTATTGAAATTAATGATGAATTTGATATAGAAAATTCAAAAATTGTAGCAACAACTACAGATAATGCAAGCAATTTTTTGAAGGCTTTTCGAATATTTGGCAGTAACTATGATAGTGAAAATGACGTGCTGGAAAATTTAGACTCTGACAATGAAAACACTAATTATGAAAATAGTGCAGATTTGAGTGTAAATGATATATCTAACGAAGAGAAAGAAAATGATTGTGAAGATAGCGATTCGGATGATTTTGATAACGTAGTACATCGTTTAATAGATTCCAAGATCAATTCTCTGCCTAAGCATTTACGATGCGCTTCCCACACTCTTAATTTAATCGCTACTACTGATGTTTCTAAAACAATTGAAGCTAATATTTCCCTGAAAGTCATTCATAATCGTGTTATCAAAAAATGCAATGAATTGTGGACCCGAGCCAGTCGTCCAAAATCAGCCGAAATAATTCAACGAATCTTAGATCATACTCTTAGTAGACCTGGACAGACAAGATGGAATGCACTTTACGATGCTCTGAAAAAAATACTATCTTCAAAGTCTAAAATAGCAGATCTGAATGAAGCATTGGAATTGACGGACTGTCTTGAAAAAAAAGATTTTTCATATATAGACGAATATTTAAAATGTATGAAGCCGATCGCTGAAGCTTTAGATATTTTACAAGGTGAAAAAGATGTGTATTATGGACAATTACTTCCAACATTGCTCTCTGTAAATAAAAAGCTTGAAAAATTAAAAAGTGACAATTTTAAGTATTGTGGACCGCTTGTAAATTGTTTACAAACAGGAATTACATCAAGGTTTGAAACAATCTTAAATTTCAAAGATTTTAATTCTGAAAAAGCTGTTATTACTGCTTTTTCGAATCCGAACTTTAAAAAGCAATGGCTCAAATGTATTGATTCTGCAGAACACGAAAAATTAATCAACCAATTTAATCATGCTGTAGCTAAACATTTAAATAGCGAATCAAAGCCACCAGAAGAATCACAGTCAGTTAGAAAAAGGGAGCACAATGATTTTTACGATTTTGGATCAGAACACGAAGATGATGTTGATACAGTTTCAGATCTTGTCGCCACAATGGACATATTAAAATATTTCAATGATCAAAGACTTAATTTGGAAATGCTCCAATCACACAGTGTAATTAAGGAAGTTTTCTTAAAGTATAATACAGCGCTTCCATCTTCTGCACTTCCATCTTTTTGAGTTAATTTTTGCAGAAAATTAACTCAAAAACACCAAATTTTCATATAACCACGTTTAGACGTAGATCAAATTTGGTGAGCCTTTCAAATACAGTCCTGAGATGTTTCTTATGCTCCTTTGGTGATAAAGATGCAGCGAGAATAGCATCAATAAACGCGAATGCGAAGTCTAAATCTCCCAGAGCAAGATTGACGTACCTCTTAAAAGTTTGAGCGGCATTTCTGAACCCAAATGTCATCACAAGATATTCAAAAAGGTCAAAAGTTATAACAACTGCAGTTAGCGCTACTTATTCCGAAAAGGTTGATATTTGTGAAATCGCTTGCTTATGGTTGCTCATGGAGTCATAAAAATGTGACAAAAGATATCTATCAGAAATCATAACGTTGTTGACTTTTCAGTGATCGCCACAAATTCGCTAGCTGCTATCTTTCTTGGGTACCATATAAATAGGTGTAGCCCACGGACTTTTTGAAGGTCTATAAATTCCCTCCTTGATCCATTTTTCAAATGTATTTTTGATGGCCTTGAGCTTCTCTGGTGAAAGTCTGCACAGCTTTTGTGTAATGAGAGGTCCCGTCGTCTTAATATAGTGGTATTAATACAAGGGATATTCTATACCAACTATTGCAAAATTTGGCTTGAAAATTATGCAAATTTATCACCTTGGTTCACGATTAATACATAGTCTAAGGTATCGGTTTTATTGAATCCCTTCTTGGGCTTTTACGTTTCAACATCCACTAGTCTTTTTCTTGTAAGATTTGGCAGTAGATGGTATTGCTTCAGCATATCCTCGCCTAAAATTGTATATGACAGGTCTGCCACAATAAATATCCATTCAAATCGTTTATTTTTAAACCTGTGTTATTAGCAGCGTACAATTTCAACCTGATAGGCTACTCGCATTGACCATCGCTCTTTGAAACAAGTAAAACTTACGGGCCTGGATCTATTAAAAATGTTTTTTACGAGACACTTTAATATGGAGAAGTATTGACTTTATACCGGAAGCGCACGCCTCATCAATACACCGCTTCTGCAGTTAATCTTCATGAAGTTTGACGGGTTTTTAGGCTCCTCTATCCTATTCAGATTCCTGGTATTGTTTTTTGGCTCAAAGGTGTTGCTTTTTTTAACATTTTTATTTTTAACATCCAAATTTTTCCATATTCAGGGCTTAATAGATTCATAGGTTTTATTGCTGTATTAAGCATAATATGTGCATAATTCACTCGTGGATCTACTTATATTCCTATCTCTATTATCACAACTATGGGAGCTAGGTCGTGTCTCGTTGGCATAATCGTTCTTCCTTCTCAACTGATCTTATACAACTGAGCCTATATCCTGGCTTTTTTCTTGTATCATCTATACTTTTTTCAACTGAATTTCCTTCTTTTTAAGTTTCTTGCAGATTCTTACAAATATTATCCACGAGCCTTACAAGTTGCGCTTCGCCTGTATCTGCACTGTATCCAGCCATATAATATTCATTACTTGAAAGAAGACTATACGTGGAATCTGGCCTCTCGCTATATTCAGCATTCTATTCAAAAACATCGAGGGCTTCTTATCAACCATTTTATAACCAGTTAAAAGGATTTAATATTCACTTTCGGTGGATCTTCCATATTGCTATAATAAGTGTTTTTTTAATTTTTCGTATTTCTGCCTCGGTAGCAGTAATTTAGTAATCTTGACCATCTCGTAGATTACGCTTTTATCGCGATTAGTAATCAATGTGTAAAATTTCTTGTCATCGTCAGCCAGACTTAATATGCTATTCTGATTCTCAAAAATGTTTAACCACGTTAACGTTCCTAATACCATGATGGTAACTGCGGTCACCTACACCCAGTGTAGATAAATGAGCTTGTTGGGGGATATTTACGGTGTTTACGTGCCTATAATTATCTTCTGTTAATATGAGGCACGTTGCCAACCGCACTGATATAACCGACCAGGACTGCTCGTACATTACCTTCGAGGTAGGGATTCGTAAGATTTGGAATGCCTACGTTTGCTTTTCGTAAGTCGATCTCATTGCACATGCTTTCTACTAATTCGTATTGTACTTCTAATTTCGCAAACAAGCTCTTATTCTTTTCTTTGTATTTTTCGCGCAATTAACACATTTCATCGCGGTATATCTTATCTTGATCTTTAAAACATTCTTTTTACCTATTCTCTATATGCGTTTTAGATGTACTTTTTTGCGTGACTCTCCCCTCTATCCCAATTGGACTACTTCGCACATTTTGTGAACTATCGACTAAATTTGTTTTAAATATTTAGTACTGATCGATTCTCCTAATTTTTATCTATGGCTGGATTCAACCTAGCGGTATCGGACTCAAATTTATATACAAATGGATAAATTAATCACAGCACGAATTAAAATTAATTCTTAAAAATTAAATAAATGAATAGCAATACATGAAATAAATAATTAGACAAACACATTCGTACATACAATTGTATAGGTTAAAATGAGAGTGGCATAAGTCACATTGACAAAAAAATTTAGTTAGTGTTATGTCTAGATGTTTTTAGTACTAATAAGAGACATTTTCTGAAATATTGTGCCTTTACTTTTTTCTTCAATATTGAAAGCAAAGATGGAACAACTTTTTAGAAAATTAATTTATTCAATGCTAAAAATATCTCAATATATCGCGAACTAAATTTTTTTGTCGATGTGACTTATGCCGCTCTCATTCCAACTCACACAATTATATATTTATAGCAATGAAATCGTTAGGTAAGAGGAATGACGTAACAACTCAGCTTAGTAAGTAAAAACACAATAGCTCAGTTTTGCGCGTAACAAGGCAACAACTCGACTTTGTGCTTAAAAACGTAATAACTCACCTGCTAATTTTATTCATGGATATTTAAGATTCGCTTTCAATTATGAGAAATCAATTAAATAGTCTTTTCTAAGAGAATATGATACTAATTATATTTGTTGTTCATTTAAAAAAATATTATTTTACTATAATCTTATGAAATAACGATTAAAACATTTTTTTTCTTTAGCGTAAAATATTTTTTAACACGGCGTTCGGAAAATTCGTTTTTTGCTGCCTAATTTCCATACCGAAAATGCCTGTTTACCGCACAAAAAATTAAGCGTGAGAAAATTTAAAAAGCGTGTAGAAAATTCATTTCTTGATTTGGGAATGAATTTTCCGCGCGCTTTTTAGATTTTCGCGCACTTAATTTTTCGTGCATTAAACAGGAATTCTTGATATGGGATTGAGACATCGGAAATTGAAAACGCTTTTTAATGCGAACGTAAAACATCGCTGACTGCTCGTATGAAAATATCATTTTAAATATATTTAGTCGAACAATTGCTTCTTATATCCCCACTCTTCTATACATTTTCTTTGTTTAAATTTTAATTTAATTCTCTTACAATGCTTACGCGCAAACATTAGATTCTCGTTTTTATAATATTAAACATATAACAAATTTATTCTATTTGTTATAATATTATTTTTCTTTTTTAAAATTTTAATATAATTTTTTTTTTTTTTTTAAATTATTATTCACCTTAACTGTAATAAAATTTAAAAACTTCCTTTACTTTTGTTATAATATTTTTTCTTTGATTAGATAATTATTTTATTATTTTATTTTTCTTTGTTTATAAAATACCATTTGTTGGTTGTAATATTATTTTTTTATTCGGGAGTCAAATAAAATAAAACAATACGCTTCTTGATGCGAACGTAAACTATCACTCACCGCACGTTAAAACTATATTTCAAATACATTGAATTTAGCACTTGCTTTTTGTAACCCCACTCTTCTATATTTTTTCCTTTATTTTAATAATTTCTTTACTCACAATGATTACGCGAAAACTTTGAATTCTCGTTTTTATATTAATAAACATTAAACAAATTCATATTATTTGTTGTCATATCATTTTCCTTTGTTAAAATATTAATTTACTATTTTATTTTTCTTTATTAAATTATTATTTACTTATACTGTAATAATATTTTAGAATATATTTTCCTTGGTTTAAATATTATTCTATTATATTTTTCTTTTTTTGTTAAAATTATCTTACAATGCCAGCGTCAAAACTTTAATTTCTTATTGAAATATATCGTGTATTTTTATCTTTTGTTATAAACATTTTATTATACGTTTTAAATTGGAAAATTTTTGCATGATTATTTCTAGAATTATTATATTCCTGAATCATGATCCAATTTTCCGAACTTTGTAATAAAAAAAAGGTACATAACACGTGCATAAAATAGGTCTTTACCGTATGCGTGTTGCCGCATCTTCGCGCGTGCAGTGAAGACCTATTTTCTGCACTAGTTCAGTAAATATCATTTTATTTGTATATTTCAAAGTACGATAAAGTTATGTATATATATTTATAATTTTACCGTAATTCTACTGTACAATTGTATACATTTAAAGAAATAATAAAAATTTAAATAATGTACTAGAAGCCGAATTTAATTTCTTTTCTAATATTATGCAATTCATTTGAAACGTACTAATTAAAATATTTCACATTGAAAAATGAAAATATTTCAATCGTCATTTTATGAATTTATAATATATTATTGTTGTAATATGTAAATATTGCGTCTTTCATTTTTAATTGTATTGCCATCTGTTAGTCAAAATTAACTCGACCATATATACGATACAGCAAATCAGTTAAAAAAGAGAGCTCTAGCTGAGAAAGTATAGTCTGTTGAACAGAGTCTAGCAAGCGCCATGTAGCGACAAAACAAGCTCTTTACAATCTTACGTATAAAGTAAAGCTAAGCCATTTAAAAAAAAGATATATTAATAACCACTGTACTTAACATAATGTATAATACATATGAATCAATTTAATATTAATAAAAGTGTTTTCTTCCCGATCTCGTAACATGAAACCTCTAATCCTAACATAACAGCAGCCCGTGGTTGATAAAACAATAAAAAGGTTAGTGAAAAGAAAAACGTGGCCGATTATTAGAGGGAAAAAAGATAATTAAAAAGCTAAAGAAAAGTAAAAAATATATAGGAAAGTGAAAAGGAAAAATTATTATTAATCAAAAGAATAAAAATTAAAGCCACGTGGTTGCCAAAAGTAAGGTTGAAAAATTTCCTTTGAGGTTAAGACAGACATAGACGTAGACATAAACAAATATTCATTTAACCATGGGGTTGAACCCCATATGACTCAACTTGACATATATACATATGTATTAGCAATAATACCAATGAAAATGTAATAGACAAATGCAAAATTAATACAGTGTAATTAACGTAATACTAGGGGGCAAGCGTGCCAACCCCCATCTTGCTTTTATAACTTTAAAAAAATATTTAAGAATTTGCAATTTTTTAAATAATTTTTATTAAAAAATACTAAATAATATTATGCAAAATTAATACAGTATAATGTAATACTATATTAATGTAATACTAGAGGGCAAACCCCCTGCGCGCAAGCGCGCCAACCCCCATCTTGCTTTTATAACTTTGAAAAAATATTTAAGAATTTGCAATTTTTTTAATAACTTTTATTAAAAAATACTAAATAATATTAATTATTCAAAAGTTTTCTTGAGGTAAATCTTCAATGATCTTTTAATGAATCTAATCATCTGTGAAGTCCTAGCTTTATACCAGGACAGAATTAAAAATTAAATGTTGTGTGTTATGAGGGTTACGTGCATATGTTTTATTATAATATTGAATAAAGAATAAAGTCAGTAATTGATTTATAAACGTTTTATTAAATGTCAATCTTGTGGTAAAAAGATTCTAAATTTAACGCTGTAATGCAAGTCCGAAAATAAAGGGCACATTTCTGACGATGACAGCGACAACGGCAGCGATATACTTTCAATAGTATAAAGAGAATATAATATAAATAGATCTAAAATGCAGCTGAAATTCAGCGGAAATCGAACCAAAATTTACCTAAAATTGCTTAAAATTAATATAAATTTTAGCTAATTTTTAGTTAACTTTTAGGTAATTTTTAGCTAATTTTCAGCTAACTTTAAGCTTAATTTTAGCTAGATTCTAGCTAAATTTTAGCTAGCCAAGGACAAATCAAATTCTTATACACAGCGACAGCGACAGCAGTGGCGGCAAAATCTTTTTATAATATATACCCTCCTGCTCGCTTTGCTCGCTTCGCTCGCCAACTCCTTTTTAAATTTAATAGATTTTATAATGTATATAATCCCTTCTAATAATTTTACATTCATATACTTATATACATTCATACATTTTTTATATTTCAATAATTAATAATGTACACATAATATAAAATATAACATATGATATAAATATTTATTTATACAGCACATATTGGACGCTGTTATGGTCACTATCTCCAACCGATCTTTCTTTCGCATTATGCACCGAGAATCACGTCCTAACTTCTAAAGGCTCAATACTTATTTCATTTATATGGCATAAACAAATATTTTCTTTTTGTAAATTTCTAAAATCTTTTATAATATAAAAAGAAAAATAAATCTTATGATAATTTAAATCGAATTGACCTAATTCATCAGATTTTGAGTGAAAAAATTAAAATTTTAAATAAAATTCACAATAAATTAGCTAAACTTAGCTAAAAAATTAAAATTTTAGTTGAAATTAATATGAATTAGCTAAAATTCTCAATAAATTAGCTAAACTTAGCTAAAATATTAAATTTTTAGCTAAAATTCTCAATAAATCAGCTAAAATTAGCTAAAAAATAAAATTTTCAGCTAAAATTCACAATAAATTAGCTGAAATTTACGATTAATTAGGTTAAATTTACCATAAATTAGCTAAATTTATCAGTAAAAAGGAGGAGTTAAAGGAGGATTTTGAGAGACTGACAGTGGCAGTGGCAGCGGCGAAAATCTTTTATAATATAGAAAGATATAACATTTTGAAAATAAACTATGATAATAAAATAATGTAATAGCATAAGGCTAATAGTGATCGATCAACGCTTGAGCAATTTTTGGCTCGTAAATGTAATCAGCATGGTGATACTGGATAAGGAGCAATAAAACAAAGGTATTGGAGTGTGATTTTGGCTGCTATCACATGAATAGACATCATAATCCTAAAGAGTCACTTTGATACTTCCCAGTCCCCGCGATCAGCGTTCATCAGGTGGTCGAAGGTAAGCTGTTTAAATCGAGGAATTAATAACGGCACTTCACTGCTAACATTAGTCTCTTTGAAAAGGTTAGTAGCCCTGTTAATGCAAGATTATTGAAGAGCACTATTGCGAGCAGTGGGTCGGATCAATTCTCCAGGAAGCCTACGAGATGATGGCCTAACAACCACATCATGATCGACTCTCGAAAAGCGGCGAGTCAAGTAGAATGGACACCCCGAAGAGATGATTGAGAAAGCCAAAGACTAAAGAAAGTAGCTCCTCCTTCTCTTGACCGACAGCCAACCGAACTCAAACCTGTATGGCGACACTCTCTCCTGGGCCTTAATGTTACCAAATACGAATCTGACGCACGTAATAAGAACTCTATGTTTTTTCAGGTTCTGATACTGAAAGAAGTCATCATAGACAACACAGGCATATTCAAAGATCGAGAGAATAAGGGATTCAACCAACCTCTGTCCCGAGAAAGAGAGAGTGTTTGTAAAATCTCAGCAAATGAAGAGATCTATCGACCCTACGAATCATAGACAATACTTTTTTCTCCCAATTCGAGCTTTGCTTGATCCAGACACCAAGACTCTTGACCTCTGTAGCAAATGGTATATGCTCGCCATTGACAATCAGAAATGAGGAGGAATTTTGGTTAAAAGACGAAGAACATACTGCTAACTACCAATGATAATATCCTGAGTTTTGGCTGCATTAATAGTGAGGCCATTGGCAGCTGCTCAGGGAGTCGAAGCGGAGATTTCGATATTCATCATTTCGTCAGAGGAATCACTGGAAAAGACGGAACGAGATGACCTACCTGATGCTCATTAAGCAAATTATTTGCATTGACGTAGTTGAGAAGTGGACGATTATCTACCCTCTCCAGGACCTTCGACCGCTCACATAACCTAGCAATCGGCCTAGTTTGACCCAGATTGTCCATGGTCTTTAGCAGAGTTGTGAATATTTCCAGTTACCGAGTAAGCGAATGGTAAATGGTCGGACTATTTACCAGTTACTGGGTGAGTAAATGGTAAGTGGTCGGACGAGTTGATCGTTACTAGGTGAGGAACTGGAAACAGTCAGACTACTTACCAGCTACTGGGTGAGTAAATGATAAATGGTCAGACCATTTACCACTTACTGGGTAATTAAATGGTAAATGGTCGGACCAGTTCGGAGTTATTAGGTGATTAACTGGAAATAGTCGGGTCATTTATCAGTTACTGAGTGAGTAAATGGTAAATGGTCGGACCATTTACCAGTTACTGGGTGAGTAACTGGTAAATCGTCGGACCATTTACCAGATACTGGGTGAGTAACTAGAAATGGTCGGGCCATTTACCATTTACTCACCCAGTAACTGGTAAATGGTCCGACTATTTACCATTTACTCACCCAGTAACTGGTAAATGGTTTGACCATTTCCAGTTACTCACCTAGTAACTACCAATTAGTCCGACCATTTACCATTTAATCACCCAGTAACTGGTAAATGGTTCGACCATTTACCATTTGCTCACCCAGTAACTGGGAAATGGTCCGACCATTTACCATTTATTCACCCAGTAACTGGTAAATGGTCCAACCATTTACCAGTAGCTCTGTAACTGCTCCGACCATTTACCATTTACTCACATCGTAACTGCAAACTGGTTAAATCATTTATCATTCACCCACCCACTTACTGCGAACTGGTTCGACCATTTACCAGTTACCAGAGTTGTAAATGAAGAAATGGTTTTTTTCATTTGAAATGGTCGAGTAATTAGAAATACTCGCACCATTTGCCATTTACAGAGCAAGTAAATGATAAATGGTCTGACTAGTTCTTAGTTATAGAGCGAGTAACTGGTAAATGGTCTGACCATTTACTATTAACAGAGCAAGTAAATGGTAAATGATCTGACCAGTTCCCAGTTACAGAGCAAGTAACTGGGAATCATCAAATCTGAAATTTGGTCTATAATTTAAATAATTTCTATATATTCTAACATTACGATTAAATTATTCTACTCTACATCTACAAAACAATCGTTATCTAAAGCATGCTATTATGAATTATGGTTTTAAACTATATTCAAACATGATTATACTTGGCGATAAACTAATAATAAAAACAATCGAATTTTTTACAAAGATTTAGACGATATTTGCAAGTTATAGTTAAGAAACTAGTTGCTACAATTATGCATATCGCCTTTTACACTCGAGAAAGCCATCACTTTTCAGTGAGGTCTGGAGCGATGCCGTTCGTATACAAAGGTTTGTATAGAATTTGTGTATTCACAAAGTAAGTTACTTATTTCATATCGCGGACGAAATCATGAATACGAAGCTCGGGGTCAGTTCACTGATTAATGACAGTTTTTCTAATCAATAGGTAGTGTCGTTCCATAACGCACGCTGCATCTGGTTTAGATTTACGGCATAACACGTCTTACATCATATCTTTGTTTTATCATACTGATAAATGATTTTTACATATCGTTTACAATTGTATCATACAGATTTTAATAATATAGGTTTTCATAACTCAAGAATTATTGATTTTACTTCTATTTTAGAGTATTATCGCAATCTTATTGCTTGTTTTCCTAATTCAGTCGTGAATCTAAGGTAATCTGAAAAATTTTTAAATCGTGCTCGAATATAATTTGAAACTATGACATATAATCATATCCATACAGACTATTCACATAGTTTTTATAATAAGAATTATATTTGTATGCAATGTAAGTTGAAACTTTAAAAGTAAGGTAATACACATATTTTATTATTATACTATTCGTTATGTTAAAGGTCAGTTTTAGACGGGGTTTCAGACATTTTTCACTGATCAAAAGTAGCGAAAGAAGTAATTTCGTTTACTTTCAATAAAAATGTATATCAGAATTGCTTTCACTTGTAAATATCTATTTATTTTAACAAATGAGAAATGGAAGTGTGTAAATTTGTTAATATTCAAAGAACAAGCCAAAAAAAAATAAAAACTAAATATCTTTTTTAGCTATTTTCGATCGGTAAAGTTAGTCGAAAGCTGATCCTCAATTGAAAAGTGTCAACATTAAATACAATGCAAATTAAATGAAGTAGCCAGAATAAGAACTACTGACCCCGGGCAATATGCTTGGGGTCTTATGGCTCCACCTAATTTATCGAATATGATAATGTTCTAGTGTTCGAAGACGTATTTATAATATTATTGTAATTATATACAGGGCTTGATGAAGCTTCCCCTCCTGATAATATTCCTGATCCAAGTTTATGAGTAAATGATGAATTTATTTGGTTTTTTTTTCACTTCAAGAAAAAAAGTTGTAGAATTCAACTTGAGTGTGGACAACTAAAGAAATCTACCAAAATCTTATACTGTAAAAGTTATATAAAAGTTTTTAATTTATAGTATTTTGAGGTTAGGATTGTCAACTTTAATATCTAATTTGCGATCTAAGTTCATAAAAAAATAACAGCTTTAATGGATTTTTTATTTTAACAAAAATGATTGTACTAATATAGCTAATGTCAAAATTTGTCAAAATTTGAAGAACAAGAAAAAAAAATTAAAAGTAATAAATATCTTTCTCAAATTTTTTAAATTGAATAAAATATATAAGAGATCCCATATGAGATCACATATGAGATCGCAAACGAGATTGCATATGAGATGTCACATGAAATTGCCTATGGAATCGCATATGAAATCGAATGTATATGAGGATATCTCTAAAATTTTTAATCTTTATATGATGTTTTTGAAAATTAAATTTTACAGGCGTTACTGGGTTACCCAATGATGCACACTATTTAAACTAGGTTCATACCTTTTGTAAAATCTGGAAACTCTATTTTTTCTGTATCCAGTGAATGTGCCACCAATTGTATAGTAGATATTTTTATAAAACGTAAATTTTCATATGGATAAAATTTCGGAAATTCGATCCATGTAAAAATTTACGTTTTATAGAAATATCTACTATACCATTGGTGGCACATTCACTAAATACATAAAAAATAGAGTTTCCAGATTTTACAAAAGGTATGAACCTAGTTTAAATAGTGTGCATCATTGGGTAACCCAGTAATAGCTGTAAAATGACATATCAAAGAAAGATTAAAAATTGTAGAGATATTCTCATATTCGTTAAATTTTTAAACTAAAATAAATATATGTGCGATCTGACATGAGATCTTACGTATATTTATTTTATTTTCAAATTTCAACGAATATATACGAGATTTCATAGGTCATGCAAAATTTTCAGTAGTGATGATTTTTCTTGGCTTGTTCTTGAAATTTATACATATTTACACTCTTCCGATTCTCATTTATTTAAAATAAGTTCATACCTATAAGTAGAATCGGTGTTAGCGCAGGGGCTAAGGCTCTTGGCTCATGCTGTAGTAGACCGGAGTTTAATCCCCAGGAAAATTTGGAAAAATATTTCTGAATTTTTCTCTGTGAAATAGAACTAGGAGATCAGGAAAAACCAATTAAAAATTCTCCCTGGCCAATAAAAATTACGGGTCTCAGTCCACAGCGATCAAGAGACCCACTGTCAATAAAATAGAGGAGAAGATGATATCTCCCGTCCCTTGTGGAAATATAAAATGTGCATTAATTTTTTAAATAGTTTAAAATTATTTAAACCTTAATAATGTTTAAAACTGTGTAAAACTGTTCAAAATAGTTTATAGGTGTGAAATTTCTGACATTTAAAACAGTTATAAAAAGTATTCAACATTTTTTAACAGTTTTAAACAATACAGAATAATTCGAAACTAAAGTGAACGTTTTCTCGTATATATTATATAAATTATAATATATATAAGAAAATTTTTACAAACACAAAATTATGAAACACTGTTTGAAATCATTTTGAAATTTTTTAAACTTTTTAAAACTGTTTAAAACTGTATAAAGGTGTTGAAAGCTTTTTAAAACCGTTCAAAACTGATTAAGTTAATATAAAATAATTCATATTGAGTTGAAATTGTTTTGAAATATTTTGAATATTGAAAATAATCTATAACTTTTAAACATAAAAAATTAAAAACTATTAAACACCGTTTGAAATCATTTCGAAATTTTCAAAACTTTTTGAAAGTGTTTGAAAATGTTCATAACTGTTCATAACTGTTTCAAATGTTCTAAATTTCGCCCTTATAAACATAGTCCAGGCGGGATCTGTTTTAAAATGGGTGGATTTGGATGTTTCGTATATAGTCGCTAATTTTTGCTTAAATGTCTCCGAAATTATGATCAGATTAATTTTATTCGATGTTTTTTATGTGTTTCCAAAGAGCGCATGTTTTGAAAACTTTTGCCTAAAAAGTGCTTGGACAAATGAAGCTAATAACGCTTTAATTGACTTTCTATTGTTTATTGTTAAATAATAAACACAAGTTAACTTTGGTGAGTCATAGCTCAAAAACTATTGAGCGGAATTTGACTTTTCTTTTTTTAAAATGAGCGTCTTTCAAAGTATTTTCAAACAAGAGTTTTTGGGTTTCATTTCATTTAAAATTGAAAAAGATATTCAATTTGTTTATAAGCATAAATTTAACTATATTTTTTTTTTAATTCCCAAGACTCTCCTAATTAACTGATTTTAATTTTTCAAAGTGTATTTGAAAGCTTTAATAGTCTGCTATATGTAAAAAAAATCAGCACCCATCTGAAAACATTATTTTTTTTGCAATAAAGTTTTGAAATTTTTGCATTTTTTTGCGGGACGCTTAATTGTTAAATTATTGTGAAGCAGCGAACAGACCAATTCTAATGAAAGTTGCTGGGCTGTTTTATCATATCAAAAAGTTTTCTGTGGCTCAATATTAAAATCATATGATAAATTTAAATAATTAAAAAAATCATTTAACAAAACATTAATTTTTGGGCAGTTTTTTCGCAATGGTTGTCGTTTATCTAACATAAAAGATGAAATTTTCTATTTCAAAAGTTCATTATTTCATGTGAAATTTTATCATCTAACTTTTTTTTTCTTTTACATTTTTCTCTAAAATGTATATTTAAGGAGCTATAAATAAAAAAAGAATGAAAAAAATCGTATCTTTCGAGATTTTTTCACTATTTGTTTAATAGCGAATTTAGCACAACTTTTTCAACTGGTGCATATCGAAATTATCATATCTAACATAATTTCGGAGACGTTTAAGCAAAAATCAGCGACTATATACGAAACATCCAAACCAAAACAGATCCCGCCTGGACTAACAGTTTTAAACAGTTTTGAACAGTTTTAAACATTTTTAAACATTTTATATTCCCGCTAGGAATTACAAACAATTCTGATATTTATTTATATTGTCACGGTATTTTACCGTATTTGAATCTTGCGCGCTTAGGTATTAGAATAGGATAAATGCTGTGTCATATATCTCGTCTAAGACGAGTAAAGAAGTGCGTATCTTGACGACCGGCACGCGAGAGAGAACCTCGCCGGCCGTGGGGCGCTTCAGAGAGTTTCCGGCCACCGTTGCGTTAACACGAAACCTAAGCCACGCAGTGCTTGTTAAAAGATTTCACCACGTGGTTTTATAATACGTTAGATTAAGTTCGCAATCAATAGCGCGAAACGTTGTCTTAAATAAAAAACCGATGATGGTACGATGGCAGACGTACAATCGGACTTACCTCCAAATGCACTTCCAGGAGTAAGTACAGTCGGGGGGAGGGGGACCTCTCGCACAGGAAACAGCGCGATGGATAGTATAGATTTCATCAGGCACACTGATTGTCCGATAAGTACAAATAAAACAGTGGATATTGGTCATATAGTTTGCCGCTGAAATCTTATATTTTCTAGCGAGCAAGGCCAAAGTATAGACCTCTTTCTAACTAGAGTTGAGGAGTGTCGAAAACTGGCTAAACTAAGTAAAAGCGATTTATTATCCTCTCTTTCTAAACTGCTCATAGATATTGCTGCGACCTGGTATAGAAATAACAGGCATTTGTGACAAACCTGGGCTCAATTTAAAAAAACTGCATTGCGATAGTACGGATATAGCAGACGTTTCCAACAGAGATTGTTAGCAGAAGCTAATGCTCGTACACAAGGCAAAGATGAGTCTGTACGAGATTATATAATATGCTTACAATCTATAATTTTGAAACAAGTTCTGTTACCTGACATTAATCAGCAGCTTGATTTGTTGCACCGTAACTTCTTGCCAGAAATTCAACGTATGGTCAGAAGAGATGAAGTTACGGACATTCAATCTCTCTTAGAAAAATCTGTAGAAGCTGAATCGATACTCGAGGTGGAGAGAGTCTATAGACCACCTCCTCCGCCTGAACAGTCATTGTTACCTGACGTAGCTTATAGGCCAACGAATAAGATCAAAGACAATGAAGTACGAATAGCAGCAATACAGGAGGAACAAGCTGGTTATGATCAAGCTAAAATAGTCAAAATGATTATTGCAATAACGACTAAGTTTATTAGACTTACTGAGACGTTTGCAAAGCAGCAGAGGTTTAACGAGAACAATGTACAAGGACCCGCACTGTCTAAATTGCCTCGAAGGAAGTCTGCTAAACGTCAACGAAATTTTAAGAAGCAGCCTCGGAAACTTTCCCAAAATGATAATTCGGAACAACAAAGCCAACAGCAAAATAAAAGTGCTTTAGGAGATAGAAATCAAACAAAATCAGGTCAAGAAAACCAGAAAGGTTCGAAAAATCCAAAACGTAACCATGAATGTTATCGGTGTGGATTACCTGGATACGCTATCTGGTCTTGCCCTATGTATACGGAAAAAGGACCAGGAAACAAGTAGATGAGAAACCTACCATTCCCAGTAAAGCTTATGAGACCTCAGAACCTTCTACTAGAAAGGGGTTAGATAAAAATTTACCTGAAGACTCAGTAGAAACACAAGTCGAGTCTCACACTTGTCAACTTGAGACAAGTGAACAGGTAGAGCTAAATCAGCCAATAATCGATGATGAAGCTCGATGGTGGCTCCCGGTAGTGATCGGAGATTACCAAATAAGAGCTCTGTATGACCCAGGTGCATCACGCACGGTCATGAACTCGCTAGGGTTACAGCTAGCAGTAACCTGTAATGTACCTTTAATACCTGCTACAGACAGATTGGTTATAGTAGCAGATGGTAGACCATGCTTACTAGTAGGTTATGTTGACCTTCCTTTCACCGTAGGCGGAATTACCAAAACGATTCGCTGTGCGATCATACCTAGCTTAAATAAAGAACGCTATCTAGGAGGAAACTTCGTACGAGCATTTAGAGCTATTTTCGATCCTTGTAAAAATAGGCTTTCTTTCAAAGGTACTAATGTAAAGGTAAATCTAGAAGTTGCTGCTCTTAAACAACTGTATAATGGAAAATTAGAAACAGTTGGTTTAGCTGATGTTTCAGCAGCTGATCAAGTTTGTGTAAGAAGCTTGGTTGCAGGTAGAGTAAGAGCAACTCATAATATAGATGATTTAATAGGCAAGAGAAATAAAAAACTTTTTTCAGCTGCTCAAGACATAGCAAATAAGTTTGCACCAAAAGTTGTTGGTCCATATGTCACTACAGCTAAATGTGGATTAAATACACATAGGTTGCTAGACAAGGATAGTAATCTATATAGTTCTATTCATGGAGAGCAGCTTAAAGCATATACCGCGAGGCAAGAAGATGATCTGCAACCTCAACCACCGTTGGAATCAATGCGTGCGAATGAGACGATGAGCGATCCATCTCTTGCGATCTATGCGACTCCGTGTGTCAACGGAGGATCGAGCTCAGATTGCGTGCGACCGCTTGCGAGCGGTGATTTTCTCCATATCAAAAAACCGAATAGGAAGCGAAGTCATCCGCGTAAAGTAGCTATTGTCCTAACGCGAACTGTAGATCATATGCGTCAAGCTGAGTCCGGACCGATCAGGCATAAGCGAGGTAGGCCTAAGGGCTTTACCAATATGAAGCGTAGCGAAACCATAGTTGTTTGTTCACCAAGAAAAATCACGTGTTCAACGAAAATTACATCGTGATAGGGTATCGAAGATATTAATTTTGCTTAAAGCAATAATTGCACACTTTCGCGCGATAGGCAGAGCAGCAGAACCAAGTTATGCTGCGTCTGATGGAGGGGTATCACGGAATTTCACCGTGTTTGAATCTTGCGCGCTTAGGTATTAAAATAGGATAAACACTCGGTCATATATCTCGTCTAAGACGAGTAAAGAAGTGCGTATCTTGACGACCAGCACGCGAGAGAGAAGCTCGCCTGCCGTAAGGCGCTCCAGAGAGTTTCCAGCTACCGTTGCGTTAACACGAAACCTAAGCCGCGCAGTTCTTGTTAAAAGATTTCGCCACGTGGTCTTATAATACTTTAGACTAAGTTCGCAATCGATAGCGCGAAACGTTGTCTTAAATAAAAGTCGTTAATTTATATCGACTAGCGTATTATATTATATTGGCTAGTTGCAACTCTCAGAAATTCTTCCTGTAGAGTTTTGCTTGACCGCTTTTCACGCGTCTTAGCGGTTAGCCATTAAGTGCCAGCAAATACGTTGATCGGTGCGTAAAAGGTTCCACCGATCTACGACAAGGCAACCACGTTGGCAGAGCTCAGCAGAATTAAACGATCGGGAAGAGACGTATTCCACAGATCTATTTCAGAGCATCTACGTATTGGTTACGTACAAAGGGGAAGCTACAGTAACGGGCGAGCGGCGTTTACGTGCACGTAGGTAATTAGTGTAAGCTGGTCAGTGCGTTATTGTAAGTATAATTATACTATGCGATGTCCAAGTGTCTCTTCCTCGAGAGATACTTGTTCGGGTATATTTTATCATCGGTTATGTAACCGATCAGCGTCATAAGCGAGTACTATCTAGTTTGTGACGCGCCCTCCCCTTGCTCACTCTCTCATTAGACGCGTACATTATATTTCATATATTATATTATTTTATTCTCGTTGAATTCATACTTTATCTTTATTATATTTATATTTTTCTTATAATAAATTAATTTTGTTTTCTGTTAAAATGTGCTTTTAATTAATTTATGTTGCCTGACTGTATTTAACATAAAATATATATTTCCCGTTGCTTACTCCGATGCCTCCGCGGTCCTTGTGAGCAGTTGTAAATTAATTAGTTACGAAATATCATATAATTTAATATAACGTATTTTGGAACCTGCCTCACGAAGGAAAACTGTGCTACCGGCAACGCGGCTCTCAATCAGGTAAGAGAGAGAGAGAGAGAAAGACGCAGTGTGTGCAGCAAGCGACAAGTATAGCACATGAGATTTTGTCGTTTATCAATAAGATTGATTAGCTAGCACAGTCGGAGTTCGCTGTGTAATATTTAGTAAAATTTCTTATAGTGTCAGCAACTCCACATATATTAAAAATTTATAGACTCAGCTATAATTCATATTAATTTAAAAGCTAATTCTTTTTTTGTAACGGGCAAAATAACCGTTACAATATGAAAAAAAAGAAATTTATTTTTAAACTATATTTGATCGATAAAGTATAGGTCTAAAGTAAACCCTTAAAAATTTTGTTTTATAATAGGTCAATTATTTTTGTCCTTTTCTAATCTAAATCTCAACTTCATTATATATTGTGTCATGAAACGAATTATTAAATTAGTGTTATTCAAAAACTAAATAGTAATAAAAAGATATAATTTTTTTATAAATTATTGATTTTTTCAATAATATAGCATAAAAGAAAAAAATAATTCGACATTTGTGAGTAATAAAATGATCAATGATTGTTAATCAAAAACATATATTATTTGTAAGATATTAAAAGAAAACAGGCTGTTATTTGCCCCCAAGCGTTGCCAGTTTGGGGATGCATAAATTAGATTATTTCTGACAACTTAATAATATTCATGTTTTTTCGTTATAAAGATCTACAATTTTATAAATTTTTATAATGAACAATACTTAGCTTAGGTTTGGCGCTGCTCCACCGCTCTCTCTCCCGTTCCATTAATTCTTCAATGTACCTTCAGATGCCTTACAGATTGCCGTGGTAAACTTAAAATAAATGTACATTGACTCTGATGCCCAGATGAGTTAACTTTTAATTTTTACAAGAATTTGGAAAAATATAAATATTTAATAAAAGCGAATACTTGAACTTTTGCGGGACTAGGAATCCCTTCAGGGAAACGATTCACCAGCCCGCTCTAGATTAGATCCGGAACCAGAATGACGCTCTTTTTCCACAGCCTAAACTTCAACTCGCTTGACAAAGTGATAAGCTCCTCCCTTCAAATGACCAGGGAAAGAAAGACAACGCCGAGACTTGCCTTCTCTCTCTCCCATAGTCAGAGATTCATCACTTCAATCAGTATAATTCTTATAATGCTTTCTCTCTCCTCCACCTTTCTCTCGCTCTCGTTGTACGAAAGAAGGTGGAAGAGAGCGAAAGCACATTGGCTAGTTAACAAACGCGTAATAAGTTGTGTGATGGAAAAGCAGTATATCCAGTCAGCACCATTTCCTGGGAAAGGAATGCGGCTTCCTTATCGCAGGAAATAATGCAGACCAAACATGACTCCTTTTATATTTTTTTTAAAGAAATTGAATTGTACATTTTAATTCTATTTCTTTCTGATATTAAAAATCAAATTAATTAAATAAAATTCTAATATGTATCACGCAACACCGGCACGTTTGTTCTAAAGTCCTAGAGCTGGTCGCTCATCTTTGTCCTTTCATATTGAAGAAATGAAATTTCATTTTTAACTGCAGAATGTTTAAAAATAAAGAAAGTCTTATTATTCATCATAAAAATAGTTATTATACATTGTTTTGAAATGATATTAAATTAGTATGTGAAAATGTTCCTTTTATCACGGAATTTCACGCAAAATTTGTGACTACACAGCGTAAAAAGTTTTTTTTAACTTTAAAGAAGCTGTTTTTGAATAGAATAAATGCTGTGCAGAGAAATGAATTTGTTTGAGTCAAAGAAAAATCATTTTTAAATTAATGGAATAATTTTTAAAATAAAAAACAATATTCTTTAATAAATTATTATATTTAAAAAAAAAATTTTTCGAATTTGGAAAAATATTAACTTTAAGGGCACAAAACACCTTTTTTCGGTCCCACCATCGAATTTGGGTTTATTGCTTTTTTTATAGGAAATTTACTGTAGAATAAGCTCCAACAAGTTTTTTTACTCTATCTCATTTAGTTCCGTTTTTATGAAGAAATTAGTAGGATAAACTTTTAATTGATTTTTTTGTTAATTTTGCTATTTTGAGATTTTTTTCAAATTTTTAGTTAATCTTATTAAAACACTATGAGAACTTATTTTTTTATTACTTGACTTAATAATTCATAAATCATTAATTAATCTCCAAAAAGTTTTTTTTAAGAGATTTAATTTTGTTTTTATTTATTAAGTCTATAATGATATAATTTTTACAAATTAAAAAAATGTTGAGAATTATTTTAAATTGAATTTTTTAAATTTTTATTGATTTTTTTTAGGTTTGATTGAAAAAAAAAGAGTTTATTTTTTTAATTTTAACAAAATATTTATCTTGATTTAAGTTCTGAAAAGTTTTACATCCATATTTTATTCCGTTTTGATTTTGTAAGGAAACGAGTGGCACATAGTTATTCGTGGAATTTTTTATCAATTTGGATTTCGCGCGTTCGCGCTTTCTGCTCGTATCATTTCGCTACATGACAGTCAGTCTCAGCTATTTGTTTGGTCAGTTTGCAGTGAGTTTGTTTACTTAAAAAGCATTTAAAAAATTATTAGTAGGTTTTGTGGTTTAATTTACGTAAAATTATTAATTTTTAATAAATTACACGTTCGCGAGTTATTTCATATTTATGTGCGCCTGAAATTCTACTTTCATCTAAATAGAAAGTGTATTTGAAGTGTAAAAAGCTTAAATTGACATTAAGAATACGAACCTCAAAAATGTAAAATAATGAAAAAGATACCAGTGGCAGATTTCATAACCAACATCAAGATAGAAAACGATCTACAGTAAGATCTAAAAATAGGCCAAGGAAATTTCTTAGTAAAAGTAAAAAAAATTCTTCTGAAGCTAAGAGAAGTAGACCCTCTACTTCTTTTTCTAAACTGAAAAGAATAGAATTTTCAAGTTCCAGGGCAAATGATAGAAATGTTGATACCAACGTTCTATCTTCTATGTTGGAAAAATTGTGTTGCAGTGTGTGTCATCATAAGATGAAATTTATTGAAACCTATTTTGGAGGATAAGGATTCAAAATTAATATGATTTGTGATTTTTGTGATGAATAGGCAACTGTAAACTCTAATAAGAGAGAAAGTGCTATGGACAATACGTATAAAGTTTACAGATATAATGTTCTTGCTGTTCGTGTACTTGGCCATGGACTTGCAAGTTTGTCTAGTTTTTGCAGTTTAATAGATTTATCAAAGCCAGTTGCCCAGCCAGAGTTCAGTGCTATAAGTTGTTAAATAACAAAAGTATACGAACAAGTGGCAAAAGGTTCTACATCTAAAGCTGTTAAAAAATAACTTGAATCGACTTTCCCAAATAGTGCTGATCTTGATATAACTTTCTCAAAATGTTGGAGAAATTAAACATCGAACTTAGAAATGTATCTGTCGAGTGGGTCAGGACTTTGAATGATAGAAGATAATTCAATGTAGAGTAATCAAGTTAGTCTCATTCGAAAGAAGCACATACTCTGAAAAGAAAAGTACGAATAGCCCATACAGCATGAAAGGACTTTGAAAGGATTCTGAAAGGATTCATAAAAGGACTACAATCTTTCAGAAATATTTCACTGAAAGGATTCTGAAATAATTCTATGTCCGAGGTATTATTCTTTTAAAAATAATACATAAAAATATTTCATAAAGAATTCACAAGTCATTTCAAAATCCTTTCAATGGAAGAATTCTGTAAGGATCCATGAATTCTTTTGGTAATAATTCGTAAATCTTTTCATACATCTTCCATTGAAAGGATTCTGTAAGAATAATATGAAATATTTTTAAAATATTTCATTGTATTATTTCTAAAAGGAATATACCTCGGACATAGAATTATTACAGAATCCTTTCAATGAAAGAATTCTGTAAGGATCCATGAATTCTTTTGGTAATAATTCGTAAATCTTTTCATACATCTTCCATTGAAAGGATTCTGTAAGAATAATATGAAATATTTTTAAAATATTTCATTGTATTATTTCTAAAAGGAATATACCTCGGACATAGAATTATTACAGAATCCTTTCAATAAAAGCATTCTGTAAGGATCCATGAATTCTTTTGGTAATAATTCTTAAATCTTTTCATACATCTTTCATTGAAAGTATTCTGTAAGAATGATATAAAATATTTTAAAAATATTTCATTGTATTATTTCTGAAAGAAATATACCTCGGACATAGAATTATTACAGAATCCTTTCAATGAAAGAATTCTGTAAGGATCCATGAATTCTTTTAGTAATAATGCATTAATCTTTTCATCTATCTTTAGTTGAGAGACGTGTAAAGTTCTAGAAATTTTATTCTTTCCTGTATTATTAAAGAATCAATTTAGAATCAATACACACACACACACACACACACACACACACACACACACACACACACACACACACACACACACACACACACACACACACATATATATATATATAACGGATATATGATGATATAATTATTCATAGGATTACGAATAGTTTTACAGCGGTTAAAATCGAAGTTATCATAACACAGACATCGCACGCATAACAATTTATAGTTTCCATTTAAGATTCTTATTTTCCTTATATATGAAACGGGAAGCACTCTTACCGCTTGCGAGAGTAAGAGATACCGCCATCAAGCGGATAAATTATAAACTGATCCCGAAAATATTTCTAAATGATTCTGTTATCTTTCACGTTTTCTTTCATAAAGTCCTTTCAAAGTCCTTTCAGTAAGGATTCATGTAATAACTTTTATTCTTATCATAAGTTATTTCATGAAATATTTCAAAAAGATTTCAAAATTATTTCATGTAAGATTTCTTGAGACTTTACGAAAATATTGCATGAATTATTTCATGAAAGCTTTTGAATGAATCTTGAAATGATTCGGTGAAAGAATACCTTAGATCATTCCGAAAATCTTTCTAAATTATTTTCTGATTTTAATCATTGGAAGATTTCTAAGTTATTTCTTGTTTCCTTTCAAGAAGTTCTCTCAAAGTCCTTTCAGTAAGGATTCATGTAATAACTTTTATCGTCATGATAAGTTCTTTCATGAATTATTTCAAAAAGGTTTTAAAATTATTTCATGTAAGATTACTTGAGATTTTACCAAAACCTTGCTTGGAATTATTACATAAAAGCTTTTTGTAAGTATATTGAAATGATTCGTTGAAAGAATACCTTAGATTATTTCAAAAATCTTTCTAAATTATTTCATGACTACAATCTTTGGAAGATTTTTGAGTTATTTCTTGTTTCCTTTCAAGAAGTTCTCTCAAAGTCCTTTCAGTAAGGATTCATGTAATAACTTTTATCGTCATGATAAATTCTTTCATGAATTATTTCAAAAGGTTTTAAAATTATTTCATGTAAGATTACTTGAAATATTACCAAAACCTTGCTTGGAATTATTACATAAAAGCTTTTGTAAGTATCTTGAAATGATTCGTTAAGGGGTGTCCTAATACCGGCACAGAGATCTACCTTATCTACATTTAAATTATGCATTTTGATAAAAATTTAACTATTTTTAACTAAAATTTATAGAAGAGGCACATTCTTAACATTCTAAAGAATTTATTGCAACGTCAAAAGACAGAATGAAAGTGAAAATGAAGACAAAAACTGCATAATACGATTATTCATAACTACATTGAAAAGTTAATTGTATTAAGCAGTTTTCGCCTTTATTTTTACCTTTATATTGTCTTTTAACGTTGCAATAAATTCTTTGGCATGTTAAGAATGTGCCTCTCTACGAATTTCAGTCACGAATAGTTAAATTTTTATTAAAATTCATAATTTAAATGTAGATAAGGTAGAACTCTATGTTGGTATGAGGATTCCCCTTAAAAGAATACCTTAGATCATTTTGATAATCTTTCTAAATTATTTTATGACTGGAATCTTTGGAAGATTTCTGAGTTATTTCTTGTTTCCTTTTAAGAAGTTTTCTTAAAGTCCTTTTAGTAAGGATTTATGTAATAATTTTTATCGTCATGATAAGTTCTTTCATGAATTATTTCAAAAAGGTTTTAAAATTAATTCATGTAAGATTACTTGAAATATTACTAAAACCTTGCTTGGAATTATTACATAAAAACTTTTTGTAACTATCTTGAATTGATTCGTTGAAAAAATACCTTAGATTATTTCGAAAATCTTTCTAAATTATTTCATGACTAGAATCTTTGGAAGATTTTTGAGTTATTTCTTGTTTCCTTTCAAGAAGTTCTTTCAAAGTCCTTTCAGTAAGGATTTATGTAATAACTTTTATTCTCATCATAAGTTATTTCATGAAATATTTCAAAAAGGTTTTAAAATCATTTCATGTATGATTTCTTGAGACTTTACCAAAATATTACATGAATTATTTCATAAAAGCTTTTTGAATGAATCTTGAAATGATTCGGTGAAAGAATACCTTAGATCATTCCGAAAATCTTTCTAAATTATTTTCTGATTTTAATCGTTGGAAGATTTCTGAGTTCTTTCTTGTTTCCTTTCAAGAAGTTCTCTCAAAGTCCTTTCAGTAAGGATTCATGTAATAACTTTTATCGTCATGATAAGTTCTTTCATGAATTATTTCAAAAAGGTTTTAAAATTATTTAATGTAAGATTACTTGAAATATTACTAAAACCTTGCTTGGAATTATTACATAAAAACTTTTTGTAAGTATCTTGAAATGATTCGTTGAAAGAATACCTTAGATGATTTCGAAAATCTTTCTAAATTATTTCATGACTAGAATCTTTGGAAGATTTTTGAGTTATTACTTGTTTCCTTTCAAGAAGTTCTCTCAAAGTCCTTTCAATAAGGATTCATGTAATAACTTTTATCGTCATGATAAGTTCTTTCATGAATTATTTCAAAAAGGTTTTAAAATTATTTCATGTAAGATTACTTGAAATATTACCAAACTTGCTTGGAATTATTGCATAAAAGCTTTTTGTAAGTATCTTGAAATGATTCGTTGAAAGAATACCTTAGATTATTTAAAAAATCTTTCTAAATTATTTCATGACTACAATCTTTGGAAGATTTCTGAGTTATTTCTTGTTTCCTTTCAAGAAGTTCTCTCAAAGTCCTTTCAGTAAGGATTCATGTAATAACTTTTATCGTCATGATAAGTTCTTTCATGAATTATTTCAAAAAGGTTTTAAAATTATTTCATGTAAGATTACTTGAAATATTACCAAAACCTTGCTTGGAATTATTACATAAAAGCTTTTTGTAAGTATCTTGAAATGATTCGTTGAAAGAATACCTTAGATTATTTCGAAAATCTTTCTAAATTATTTCATGACTAGAATCTTTGGAATATTTCTGATTTATTTCTTGTTTCCTTTCAAGAAGTCATTTCAAAGTCCTTTTAGAAAGGATTCGTGTAATATTTCATATTTTAACTTTCATTTCCTTCTTGGTATTATTTTTGTAAAGAATTTGTAATCTTTCTGTGTATTATTTCATAAATTCTTTTCAAAAGAATATGGTTATCTTTTTAAGTCCTTTTTAAATTTTTTCAACGTATTATTACTTGTAATATTTCATGAAATTATTTCGAAATTCTTTCATGCTGTGAAATGGGGGGTGATGGATTTCTATACACAGGGTGCATATTAAATTCATGAAAGTATAATTCTAATTATTATTACATATTTAGATATAAATTCTATTTATAAATATTAATATTAATCAAAATATAAATTTTAAATCTAGATTTTATTTCTTAATTTTGAATTTGAATTGTAAAATATAAAATGATTACTCCATATTAAATATTATTTCTTAGTTTCCAGCTGATTCGAGGTTAGTACGAGTGATTCTAACAACCATCAGAGTAACAAGTAACTATATATTTGTTGATTCTTACAACAAATACATAGTTTCATTGGTGAATAAGGGCGAGTACTGACAAAATATCTTATAATAAGAAAGATTATTTTTATTGATTATTTTAATAACATATCTTTTTGCATTTCAGCTTTATCCAGTCGATAACAAGGTTCTCTTGTCTGGTATCTCTTTTTTATATTGTTAGCTAATATAAATAAGAAATACCAGAAAAGAATTATTTTATGAAAGATAAGTATAGCATTGATAATTTTAAGATATAATAATTAAAAACTTTAAAGCTGTTTTTCTCAATTATTGAATTTTTAACATTTAAGGTGCTGCCCCGTAAGATTTGAGCTGAACCGCTAGATGGATTTGACTTTTCCAAACTGATTTAACTTCAGTATTAGCATCATTCTCGCGTGAATTGAGGGTTTTAAAATCGAATGACAAGAAGTTGTTAAAAAATTCATCACGTTTTTGTACTCTTTTACAAAATAAAATAATATCTATCTATCTATCTATCTAACTGTTTTAAAGAAATATTTCTTTGGATAAAAAAATAATTCTTTGAATCTAAAGAGTTTCAATAATTAAAAAAAATTGAAATTTATATTGCAGAAAAAGAATTTAAATTTGTTGAAACATTTATTTTAACTAATATTTTAAATTTACTTGTAACAAATTATTTCTATGCTTAAAAGTAATGTTTTATGTTTTAAAAATAATATATTTGTTAGCCTCTACGCCTTGTAGAAGCTACGCTGTCGAGTTGATATTCGAGAAAGGAACAGGTTGATGGTAGGTGCTCGAAAGAAAGAAGAGATTTCCTTTATTATAATAGAATGTGCGTTTATTACCTGAGGATGACAGGCTACTTATCTCACAAGAAGTCAAGAACGCTCTGATGACTCTCTCCGCTCTCGCGTAACACATAGCTTACGCTTTTAGTTGCTTGCTTGCGCACCGCAGGTTGCGCGTGACACTTACATGCCTACCTACTCATACACATATACTCTCTATGCCTGTGTACCCACATATTCTTCTACAAAAATTATTTTTTAGGTTCGAAAAATTCAGATATATTTTTAAAGAAAGATAATATTTATTCAATATTTTTTATATGCATAAAAATATTTTATTGAAGGAAAAAAATTTTATTTCAATTATTTAATTTAATTTTTATTTTGACATTACGAGATATAAATTTAAAATAAAATTAATAATTTCCAGTACACTGTTAAAAATTATGAACTTTGCTTCCAATACTATTATTGAAATTTCAATTTTTACTTCAAATTTTATACAATTTTATATTAAAATTAGGATAAAATTATTAATTTTATATTAAAACTACAATAAAACTATTAATTTTATATTAAAATTACAATAAAATTATTAATTTTAATGAAATGTTTGGAAGCTAGTTTCATATTTTACATTAAATTTAATATTATTTTTAACAGTGTATGAGATATTGTTAAGTTCAAGAAATATCTTTTTCGCCTTACCCTGCCCGAAAGCACAACTTTCGTCCCGGCACCGAAAAACAAAAGTTGTATTTTTGGCCCGGGTATGGCGAAAAATAGTATACACACCACGGGAGGTAAAATGGCAAGCCCATAGCACATATTTGCTACCCTCACCTTCGGCTCGAGGTGGCAATTATATGTGCTATGGACTTGCCAGTACTTTACCTCCCTTGGTGTGTAATATACTAATGTATCATCACCGATTGCCCGAAAAAATATATTTGATACAATAAAATTTTTTTCGTAACTAATAAATTTTTTTCCCAGTGTAGCTATTAGATCAAGTAACGGTTGTATCATCTGTCTTTTATTCCTATCATGGAGAGACAAAGACAGAATTAGGTTCAAGTAACAATCGGTACTAGAGTTAGGTCTATGAATAGGAGCCTAAGATCATCTATGATAATAAAAATTTATATAATGGAATATACAAGGTGGGCCAAAAGTACCGGAACGGCGAAATAACTCTGCGGGATTGTATTTTAGGAGAAAAAGCTTAAAACAAAAGATAGAGGATATTTTCTTGGCTATTCGACGGTGATAATGACTATGACCTTGACTATAACCTTGAATGTCATTTCAAGGTCAAGTTAATTTCTTTAGATGGTAACCCATAATTTTCATTTCCGAGGTGAAAATTATGGGTTCATATTTAAAGAAATTAACTTGACCTTGAAATGACATTCAAGGTTATGGTCAAGGTCATGGTCATTATCACCATCGAATAGTTAAGAAAATATCCTCTATCTTTTGTTTTAAGCTTTTTCTCCTAAAATACAATACCGCAGAGTTATTTCGCCGTTCCGGTACTTTAAGCCCACCCTGTATATTAAGAACAGATTGAATTAAAAATATTATTTTCTTTATTAAGAAATAATAAGTTGATTGGAAAAAAAATTTTTTCTTATTTATTTTTTAATCTATTTCCAATTGTAATAAATTTCATTAAAATCGGAGTTATTTATTTTAACATATTTTAACAATGAAAATAATACTTTTAATCATATTTAAGTAATGAAAATTATTTCAATTTATAACGCGCTTTTTGAAGTTGCGCACCGGCAATGCTTAGTATATTGCTTTGTCCGAAAATCTACTGCACATACTGGGGGTTTCTTTATAGATAAGCTGTATCAAGCAATCAGAAAGCTTCTTTAGAGCTATTTAACGCGTGATTAATTTCGTAAATACGGCGTGCGCAGCCCTAAGAAGCATTTAGAACAAAGCCGATGTATAAGAAGAGTACGAAAAAAAGAAATTCTTGTGTCTTTTGTGTCAGACGATTGTGAGGACTTTGATAATAACGGATTTCACTTCGTTGAAAATAACCACTGTCAACTTCACTGTAATCCTTCGAGTCACAAAGGCGAATATTCGAGAGCCAACATTTTATTTCTTGCAGGTAAGATAAACATATTTAATCCTTTACTATGAATTTCATAAATAGAAATTATTTTCATTATTTAAATAAGATTAAAAGTTTTATTTCTAAATAAATTAAAAGTATTATTTTAAATTTTATTATTTTAATAAAATTTATTATAATTAAAAATAGACTAAAAAATAAATAAGAGAAAATTATTTTTCAATCAACTTATTATTTCTTAATGAGGAAAATAGTATCTGTTATTTAATCTATTTTGAATATATATTCCAACCATATAAATTTTTATTATCATAGACAATCTAAGACTCCTATTCATAGACCTAATTCAGGTAGCGGTTATTACTTGAACCTAATTTTGTCTTTGTTGCTCATGATAAGAATAAATGATAGATGATAAAACCATTATTTGATCTAATAGCTATACTGGAAAAAAAATTTCTTTGTAACCAAAAAAATTTTATTGTATCGATTAGATTCTTTCTGGCAATCAGGACAATATTTTTTGTATCAATATCATTTATTTCGTCAGTAAAAATAACATTTTTAAATATCAATGAAATATTGCTCAACATACATAAGATATTTCTTAAACTTAAAAATATCTCATATTGGAAATTATTAATTTTATTTTAAATTAATATTTCGTAATATTAAAATAGAAATTAAGTTAAATGATTAAAATAAATTTTTTTTTCCTTCAATAAAATATTTTTATGCATCTAAAAAATATTTCGAATTAATTAATTTCTTCGAAAAAAATATTGACCAGGGAGAATTTTTAATTGGGTTTTCCTAGTCTCCTAGTTCTATTTCACAAAGAAAAATTCCCGGGGATCAAACTTCGGTCTACTACAGCATGAACCAAGAGCCTTAGTCCCTGCGCTACCACCGATTCTACTAATGGGTATGAACTTATTTTAAATAAATGAGAAGCGAAAGAGTGTAAATATGTTTGAATTTGAAGAACAAGCCGAGAAAAATCATCCCTATTGAAAATATTGTATGAACTCTTATGTGAAATCTTATATGTGATCTCACTTGGGATCTCTTATATATTTTATTTAATTTAAAAAATTTGAAAAAGATATTTATTGCTTTTAATTTTTTTCGTCTTGTTCTTTAAATTGTGTCGAATTTTGACATTAGCTATATTAGTACAATCATTTTAGTTGAAATAAAAAATCCTCTGGAGCTGTAATGTTTTTATGAACTTACACAGTAAAATATTTTGTGTAATTCGTCAAATTTTTTTTTTTACAAAAATTTTGGTATTAAAATTTTACAAACATCTTTGTAAGAGATTACTTTTAATTTTTTTTCTTGTTCTTCAAATTTTGACAAATTTTGACATTAGCTATATTAGTACAATCATTTTTGTTAAAATAAAAAATCCATTAAAGCTGTTATTTTTTTATGAACTTAGATCGCAAATTAGATATCAAAGTTGACAATCCTAACCTCAAAATACTATAAATTGAAAACTTTTATATAACTTTTACAGTATAAAATTTTGGTAGATTTCTTTAGTTGTTCGCACTAAAGTTGAATCCTACAACTTTTTTTCTTGAAGTGAAAAAAACCCAAATAAATTCATCATTTACCCATAAACTTGGATCAGAAATATTATCAGGAAGGGAAGCTTCATCAAGCCCTGTATATAATTACAATAATATTATAAATACGTCTTCGAACACTAGAACATTATCATATTCGATAAATTAAGTGGAGCCATAAGACCCCAAGCATCTTGCCCGAGGTCAGTAGTTCTTATTTTGGCTACTTTATTTAATTTGCATTGTATTTCATGGCGTCACTTTCCAATTGAGGATCAGCTTTTGACTAACTTTACCGTTCGAAAATAGCTAAAAAAGATATTTAGTTTTTATTTTTTTTTTTTGGCTTGTTCTTTGAATTTTAACAAATTTACTCGCTTACGTTTCTCATTTGTTAAAATGAATAGATATTTACAAGTGAAAGAAATTCTGATATATATTTTTATTAAAAATAAACGAAATTTCTTCTTGCACTACTTTTGATCAGTAAACTAGCTCGCCACAGCGGCCCAAAGGGCCGCTGTGGCTCGCACCTTGGTCCTTTCAGAGCTTCGCTTCGCTCAGCTCTGAAATGCCCTCGGGCCTTGCATCGCTTCGCGATGCAAGGCATGCAAAAAGCTCCGCTTCTTGCATATAAGGCACGACCGAAAACGCTCGCGCTTCGCACTCGCTATTTGATATTTAAAAAATATTAAAACAAATCATTTACAAACGCAAAAGCCTTAAAAGTTAATCTTATTTCTTTTTTTCATTGTATTTTTTACCGCATCTTTCAACAGGAGGTTTGAATTCATTGTATTTATTTGAAAAAACAAATTTATAATTATTTTAATTTTTCTTGTGAATTAAGTTGATTGATTTCGAAAAAATTTATGTTATGTGAAAAAGACATATTTTCATTAATGTATACTTTTTAAAGTTTTGGATAGGATAATCTATCAAAAGTTATAAGAAAAAAAATAGTTCAGTAGCTTAAAAGTAAAGTTTTGTATTAAGTTTTTATTTGATCTGAATCATTCCGGCGGAGGATGATTTAAAACAATAATACAAATAAATATTGGCAGTTTAAAAAAAAATCGTTCGAGCGGTTTTAAAACAGTTATCCCTTTAGAGGTTAAAAAATTATTTTTTTGGTGATAACTTGAAAAAAACGAATTTTGAAAAAAAGTATATTAAATAAAATTTATAGAAAAAAATAAGATGCATCTTTTTAATATTATATATATATTTTTTAAAATAATATTTATCAAATTATCATTAAAAAGCCTTTAATTTCAACATTTTTCATGAACAATTTGAAAAATATTAACTTTAGAGAAAAATGTATAATATAAAAAAGATTTATTTTTTTATATTCTATAACTTTTATTAAATATACTTTTTGAAAAAAAATCGTATTTTTCAAGTTATTACCAAAAATCCATTTTTTTGACCATTTAAAAGGCGCCTATTTAAAAACGCTTCCAACGATTTTTTTCAAAATAGGAACGTTTACTTGTGTTATTATTTGAAACAATTTCCCGTTTGAATAATTCAGATCGGATGAAAACTCGTCGAGAAAATTCATAAACTTGATTTCTCACACACATACATCCATACATACATTTTAAGGAAGCCTCGTAATAGTCTTATTTTGCTATAAAAATAAGTTTTTTATCATAAAAAAACATATTTTAAAGGGTTAAATTTTTCGCGATGTCGAAAATATAAGGCACTTCCGTATAGCGGTCGTGCCTAAAAATGTCTAAAACCTCGTCTAAAACTGACCTTTAACATGCCGAATAGTATAATAATAAAATATGTGTATTACCTTACTTATAACGTTTAGACTTACATTGCATACAAATATAATTCCTATTATAAAAACTATATGAATAGTCCGTAAGAATATAATTATATATCATGGTTTGAAATTGTATTCAAGCACGATTTAAAAATATTTCATAGATTCACGACTGAATTAGAAAAACAAGCAGTAAAATTGCAATAATACTCTAAAATAGAAGTAAAATCAATAATTTTCGAGTTATAAAAACCTATATTATTTAAATCTATATGATGCAATTGTAAATGATATGTAAAAATAATTTATCAGTATGATGAAAAAAAGATATTAAGTACTAAGTCACTGTCAGTTCATTGAAGGTAGTTTGTCATAATGTTCCAAGACATAAATAAAACTGCAATCGTTTTTACGGTGACATGCAAATTGTTAAGACGTGTTATGCCGTAAATCTAAACCAGAAAATTAGAAAAAATCTCAATTCACTAAGAAAATTAAAAAGTGAATATAATAAGATAATTTAAAATAAAATTGAATAAAATATAATGAACTAAATAAAAGCTGAAAATATAGTGTTCAATAAAGAAGGAAGAAATCGTTTAGGAAAAGTTTTCCTCCAAAAATTGAAAAAAGTGTTGAGTGTAGTAAAAGAAATTGGTAAAAATATAAAATTAGAAGAGGAGAAAGAAATAGCTAAACAAGTGAAAATTGGTGATGTTTATATTCCCATTTTTATGAATGCAATCATTCTAGCTGGGAACTCGAATTATTAAATATATAAGAATATAAGAAAAGTGAAACTAAGAGAAATTTTAGCACTTTTAGCTTAAAAACAAAAGGACAATGTTTTAATTGTGGGAAAGAGGGCCACAATAAGAAAGATTGTTGGAGACTACCACTATTCAAGAATGGCAGAGAAACTTATACCAATCAAGGTAGAAGAGCATACTACAACAAAGGTCGTGATCAACGAGGATTTCAACGATCTAATACAAAAGGATATTCGCAAAGAGGTTTTGTACACAAAAGATGCAGTCAGCCAAGAGAAGAAGCTTCTAGTCAACGCGATGATAACGGTAACGCAGAAACCTGGATAGCAATGTAAATCATAACAAAGTAAAAGAAATAAATAATGATGAATGTAATAATAACTAGGAGGGCTGTGCGCCATCCCTCTCTATGGATTCATTTTATGCAAAATGCTAACGCTAATAAATATAATAATTTTATATTGTACTCATTTTCTGATTCTTAAATTTCATTCATCGATGATAAAAAAAATTTTAACTATCGTTTTAATTAATGATTATTGAATTATAACTCAGTTTTGATTACATATTTGTATTCCAATATTGTGAGATATTTATATGTAATTTTGATATTTATTTGTTTACTTAAGTTATCGAATTTATATGTGTAGAATATTTTTAAAATCCTTTTACGAGTTATAAAATTTATAAATGTTGTACGTGGTTCAACGTTAAATTTTATCTCTCTCACTTGTAACCAATCGCATGATGAACAAGCTGGCTGTTGCTATTGGTAGCATTGACTCATGGTGAAGCTAACGTAGAAAAACTGAGATAGCATGAGGACAATATATTTATTTGTGAAATTTTATTTTTAAAGGAAATAAAAGTCTTTTGAATGCATTTTTTCTTTTTTTACTCGAACTATTATTATCAAATCAGATTTTTTTAAGGAGTTTATAACATGGCAGATTGGCCATATTACTTAAGTGTATATTTGTAGCGCATATAGACGACAGAAGGGAGCATCTGACTACTGGCAAGACGGAAAGCCTAATATGCCTATATTGACCCTTCAGCATTATATTTAGCTATTTAAAATCCTTATCAACCAAACTCACGACCCATTCCGCTAATCCATTATTCGTATTATTTTCTGTGTTTATTAAATTACCCCTTTTTCTTTTTAGTCTAGGCGCCCAGAGGGTTTCGTATGAAGTTAGAGGTCCCACCAAGCAAGTAGGTGATTTATATGTATTTTCAGCTGCTGAATCCGAATTTGCAACTTGCTTTTCGCGCAAGTGGTCGAGTAATTTGTTATAAACAAATTGATTGTTTAAATGGCTATAGTTTATGAACTACAATAGATGCAGTGATTTTCTCTGCAAAAACTTGTTCTTTAATAAAAAAACGAAAGTAATCGTTTTTGTTGCATGTCAATTCGATGATTAGAACCAGAGATATGGCAAATATATTGCAAAAAAACATAGAGACGTAGCGCTAGCGCGGAACGCCCTGGTAAAAAACCTTATAACTCGACTACTAATTAATATTTTTTGAAGTTCAACATGTGTTTGAAAAATGTCAGAGTCTCAGCTTTAATGATAAATTGTTATATATTACTTTCAAGTGTTAATAAATATGCTAGAATGATTTGAAGCAGAAACAATTTTCAATTTTTCAGAATCTTGTTTGTTTATAACGAAATGATATAGGTTAGCGAACAAAATATTTCTATATTTTTTATAAAGAATGATAGGAAATTTGATCTCGTTTAAGAATCTGTCCGGTTTTTCAAATTTAAGTAAGTAGAACCTGAGATATCGCAAATTTAAGCTGTAGCGCCAACTCCTTGCAATACGACATATGTGTGCAATATGGCGAACCCTTTCCTTATTAAAAATTCTTTTATTATAAGGTAAGTAATTCCATTTTTTGTAATACAATTAATTTTAAATCTGTATTAGGAAATTAAATAAAAATTTAATAAAAAAGGATTCAGATAAAAATAGATGAATCTAATTAATCGGAAGGTTAAAACAAATTTTTTGAATAAAATAGATTGTTGTTCTTTTTGCAATTGCAAAAAAATAAACAAATGTAAAAATACTCCATAAGTTGAGTAAATTGTTTACTATTATAGTAGAAAAATCAATGATTATTTAAAACTCTAAATCTACTTTATTTAAATGTATTATACACTTCGAGCATATACTACTGGAGGAAGCCTCCGAATGGCAGATAGCGTTACAAGGCGAAGAAAGAGAAAGCCTCTATTTTGGTACGTGATGTCTCTCTCTCGCCTGATTTGATTGGCTGCTTCTGTTTCCCACTAAGAAAGTGAGAGAGAGATAGCACGTACCAAAATAGAGGCTTTTTCTCTCTTCGCCTTGTAACGTAGTTAATAGCTGGGAGGCTTCCTCCAGTAGTATATGCTCGGAGATTATACATCATTAATATTATGACAAAGTATATAAAATAGAGTCGAGTCAAAAGTGATTTTATTAGAAAAGGATAAGATTACTTACCTTATAATAAAAGAATTTTTAATAAGGAAAGCGATCACTATATTGCACACATATGTCATATTGCAAGGAGTTGGCGCTACAGCTTAAATTTGCGATATCTCAGGTTCTACTTACTTGAATTTGAAAAACCGGACAGATTCTCAAATAAGATCAAATTTCCTATCATTCTATAACAAAAATATAGAAATATTTTGTTCGCTAACCTATATTATTTCGTTATAAACAAACACAATTCTGAAAAATTGAAAATTTTTTCTGCCTCAAATCATTCTAGCTTATTCATCAACATTTGAAAGTAATATATAACAATTTATCATTAAAGCTGAGACTCTGACATTTTTTAAACACATGTTGAACTTCAAAAAATATCAATTAGTAGTCGGGTTATAAGGTTTTTTACCAGGGCGTTCTGCGCTAGCGCTACGTCTCTATGTTTTTTGCAATATATTTGCCATATCTCTGGTTCTAATTATCGAATCAAAACGCAACAAAAACGATTTTTTTTTGTTTTTTTTATTAAAGAACAAGTTTTTGCAGAGAAAATCACTGCATCTATTGTAGTTCATAAACTATAGCCATTTAAACAATCAATTTGTTTATAACAAATTACTCGACCACTTGCGCGAAAAGCAAGTTGCAAATTCGGATTCAGCAGCTGAAAATACATATAAATCACCTACTTGCTTGGTGGGACCTCTAACTTCATACGAAACCCTCTGGGCGCCTAGACTATTTGCTATTTAAGTATTCCTCATACACATTGTACAAACATTGCTAGCTATTCACACTTTTCCACTGACACATAAGCAAGTGCTAAATTTTATTTTTATGCATTACTATTACGTAATTAAAAATAAAATCTATAAATAGAATATTTTTTTTGTGTATTTAGAAATTTGCTGCAAAATATTAATTATAAAATAATTCATCTTATAAAATCATAGTATGCATCGACACATACCATCAGAGCGTCACCTTTCAGTGAGTAAACACGTAAATTTTCATTTTTATTTTTCATTTTAAATTTTGTTATACAAAATGTAATTTTAATATTTTTTTTAGGATGTGTATGAATGAAATACATGTAAGAATGGGCTATGATTGTTATTTTCTTTAGCTTTAAGATAACTAGTTTTAAGATTTGTAATTTTTGTAAATAATATATGGAAAAGCCAGTCGCGTCGTTTTACATTAAGCAACCTCATATACAGCGCGAAACACCTACATTTTCTTGAGCTAAAATACATAAGTCAGCAGATACAGCAGGAGAATAATTTTATAAATACACTCCACACCGCTGCAGATAACACCGGTTATCTTAGTTTAAGTTCTAATACTTTTCTTTTCTATATATAAATTTTCTTTTTTTTGTTTAGATTTTTTTGTGTTTGACGAAAGTATTCGGTTCCACCGTATACTTCCGTGTGGTGCGGGGGGATTGTAACATGGCAGATTGACCATATTACTTAAGTGTATATTTGTAGTGCATATAGACGACAGAAGGAAGCATCTGACTACTGGCAAGACGGAAAGCAGACCACGCGAGTCAAATATCCAAAAGCATAACCCAAAATCGTTGGCACACACGTGCGAATCTCTATAGCACGTGTACTGTGCACTGATATAGATAGCAAGCAGCTTGACTCGAGTAGCTGAGCTTGGGTCCGTTTAGGATCGTTTGTCTCTCTCTTGCGGCTCGCGCAGCGTACAGCACGAGAGATGAAGCTGAGCAGAGACAAGAAGGAATGCCATTGCATTATTTCTTCTGTCGCCAGCGTCCAGTAAAGAGCGTTTCGACTTGCGATATTGCGTAGTATTTTTTGTGTGTGCGAATATCGTGAGCTTGAGTGAGCGAGAATAGATTCATTATTTTATAATTTTTTTTATTGTGCTTGGCAAAGCTTCGGGTTGTTGTGAGTGCATGATTGCTAATTAAAATTATATAATTTATTTCTTTCTTTTGTGACGTGTGTGCTGGGCGATCGCGTGCGCGTTCTATTGCGAATATTTCCTTCGTGCTTTTCTAATTCTTTTTGTTGTGTGTATATTGCTCGTGTCCCTTTTAGCTTATGTTTATGTTAATATCTGCTTTTTGTCGTGCCAATAGTTATTCAATTAGTGCAAGCGGCGTCGCGTACGCTATATGCGGCTGGCGTCCATTTTGAGCGAGCGTGCTATAATTGTACCGTTATTAAAATAAAGCTTCTTTTTTTATTTAATTAATTGGAAACCCGCATATTATCTGATATATACCCTAGTGCAACCTCCTGATCCCCAATGTTGTCATAAATTTATAAAAAACATAGTAAAACTGGATATTGACGAAAATTTTGAGGTAAATTCATCACTAATATCCAACCTGTAAGAAAATGTATATAAAACATTGTCCATTAAAAACGTGAAATAAGATTAAAAAATTTAGAGACTTAGAGAATTTTGAAAATTACAAAATTTTTATGAAATTTCTTATATTTGTATGTTGACTATAATATTTAGTTATTAGAATTTTTTTTTATTCTACAGGATCATCATTATGAAGATATTTTTAATGATAATGATGACAGTGATATTGAAGCTAAACTATATGCTGAAATTCATTACTCTAATAATATTATAGGTGATAAAAATAATTTAAATTATTCAAAAACTAATAATGAACTTGCCAGTAATACTGTAAAAAATTTAAATAATCTAACAAGTGATAATAGTTTGCGGTATAAAGAAAATTCAAATCATAAACAAAGTCTATCTGACAATGTTAGAAATTTATTAAATAACTAAAATGATGGAAGATTATTTACTAATTTAACCAACAATCTTGAAATCACTAGAAATGATGTATATCAAATTCCACATACCTCTACAGGAGGTAATTTAAACAAATCATCAATTGATATTCAAGACAAAGATGAATTTTTTAATTCTTCAAAGAGACTTCCGACCAAAGACAATTTAGACGAATCAAAGAAAATGAAAACATGTAACACTAAAAATTATATCTTATTAACATAATGTGTATCGGATCATGTATCAAATAGTTTGAATTGTCAAGCAGATCAAAGAATTACTTTGCAAAACATTGAAGATCAAGTCGTCAATCCACATAATACACATCCAATAAATAGTAAGCAAAAAATTCTACTACTTTTAAGTGCAGAATTCATAAACATATTATTTAAAATTAAATCAAAGAAAAGAAAAAAAGTTAATAAATTAGGACAAAAAAAATAAATGATTTTAACGATATTAAAAATAACACTGCTACAAGTTCAAAAACTGAAAATAATAATGGGCAGAAAAACTGTATTATTACAAGCAAAAGAGCTAGAAGATCAAGAAAATAATATACTGGAGAAAATTGTAAAAGATGATATTTTACAAAATAATCTTTATGAAACAGTTAGAAATGAAGTTAAACAGAAAAAATAAAATGATGCAGCAACAATTACTGATATAAAAATCTTCTCATGATTCTGTAGATGATTCTGAATACAGCACAACTGTAGCGACAGATAAAAAACTTTTAAAAAAAGTTTACATCTAATGATGAAAGTTTGGATGATTCAACATCTGATAATGAAAAATCAATTTTTGAAGTTCCAATACCACCAAAAACAGCTTCACCTTTAACGGAATTAAAAGATTGATTGAAGATAATCGAACTAAAAGACGGTGAAAATAATATCATTAATGAAAGTCATAATGATTATTTGCAAGAAAGTGTAAATTAAACTGATACTCAAAAATCTTTTAACACAATAGTTAACAGTTCTGACAATGTATATTATGTTAGCCCTGAAAGCGATGAAAGCAATAATCTTATTTTATACTGCACATAAATTCAAGAAGGAGCTTTCAGTATTGGTGATATTAAAAAATTAAATAATCAATTTTCTTGTTCACAAGAAAATGTAATGATAACCAATGATGTAAACAAAAATTTAGATAATGTTGGTGTGCATAATGTAAAAAATTTACAGAGTCAATAAAATAATAATGACAAATCTTCATCTAATAAAATAATAATAAATAGTTTAAATAATAAGCAAAAAAGTAAATCTTGTTCCAATTCAAAAAATATCTCAGAGAAAAATTACTTTTTTGCCCTCAGGCCGCAAAATGAAATTTGTGTGTCTTGTGTACGGAGCACAAAATAGTGTATTCTTGTCTTAGGCCCCAAAAGAAAAATATGTATATTCAATGTATTCTTTTAATAAAAGTTTGCAGAAAAACGTTCTCGAAGTCGCTGATTATTGGAATTGAACTGAATGAACTGCTCGCTTTTCTTAATATCGCTATTCTTTTCTTACATATACTATACTGGGTATGCGTCAACGAATAACGTGGACTCGATATATGTATATTATGAAAGAAAAGGAGAGAGCGAGAGAGAGACATAGTTACAAGTTTCACGTGTTGAAACTTTTTTTTCTTTCTTAAATAATATTTTTTAATTATAATTTTTATAGTTTAGCTTTGTTTTCAGCGATTAAGGCTATTTCGTATGTTGCAGGTTATCCTTGAAAAGTGTCAATCAATCAAATGAAAAAGATTATAACAATCTCAAAATCTTGAGAGGGCACCAAAATCGAGATTAATTTAAATTAGTTAAAAATTAATGAAAATTAATTATTTATTTTGTTGAGATAGTTTTTTTTTTAAAGGATGAATTATTAAAGAAAATAAATTTTTTTGCTTAAATTATTAATTTTTATTAACGTTAAATCAGTTAAAGCCATATACATATATTTTTCACTATAAATTAAATATCGATTTTGCTATATTAAATTCAAATTTATTATTGATAAATTTCTTTTATTCATGAATAAAAGTTCGTACCTTATTGTTTAAATAAATGAGTGTATTATAGAAGATGTCGTATAAGATCAACTCAAAATAAAATATAAGTGTTATTTATCTTACACATCACACAATGTCACTTTTGTGTGGGTCTTAAGTTCAATGTAAATTTTTGCATGCTAATTCTTGTATTGTCTATATATATATATATATATATATATATATATATATATATATATATATATATATATATATATATATATATATATATATATATCGATCCACGTCAAACGGATAATGGCTCTGTCCAAAATTGTAGATCCCCAAAAAAATCGTGTATGGGCTCAAAATTTTCGTCTTACACTCTACTTTCTTTTGCAATTTAGCGATTTTAAAAATTCAAAATGGCGGCTCCAATATGGCGGCTCAAACCTAGAGGGTTCATAAGAAATTTTCGAAAATTGATTTTAATTTATTTGAATGTGATTATACGTATTTTTTTATATCAGAAATCAATTCAGCGTTCAATTTTACATAGGAGTATAGTATTGCTCTCGGGGTGAAAAAAATTTACAATGTCATCAGAAGGTCATATCGAAAAATAAATAGTTATTTCTCGAATTACTCATTGATCAATGTTGATTAGTGAGGAAATGAAGATACTGATAGGTAACTCGAGTCACTGAATCCGAATCTGATATCCGCTTAACCCTACCAGTCTCCATCAAGGTCATTTGAAGGTCAAATCGCGAATATCTTTTATTATTTGATAAGATTAAGACACCTATAAGTTTTACGTGATGCTGAATCCGAATTCGAGGCCTGTTGGAGTGTCAAACGACGTCATTACAGAAAAATTTGTTTCAAACTGTGGTTTCTTGGAGAACAAAAATTTTCTATTAGTCAATACTTAATTAATTTTTACTTAATTACGTCGTTTGATACTCCAAAAGACCCCGGATTCGGACTCAGCGAAACGCAAAACTTGAAGGTGTCCTAATCTTATCAAATAATAAAAGGTATTCGCGATTTGACCTTCAAATGACCTTGATGGAGATCTTGTATACCCTATAGGGTTAAGCGGGCATCAGACTTGGATTCATTGACTCGAGTTATCTATCAGTATCTTCAATTCCTCACTAATCAACATTGATTAATGAGTGATTCGAGAAATAACTATTATTTCCCGATATGACCTTCCGATGACATTGTCAATTTTTTTTACCTCGAGTGCAATACTATATTCCTATGTAAAATTAAACGCTGAATTGATTTCTGATATAAAAAAATACGTATTATCACATTTGAATGAATTAAAATCAATTTTCTAAAATTTTTTATAAAATCTCTAGGTTTGAGCCGCCATATTGGAGCCGCCATTTTAAATTTTCAAAATCGCCACATTGCAAAAGAAAGTAGAGTGTACATACATGATTATTTTGGTAATCTACAATTTTGGGCAGAGCCATTATCCGTTTGACGTGGATTGACATATATATATTGCGACGAGTATGTATTCTCGCTTAATTAAAAACTCCCACCTAGCAGCCAAGCTACTATAAAACGATAGTTCCAAGCTCAGACGCATTTCGCGCAATGGGAAAACGAGGCTCAGGTATATATAGAGCTGAGCAGCTAGCCAAAACCAAGCTGTTTAGACTATGGTCTCCCCTCTCTTTACTTAAGTGAGCACACGAGGCTGAGAGAGTGTGAGACAGATAATAGCTGACTGCCTTGGCTTGTGGTGCACCACAGTTTAAGGCAGAGCTTCTTGCTCTTGCATATAAAGGTAGATCAAGTAAGTACACAGATCTATGCTACCTAGAGCATACACACGCAACTTTTTGCCACCGCAATTCCCTCTGTCGCGCTGTTTAATTCAAGGGTGCTATCCATCCAAAGTTTGATATTCTTTTTTACATTTGCGAACTAGCAAATTAAATTATTCAATAGCCGTCAAGTGGCCGAGATTAATAAAAATCTAATTGCTTTGAAAATTACATTTTCATTTAAGGTTAGATTAGATCATTTGTATTATATAGAAAATAGGTTTAGTTTTGATTAACAATTTATTATTATTTTATTATTGTAATCGTCGTTGTGAATGAATTGAGTACAGTAAAGTCCAGGTACTCCCTAGCATAACCAAACGTGTTCAACCCTGTTACTTTCCTTCATCTTTCCATTGTCCATCCTTTCACCTTCTGCCGATCTTACTCTGGTAATTCCAGGAGCGTTCGGCAATAGGAGAATATACGTATTTTCCTCTTCCGAAAAGAAAAAACGTTATAATATATATTGTAACGTTTTTACATATCGCGAGCAGCAAATCGGCCGATTTCAAAAAAATAAAGAGAAATTATGAATAAAAATGTATAATAATTTTACTATAATACGAGCAAATGATAAATAAAAGCGTGACCTCCTGTTGCCCGACGCTTCAGAGAGTGAACTAGGTTCGAGAGCAGGAGGTGGAACAAGATGGACGATGGAACGGCAAAGGAAAGAAAACGGGTTAGACACGTTTCTTTTTATGCTTGAGAGTACCTAGACTTTATTTATAGCAGAATACCCACTTACATCGACGTGTAACAATCTTTATTAAAATAATCAAATTAACCTTACTTTATATAATGCTAATGACTAGCCTAAAAATAATTGCGTGGTTGTACATAACAAATAAAAATATGTATATTTATTATAGCCACTTGACGGCAAAACAAAATTGTGTGTGAGTCACTTGTCGGCGTGAACAAAAATAAATCAAATCGAGTTAATTAATTGAATGTTAAATCAATAAAGTAAAATGAGCGAGACTTAAATAATGAAAACTCTTAACTGGATTGATTTAATCAAAATAAATTTGTAAATTAGATAAGTTTTTAAACAAATTAAATCTGTCGTCGATCTGTCTGTCAGTTGCACTTAATTAGCCAACGGCCCGGGCGGTTGATCATCTGTTAACGGCGAATCCCTGTAACAAGGTCGTGTAAAGAGAAACAAAAGATTATTAACGTAATTAGTAAAGAACCAAAATTTAGGTGGACGGCACCCTTTATAATGGTACAGTTTGATAATGAAAACTGATATGTGGACGGCACCCTTAATTTACTAAATGCTAAAACATATGGGTGGATGGCACCCTTAAATATTAAGTGCTAGGTCGGTAACGATGCGAATATACGGGTGGATGGTACCCTTAATTACTAAATGCTATAGTGGGGTTAGGCGGAGGGACGAGCGGTGCACGTGCAATTTCTAGGCCTCATTTAATATAAGTGGAGGAGCGCCTCTCACCAGATTAGCTGTGACTGTGTCTTATCTTCGATCAAACGGGCGATCTCGCTCTATCTCCGATGAGAGCGAGAAAGAAAGCAAGTTTTCACCTTTGCCAGAGTATTCACTCTGGGTAAGGTAATGGCTGCTATCGTATCTCTTTCTCTCTTTGAGTCAAGGTGCGCCTTTAGCTAAGAGTGAGAGGGGAGTACTGTCTACACTTGTTGGCTCTTCGCTGATCCTTGGCTCTTTACATGCTACATAACCTTTGTCACATAGCGGCTGAGCCTTGTACTACCGTACTTGGTAGTAGCCTCGTGGTTGGCCGGGAGTTTTTGAATGCGCGATATATATAATCGTCGCAACATCTAAAATTATAACTGTTTTGTTTCGTGTAACCTCGAGTAGAAGAACTTCATAGGCATCGTTGGTTTGTAAAGCCGGTGAATAAAACAACTTTGCAGAGAAGAAGGCAAAACTGGTAAAATTTATTGAAATCCTTCGCTTTTAGTTTGTTATAAGCATATTTAACACCGCGCATCATAAGGTCAGCTGGCGCTGGCAGGGAGGAAAGTAAAAACATGGCTGTAGCGGCGGAGCAGACTGCTCTCGCCTACTTCGCACGTTCACGACCGTCGAGCAACGAATTGGCCGGGAATTTCAGACCACACATAAAGAAAAATATATAAAGTATAAATTACTCGGGACGCACGTCGATCATCCTTCCCGACGGTTTGCTTTCCCAATCCTAACCGCCGGGAGGGAAAATCGAGTTTCGTCGCCTGTTATGTAATGTACTATTTCTTGATTTTTTTTATATCTTCTATATAAACAAAATATTCCCAACCCCACACATGCAAATATGAATCTTGAGGCTACCTATCCGTAAAAAAATTTGAGACAAGAAAAGATGTTTTTTTTTTTAAAAATGCAATTTTTATTCTTTACATCAAGTGCCATTGCACTTTTGTTTTTTGTGAAAAAAAATAAAAGAGGATGAAATTGAAACAACATACCCTCTAGCATTGAATAAACATTGATTTATTTATAAAGGTCACTAAAAGGACAAAATAGAATGATTATAAAAAAAATACGATTTTTGAGAGTCGAAAATTTATGAGTCATTTTTAAAAAGTGCATAAAAAATGCATTTTTTATGATATTGAAAAATAATAAAAAAACGTGTGCGCTTATTTCAGAGTAGAATAATATTACATATTTTTAAAGCGATACTGAGAGATAGTTGTAGTCGACCTGCATGATTTGAGATGAAATCGGTCAATAATGATGAAATAACTATACCTTTTATTTTTCTCTGCATTAGCAATATGGACTTCCCGTAGTTATAACTATAGAATCTCTTTATTTTTCATGTACTTCGAATTGTAAACCAAATCGACTGCAGACATTTCTGAGGTACTACGGAACTCTAAAGATCACTGCACATTTTCTTTATTATTACAGTTTTTTATTATAGTACACATTTTCCTTATTATGAGTTTTTTTTACAGTTTTTGTATTTTAGTTTTTGTATAGCAAGTTTTTATATAGTACAGTTCTTCTTTTATATGGCTAACTCAGCTGTACATTTTCAATAGAGGTCGCATTGTCAATAGCGATCTCTCATCCAAGTAGTAACCACGTTCAACCTCGCTTTACTTCATTGATCGGTCAAGGTACAGTTCCATGACCTTGTCAATGTATGGTTCGTTTATAAATATACATTATTTCTATAAAGAGACTCTTAAAGAATACATACATATACACACATATCAATGCACAAGTATATGAAAAGTTAAATTTATAGTCATAGCTCTTGGATAATCCTAATGCGTGGATCGTGACGCACTTCCAGGTCAGCAGTTCCTAATGAGAATGATAAATTCAGATTTTGTTTTCTTATGATTGAGTAAACCAAGTAGAATAAAATTATTTTTAAATAAAGGATAGTTGAAATTCTTTAACTATAAATATGCATTTTTAAATTATTTTATTATATTTGAAGAAATATAGGTTTTCTAATGTTTGATACTTTATTTTAAAGTATAAGAGGATCGCTCGACAGGCTTTAGTTCTTAAATTTGCCATCAAGACGCGATTGCGGTACTTAAAGTTTTAAATGCAATTATATAAATAAATACGTAGTAAAATTTATTTTCCAAATATCAGAATTTTTTTGCCTCTTTGCAAATTATTTTCTTGAATTAAAAAATGAAGCGTTTTTCTTTTAATTTCAATTGTATATAAAATTTTGTTAAGAGCAGGCCGAACTATCTGTCCTTGTCTAATAGTGTTTTTCATCATTTATATAAACACTGTTGGCTATAGCAATGAAAAAATGGCAGCCCCCGCTAGATACTAGTATAATAGATAAATTTTATTATAAGAACAAAATAATTTTATCTCGTGGTTTTTGAATAATATGAGATCTACTGAAAATCTAAAATACAACCTATCTTATTTGAATGGTGTTTACATAAATGATGAAAAACACTATTAGACAAAGACAGATAGTGCGGCCTCTTCTTAACAGACTATTAAAAACACTAATAATAATAAAACGCACGACAGCGTTAAATTAGCTTTAAAACTTTTGTTTTCATACAAATTGAAAAATGAATAATAGGAAATTCATCGTATTTTATATTTTATGCAAACTTATCAAAATATTATTATCTGTATAACCACAAATATTTATTACCTAATTTTATAAAACTAAAAAGAAATAAAACTAATTTATTGTTTTCTATTCTATATTGTACAAAAGGTTCAGACATTTGGACACAATGGTACGACTGAAGACTAATAATCAGAGAAGCAACAACAATGGATGTAATTTTGAGCCATCGCCATCTGTCTCGCCATCACGCGCTAGATCGCCTAATGGAGGATCATGATTTGAAACATGTCAAACTGAATATACTGCTTCATCACAAGCTATCTCAATCAAAATATGGTAAATTAAAGATCAATGAAGAATGGCATTAGTTTTAGATTTTAATAGATATTGTTAATTTTAGTTTCTTATAAATAAGTTAAAATATAATTTATAATTTTTAATTTGTATCTTATGAATAAGATAAAATAATTAATTCAAAATAAATGTTGCTTGATGTAAATTGAAGAAAGTATTGTGTCATCAAAATTATTCTATTATATAATTTCATGTTCAAAATTAATTTTCACGAGTATTGTATAGTATCAATAAAAGATTACATTATGTTTCGATTCTCTATTAAAAAGAACAAATAGAATACGATAACGAGATTATGGTTTTGAGTTTGGTTTTGCATTTGTCATTCCATGAAAAATTTAACAAATAAAACATTAATTAAAATTAATAAATGATTTTTTGAGCATCTAATGGTTATTAATAGTGTTTTATAATACACAACCTTTCTAATGGTTAAGTCAAATTTGTACGTTTTTAGCGAATTGTGCACGTGATTCGCTTTTTCTAGGAATATTTACCAACCAATGTATTTAATAATAACATAGATGCATGCTATCTCAAAAAATGGTGGCAAAATATTTATTAACAAATAAACCCGCGTAAAAATCAAGAGAATGAGTAATATTTTGCTAACATATCAGATGATCAGCTGTCAATATGTAGGTAAAATATCGGATCAACAATCATTAATTATTAATTATTATTAATTGCTAATATATTGTAAACATTGGAGCGAATCTAATATTTTTGCAATATTTAACAAATAGTACCTAAGATAGAATTATTGAAAAAAAACTGATACAAAAAGTTCAGCGGCAAGAATTAGACTGCACAATCCTAAACTTGGTCAGGCTTAAGAGTTACCACTGAGATATTTTGATCTGTTAGTGACAGAAAATTCAATGTAGGTTAAAACTTACATTACCAAATATCACAGAGTTGCATATACTATAACCTGCATCGGATTGTCTGTAACTAACGAGTCAAGAAATATTTTTCGATTCGCGAAATAAAATCAATTACTGAAAATTCATTTTCTTAGCGTAATTTTAATTTTTGGAGCATTTTAAGTAAGCAAAAGTAATCAATGGATTTGCTTCAAATTTTCCATATAATTTATTTTTTTGATTAACTAGAGCAGAAACTATTGAAAATTGGTCTACTTAGAATAGTTTTAATGAAATAGCCATTTAAAAAATTTTTTTTTATTTTATATTTTTCATTTTTTTGATATTTCACGTAAACTACTCTATGAATTTTCTTAAAAATTTTCACGGAAATTATTTTCGATCGCCAAATTAAAATATTAGTAATGTAAATACGGGAAACATCCGTTCTGGATCTGTATCCTGAAGATAATATTCCGGTCCCGATCCGGAATCGAATTATTACCTTATTTGGGTGTGTCACCAGGGAAAGTTGCGGACTCTGTCAGGATACCTGATTTCAGTTCTGCTATTCATGACTATGACAGAACCAGAGTAGAACAGTCTGAAGTACATAGAAGTACAATAGACTGAATACAAATTTGGTCTGGATGCGGTGCAAATCCGGTGCGGATAAGGTTCACATTTGGTTTCAATATAGGTTTTTACTCAAAGATATAACATAAAAGTTATGTATTAATAAAATTTATTCAGAACAGATTGTTAAACATTTTTAGTAGCTGTTCAGTTAGCTATCACTATCGATACAACTGCTTCGATCCCCATCATATTTTTTATATTTAACCTCTTTCTGTTACGCAACTTATATCTCTCTATTTTCTAAATATGAATTTCATTTAAAATATTTTTAATGAATAAAAAATGAAAATGAAGTTAATTTCATGTTACACTTCAATTCAATTAATTAAAATTCATTAAAGTTACGGTTGGCCGTTTTATGTTTCCACTCGGGTTACAGCATATAACCCTACATTTCTTATCACTGATGGGGGATTAAAATGTTAAATAATCTAAAATTTATATTGAGTATAGACCGGATTCGCTGTCATTGTTTATTTGATTTTTGTGTTACAATCTTCATTGCTCATGATTGATATACATTTTTATATTGCAACATTATTCATGTTCGATTGTTTTTTTTATCAGCTGCGATTTAGCTATGATATATATATATATATATATCTACCTATATTATATAGTTATATGAACCAAAATTCAGTCGTTGCCCCCCCCCCACATCCCCCCCACGCCCCCCACAGCCCCCCCACATGATTTTTATTAATTAAATAACGTAAATTTACGTTATTTTATGTTATCGATCATTACCCCCCACGTCCCCCCCACAGACCCCCACAGCCCCCCACAACTTTTTAGAACCATCAAATACTGCATAATATAGTTTTATATTTTTTTATTATATTTTATTTATGTATAATATTACATAAAAATATAAAAATTTTAATTTTTTTTTTGTTGAAAACTCGAAAGTAGTTGCATAAAATTACAATTTATAATAACCCAAAATGGAAAGAACTTAAAGAAATTTTAAAAATTTTCCTGAAGGAACAACTCCTAATGATATACCAAATATTACAGTAAGATTATTTTATGCAAAATTTAAAATGCTATTAAATGATATAATAAAAAATGAAATTTTTGGTCCTGTAATAGCTTATGTATTTTCCATAGAATTTCAAAAAAGAGGATTACCTCATGCACATATCATTATCACATTACACCATAATCATAAAATATTTACTGTAGAATCTATTGATAAGTATATTTCAGCTGAAATACCATCATCGGAAAATATATATTTACAAAAATTAGTAATTAAACATATGTTACACGGACCACATACTAGCAAATCTCCATGTTATGATAAAAATAAAAATATATGTAAAAAAATTTTCCAAAACCATTTACTGAATGTACTAAAATTGAAGAAAATAAATATCCACAATACAAACGACGAAATAATATTTCTGATAATTATATCTACAATTTTAAAAATAACAAAAAATTATAAAAGTTGATAATTCAATGGTAATTCCTTACAATAGTTTTTTATTAGCAAAATATGCTGCTCATATTAATACTGAACTTTGTATGTCAATACAAAGTATTAAATATATTTACGACTATATTTATAAAGGAGTCGATAAAGCATATTGCAAAATAAAAGAAAATAAAATAAAAGAAAATGAAGAAGAAGTATATGATGAAATAACACAATATATAGATGGTAGATACTTAAGTCCAATGGAAGCAGCATGGAGATTACAAGAATTACCATTATGTGGCAGAAGTCATTCTGTAATAAGATTAAGTATTCATACAGAAAATCAACAAAAAATAATTTTTAATGAAAATGATAAAGATTCAGCATTAAATAAATACGAAACAACGTTAACCGCATGGTTTACTTTGAATAAAAAAGATGATTTTGCTAAAAAAATTAAATATGTTAACATACCACAATATTATATTTTCAATTCTAACACAAAATCTTGGATAAAACGATCAAAAAATAGAAAAAACATAGCTATTGGTAGATTAAATGTAGTATCTCCTAAAGATAGTGAACGTTTTTTTTTAAAATTAATATTAAATAGAATAAAAGGTGCAACATCTTATACAGATTTACGAACTCACGAAAATATTACTTATAATACTTATAAAGAAACAGCTTTAGCAATGAATTTAATTGAGCACGAAAATGAAATTTATTATATTTTTGAAGAAGCATGTCAAGTTATGTTACCAATACAACTACGTAAATTTTTTGCATGTTTTTTACTATGTGAAAATATTCAAGGTAAAATTATTTGGAACAAATATAAAAATTTTTTACAGAAGATTTTAAAGATAATAAAGAAAATAAAGCTTTATCACATATTAATCAAATATTAAATTTAGAAGATATGTCATGTGAAAATTTTGGTTTACCAGAACCAAATAAAACATACATTGAAGAAAATGAAGAAATTAATGATGAAATTATAAATTTTAGTAAAAAAAAATTTGATAAAATGTATAAACAATTAAATAATAATCAAAAACAAATTTTTGAAAAAATAATAAATAATAAACAAAAATATTTTTCATAGATGGACCAGGAGGTTCCGGAAAAACTTTCTTATACAAAACATTAATATATTATTATATAAGCATTAAAAAAAAATTTTTATCGATGGCTTGGACCGGAATAGCTTCAATTTTATTACCTAAAGGTTTAAGAAGTCACAGAACTTTTAGATTACCATTGGATTTAAATAACATTGAAAGCGCATTTTTAAAATTTAATTCAGATAAAAAAAAATTAAGAGCAACAGATATAATTATATGGGATGAAGCATCTATGATTCCTAAAAAAGCTTTAGAAATCGTAGACAAAACTTTAAAAGATGTTTGTCATAATGATAAAAGTTTTGGTGGAAAAATAATTATTTTAGGTGGAGATTTTCGACAAATTCTACCAGTATTAAAATATGGAAGAAGAAATACTATAATTGAAGAGACTATAAAATATTCAAATCTTTGGCCCTTATTTCATATTTTTAAATTTAAAAAAAACATAAGATCTAATAATGACAGTTTCTCTTCATTTTTATTAAATATAGGAGAAGGAAACATTAATCCATTTATTATTCCAGAAGAATGGAAAACTAATGACGTCTGTGCCAAAATTTATAAAAACATTAACGAAAATTATTGTTTTTCAAAAAATGTCATTTTGAGTACACATAATGAAGATGTAAATATTTTAAATAACAGAATTTTAAAATTAATTAAGAATGAAACAAAAACTTATTATAGCATTGACTATGCAACATACAAAGGTGTAGATCAAACGGATGATAATATTCATTTGAATTATCCAATAGAAATGTTAAATAACATAAGAGAAGGATTACCTCCACACGAACTGAAATTAAAAGTAAATACCATAATTATGTTAATTCGAAATTTAAGTATAAAAAATGGATTATGTAATGGAACGCGATTAAAAATAACTAAATTATTCAAATATAACATAGAAGCACAAATAATTACTGGAGAAAATAAAGGAAATAAAGTTTTTATACCACGTATTACATTAAACACTAATGAATCATCATCTTTACCATTTATTTTATATAGAAAACAATTTCCTGTTATATTAGCTTTTGCTATAACAATTAATAAATCTCAAGGCCAAAGTTTCGAAAATATAGGAATATTCATCAAAAAACCTTTATTTTCTCACGGGCAATTATATGTTGCTCTTTCACGTTGTAAAAATGTAAATAAAATATATATTCAAAATGAATCGGAAAACAAAGATATTATACCTAACATAGTTTGGAAAGAAATATTAGAAAAATAATTTTATTATAATTTAACAAAAATTTAATGTTATTTAAATAAATTTTTTATAAATTATTTTATTAATTAAACTTTATTTTTTTCAGGTTATATTTATAATAATTATAAACATTAAAAATTTTTAATAATATATAAATAAAAAAACATAATGGAATCGAATTCAATTAATGATGTTGAAATTGACAATGTTAATGATCAACAAATGATTGAATGGGATCCAATAGAAGGTCATTATGTTGAAATTAACAATGTCAATGATCAACAATTGATGGAAAATTTAAATGATCAAATTGAAGAACATTTAAATTTCCAAGAAGAATATGAATATTATTTAGAAAGTCTAGATAATAATAGTTCAATAAGCAATACAATAATTTCTAAATTAAATAATATTATTAATTCGTATATAGAGGAAAATAATGAACAATTTGAATTTAAAAATTGGAATGAAGTACCAGAGTATTATAAATATTATGCGAATGAAATTATAAAATATAAAATAAATATAAGCGAACCAATAGCAGAATATTACTTTAATCAAAGTCATGAAATTTATTCTAATTATTTATTAAGATTAGCTAACATTATTAATAAAATATGAAAAATTAAAATAAATCATAAATATTTAAATATATAATAATAAATTTAAAAAAAATTTTTTAATTATTAATATTATTAAAAACAAAAAAATTAGAATATTTAAAAATTAACTAAAATATTTAAAAGTTATGATTATTTAAAATTTATAAAACGAAATTTTAATAAATAAATAATTTAACTAATAACAACAATAAATAAAAATTCATATTCATAACTTTTATACAGGTAAATATAGTATAAGTAAGTATAAAATAATTTAAAATTATTTTATTTATTTATTTGTTATATAAATAACTAAATTTTAAATAAAATATGATATAATGATCATGTAATAATTTCATTTACAATATCATAATAAATTTATAAATTTTAGTATGAATTTTTGATATATCTCATAAAATGTTTAAAATGAGAAAAAGATATAAAAAAGGAATTATAACAAAATAATCCTATAAATCTTATAAAACTCAAAATCATTACGATATATCAAATAATATACTAAATTATCAACAAAATTTTCAATATATTTTAAACTAATGATCATTAATATCATAACAATAATAACACTATTTTTAAGTTATACTACATATAATTAAATATATTATAAATATTTAAAATAAAATATATTTTATAAGACTAAGTGGTTTTTAGGGCTACTGGCGAGGGTTTCCACTAATCAAAAAATCTAACGCGCCATCAAGGTACCTCTATGTTACACACCTTTTTTAAAACTTCATATATTATATAATTATATTAACAAAAAAATTTTACAAATTTATTCAAAATTAATATTGATTTAAAAAATAAATATTTATAAGTTATATTGATAAAGGTTTGAAATGTAAGGTGGTGTGGAAAGCCGAACCTCAACACTATATATCTCTTCTTTTTTTATAAAAATAAAAAATAATGAATTAATAATAATTATATATATCTCTTCTTTTTGAAATATAATGAACAAAATAGTGTTGAGGTATTTTTATATAAAGTAACATAAATAATTAATATTAATAGAAATAGTAAAAATATTTATTTAGAGTTTAGATAAAAATTATATTATATAATAAATTAAATAATATTACATTATATAATATAATATTAATAATAAATGTTTAATATATAATTATATTTATAGCATAACTGGGGGTTGGGAGCAGCGCGAGCAGGGGGTACCCCTAGTATATATATATATATATATATATATATATATATATATATATATATATATATATATATATATATTGTATGTTTTTACTACAGTTGTGTGCTATTTATTTTTTTAATTGAATTAAGAAAAAAATTGTTGAAAATTAAAAATTCAACGCAGCCCACAGGGCATGAAAGATTTCAATGAAATATTTCGAAATATTCCACTGGAATATTTCAATGGAATCTTCCATTGAAAGCTTTCTTCTTTCTTACTTTCTCATTTCCTCTCTGTCTTTCTATCTCACATTGATCCTCATTTTCACCTTCTTACACTCACTTATACTCATTCCCTTCTCAATTTTTCTTGAATAGAAATTATGTTTTTTACGTTGAAATCATATTTTAAAAAATAAAATCAAATTACCCTAACTCAATGAGCTATATGAGAAAGCATTACGCCAAAGCACTTGGCAGAGTTTTTTACTTTATTTCGAAAAAATGTCTATATCCTTGTCTGGGGAGCCTATTCGATGAAAAGAAAAAACATAGATACATTTTTTTCATCAGAAAATCATATCCTGCAGTTTCAACCTAATCCGTTTTCCGCAGATGGGTTGCTCTCCTTATTTGTGTTGATGCGCAAACCTAACGAGCAAACTTCGGCTGAATTCTTTCCACAGACTTGTTGTTTTGAATTTTTCATAATAATTATATTTTAGCAACCATTGGCAATATATTGCAAAAATAATTGAAAATGTTCTCTGCCACAATAATTTCAATTTGATAGCAATTGTTTATTTAATATTTTGATTACATTGCATTAATTACAATATTCAGTATATCAGCAATATATTTACCCATACTCCTAATTTCTGCGTGAGAAGGTAGGACAATTGATTTTAAACATTTTTTTATCTATTGGGATTTTACCTAACTGATATAGCACATATCATGACATCACAAGATGGCAACGAAAAAGTCTGTGATATCATTATTGATTTAGGCAAAAGTTGCTATTTTTTACTTAAATGTTAATTTCAATGCAAAGTATTCATGAATGGTTAGGTTAAAATCCTTCCCAAAGAAAATACGTCAAAGGAGAAAGAGTATTGAAAGCAGGACATATGCTAAAATGTGGCAAAATAAATGATAATGAAAATAAAAGTCTGGTCAGAGTTAAAGTTTTTGACTTGCAGACAAGTCACGTAAAGGAAAAGCCTCATGAAATCAATATTAAAGTAAAAGATGAGAAAATTAAATGTTGCTCATGCTCATGTAAGGTAGGTCAGAGTGAAAAGTTCAAACATGTAGCTGTAACTTTATCGTTTTGATATCGGTAAGTACATTAGTTTGAATAGGCAAACAAAATATTTTGTTTTGATAATAATTTTGATTTTTTTTTGGAGTCAAGGCGATGTTTTGTCTGAAATATCATGCACACACCGAGAAAGTTTCACATCATAAAAGATAGTGCGTTTTTAAAATGCTCCACAAAGTGGCTCGCATGCACGATAAATATCGAACATGCATCAAGTTTTTCGATGCGGCGCCACCGTAGGCGACGAAATACAGTGCGCCGTCTCCTCGCGCATTGTGTTTCGGCGCTTATGCACTACAAAAAGTAATGCATGAATTATGAAGTGCGAAGCATTATTCGTGATTCACGGTGCAAAAGGCATCACTTTTTTTAGTGCGACGCGCATCATCTTTATTGAGGCAAAACTTTCTCCGTGCAGATATAAAATGTTTATGTAAAAGGATCAGTAGTGCTGTTAGTAAACACATGTAAATAATAATTTTTCAATTATCTTATTTAAGTGCTTTCTTAGTTTACATATTGAATTATAATTTGTACTATATTTGCTAAATTGGGAGACATCCCATATGGAACTAATTTATGTGAAAAACTGTAAATAATAGTAAATAATTGTAAATAACTGTTAAAAAATGTAGGAATTGAGACATAAATAATAGTTATTTACAGTTATTTACTATTATTTATTATTAATTACTATTATTTACAGTTATTTACAGTTCTTAACTGTTATTAACTGTTATTTACAGTTATTTACAATTATTTACAATTATTTACAGTTTTTTATAATTATTTACAATTATTCATAATTATTTACAGTTATTCATAATTATTTACAGTTATTTACATTTTCAAAAATTTTTGAATTAGTGGATAATTTAATGTTAGATAGATAGATAGATACTATTTATTGTATATCATATTATTATACAAAGGGCGTGTAATACAATTCATAAATATAATATTAAGTATTGCACATAAACAATGAATAAATGTAAAAATATTGCACATAAAACAATGTATAAATATAAAATATTGCACATAAAACAATGTATAAATACAATATATTGCAATTGATATCACAGTCAGTTACTAAACCTAATAATACTGAATAAGTAAGTCACAACAAAAGAAGTGATATCACAGATATAAAAAAAAATATAGTAAAATACACGCAATCCTATAAATTAAAAGTCAGTCATACAATATCTATCAGTCATAGTATATAAAATTTTTAATTTAAAATACAAAATGAAAAATGATAAATAATGCAATAAAATAATAAAGCGTATGCAGTAGCACAAAAACGCAGTCAAAATAATAAAAACAAGTAGAGCATTCACTCACTAACCATTCAGCCAATAAATACAATCACACCTTAAGCCTATATAAGGGACGTCACATTATAATAAATTAACATATAAATAAAAAATAAAACTTAGTTTACTGAAGGTCGAGCAAGTACCCCCTTAGAGCCGACTTAAACCTGCTGAGCGATGGAAGATTCTTTATATCAGCAGGCAGGGAGTTCCAAAAATGCGCACCCTGAACCTGAAAGGAATTCCTTCCAGTCTCAGTACGCATGTAGGGCACCGCGAAATCCTTAATCTCTCCCCTAGTGGCTACCCTAGGTACATATCTAGTGAAGAGACCCACTAGATACTCGGGAGTATTCATGCTATTAATAGAATGTTATTAATAATTATTTACAATTATTTATAGTTATTTACAGTTATTTACAGTTTTTTACAGTTATTTACAGTTATTTATAATTATTTACAACTATTTACAATTTTCCATAGTTTTTTACAATTATTTACAGTTATTCACATTTTTAAAAATTTTCGCCTATATATAAAATTATTGAATAAATTTGTGATAATTTTCGAAAATGTAAATAACTGCAAATAATTGTAAAAAACTATAAATAATCGTAAATAACTGTAAATAATTGTGAAAAAAGTGAATAAATGTAAATAACTGTAAATAATTGTAAATAATTGTAAATAACTGTTATTTATGTCTCAATTCCCACATTTTTTAACACTTTTCTACAGTTATTTACAGTTATTTACATTTATTTACATTTATTTACAGTTATTAACAGTTATTTACAAATATATCCAAAAATTTTTTCCATATGGGATGAAGCAATTGTTTACACAGAGAACAAGCAGGTAACAGAGGTTGAGAGAAAGATTATATTTTTGAAATGCAAGACTGTGATTTAATAGAAAAAAATTAAGTTATTAGAAGTGGATCCGTTGCAAGAGTGTTGTGAAAACGCTATAAGTGAATTTGGCTACGATGTTGAAGAGATATATGTTAATTGTAAGAATTGGTATAATTATTGGCATAAGGAAAGACGGTATCGGGTCACAGGCTCAACTTGTTACTGACTCTACACATACATAAATAACAAAAAACTTAACTGGGAGAAAAAATGTGACCAATTTTTCTCGACCAAAGATTTTAGAGCAGAATTAACTGCATATGGTGAAAAAAATGAAACTGAACCTAGAAAAATTTTTGTTGAAAAGACTGGAGTAAAAGTTTTTGAGACTGAACTTGCAGTTTTGAAGTTGAATTTCTGGCTAGGTTATTGTAAGAATAAGAAATGCATAGCTCTAGTAGAAATAAAGTGCCCTTATATGGGTAAGACTGTAAATATTAATGAGACTGCGTCTAGTCAAACAAAAAAAAAAATAAGTTGATTAATTCAAGAAGGAGAAAATATTAACTTGAGAAACAAGCATCTTTACTATGGTCAAATTCAGTGTGGTATGACTGTGCTTAATTTACCTTTTACGTATTTTGTCCTATATTTATCGTTTGACAAGTAACTGTTCATTCTTAAGTTTATGAAGGATGTTGACTTCATATTTTTAATACTAAGTACATTGAAAATAAATTATTATGAGTATATTACGTCAAGTGTGTGTCAGAAAAAATATCAGAAATAATGTTAGAAGAAACAGTGAAAAATAAAGATGTAGCAATGAAATGAAAAACAACCCTGGTAGAAATCTTCTCCGGTTCCTAACCAGAATTAACTGATATATTTTAGTCAAAAACAATGTTTTGACAATAACTCAATAACAATAAATAATAATAATTTACGGCTAACATAATTAATAAAAAGCTTTCTATTCTTAAAATAATAGTCATGTTTTAATAATTTATATATTGTCAAAAAGTAAATGTCAGTTAATTTTATCCCCATTCGATTAACACGTTGCCGATAAAATATCGTTAATTTTCTACCAAGGAAATTGAATCTAAAAGACTGAATCTGATTTAGTTAAAATATTTATTAATTAGTTTAAAAAATATAAAATATTTAAAATAAATATGTATATATATATATATATATATATATATATATATATATATATATATATATATATATGGGATGTTTCACGTGAACTCACCTAACAAAAAAATAGAATTCGTCGAAAATCTGTGAAAATGTTCTATTTGATACCCAAAATATACAAAAAAAATTTTAGAGGTCCAGGTCAAAGGGGTCAGGATTTAAACGTGATGGAATTTTTCGAATTTTCCAAATTTTTTGCTAAATAAATATTTTAATGAATTTTTTCCTCAAAAACTATCAATTTTTCGTTAAAACTTAATAGAATACTTTTTCTTGGAAATTAGATGTAGAATTCACCTGAATTTTTGCAAATTATAATATACTGATTTTTATGCTTACTTAATCGATTTAAACATACTATTTAGTATATATAAAAGTCGAGCAGGTTAAATTGGCTTTTTAAAGTCTTATTTTTTTTTTTATGAGGAAAAAATATACGAAGCCTCCAGTTGGGCAGCCTTCTTAAAGTTACTTAATTGTGCAAAAATGTCTGTAAAAATCGTTATTTTGGATCAATGATGAGATTCGTGATTGTTTTTCTGAAAAAGTATTGATTTTTGGGACAAATGTATACAAATGTTTTTTATTGGAAATTATGTGTAGAATATGAACATATTTTTACAAATTGTAATTTAAGACATTATGAACCATATATACTAAAAATTTAACAAAAAATAAATTTTAAAATTTCAAAATTTCATTTATAATTTGTGATGTTTAGCAAATAATGGTTTACAAAAATTTACATACATTTTACATACAATTTCCAATAAAAAACATTTTCATACATTTGTCCCAAAAATCAATACTTTTTCAGAAAAACAATCACGAATCTCATCATTGATCCAAAATAACGATTTTTACAGACATTTTTGCACAATTAAGTAACTTTGAGAAGGCTGCCCAACTGGAGGCTTCGTATATTTTTTCCTCATAAAAAAAAAAAAAATAAGACTTTAAAAAGCCAATTTAACCTGATCGATTTTTAGATATACTAAATAGTATGTTTAAATCGATCAAGTAAGCATAAAAATCAGTATATTATAATTTGCAAAAATTCAGGTGAATTCTACATCTAATTTCCAAGAAAAAGTATTCTATTAAGTTTTAACGAAAAATTGATAGTTTTTGAGGAAAAAATTCATTAAAATATTTATTTAGCAAAAAATTTGGAAAATTCGAAAAATTCCATCACGTTTAAATCCTGACCCCTTTGACCTGGACTTCTATAATTTTTTTTTGTATATTTTGGGTATCAAATAGAACATTTTCACAGATTTTCGACGAATTCTATTTTTTTGTTAGGTGAGTTGACGTGAAACGTCCTCAAATATGTGTATAAGTTGCGACGAGTATATATATATATATATATATATATATATATCCTTGTGCAATTCAAATATATCGCCTAACTGCCGAGCCGTAGTTCCAAGCCCAGTCGCCACGCACGTCGTTTCACGCAATACGAAAAACGAGGCTCAGGAGATATAAATAACCAAGAACAAAGCCAGAAGATGATACTGTGCAGACTATACTCTCTTCTCACTCTTAGCCAAAGGCGCTCCTTAATTAAGAGAGAGGGAGACAGATAGTAGTAGGCAACTTTGGCTTGTGGCGCTCCGCAGGTGCAGGCAGGCTCGCTTTTCTTCTCACTCTCATGAGAGATTAAGCGAGCTCGGCCGTTCAATAAAAGATGCGACGTGCTACAGCTGATCTGAGTGAAAGATGCTCTTTCACTTAAATAAAATGTAGTCCAGAGGAAACTGCACGTGCACCTCCGTACTGCCGTACTGCTGTACCGCCGTACTGCCGTACCGGTTACGTTGTAAATAATAATTAGATTAGTTTAATATAAATTCATATTAATATTAAGGGTGTTTCACACCATGGTATCATAGCATATACCGTCGCACCGCCGTACAGACCGCGCTGACTTATATTAGATTAATTTAATTAAGTATTGGTATTGAGGATGCTTCCCAACTATAACTGACGTAAATGTTAGTTTGATTGAGGGTGTTGTCCACCCATCTCCGCTGCGTTATTTGATATAGTCTTATACTCCGCTGTATCATTACCACAATAATTTTAAGGGTGTACGCTAACTATTGCAGCTGCCGGAATAAGCAATGCTTTTTCTTTCCACCGATCCACCATCAGGGCAAGACCTATTTATCCCCGTGCATTCAAAGCACATTAGAGGGTCGTCAGCCTTTCGCCGTATTCTGTCATTCAAGACACGTTTAAGGACATAACTCGTCAATGAGTTATCCACCTTCCACCGATCACCTGTTACCCAAGACACTAAAGGAGGCAACCCGTCCGTGAGTCATCCTCCTTCCACCGTTTTCCGTCATCACCAAACGTCCGACCTGACCTTCCGCCGTACCAGATTTATTTATTTGATTTAAGAATGATTAACGTCATTCAAGTAAACTTCATTTCCGCTAATTAAAAGGCTACTCACTAGGAGAGTGTCACACCTCCGGATCACGGATTTTGCTCAAACTTCGAGATAAGTTTTCAGATGATAAAATATGGAAAAAGCTAAAGTTATAGTCATAAATACTCAATATTTCCCTAGTTACAGGCAATTAAAGAAAATCACTAAAAAAGTTACTAGATTTTTAAACGCATATAGTTCTTTAGCGTCGATAGCTACAAGCTTGAAACTTTTTTTAAATTAAAGCTGAGCTTAAATCCTTTCGAATTAGTAGTTATAGCATGTAAAAATATTATTTTTTCCCAAAGTTAGAGCATAATAAGGATTGGACCTAATTTCAGCTTTTATTATTAATTCATGTTTTTAGAAGAAAAATCAGATCCAATGTTTATCACGCTCTAACTTTGGGAAAAAATAATATTTTTACATGCTATAACTACTAATTCGGAAGGATTTGAGCTCAGCTTTAATTTAAAAAAAGTTTCAAGCTTGTAGCTATTGACGCTAAAGAACTATATGCGTTTAAAAATCTAGTAACTTTTTTAGTGATTTTCTTTAATTGCCTGTAACTAGGGAAATATTGAGTATTTATGACTATAACTTAAGCTTTTTCTATATTTTATCATCTGAAAACTTATCCCGAAGTTTGAGCAAAATCCGTGATCCGGAGGTGTGACACTCTCCTAGTCAGTTTAAGTTTTGACATTAATTAAAGTCTTGCTTATTTTCTTTGTTAATTAAATATTTGTTTATCAATTTGATTCCGCCAATAAGTGGCACACACGAAGTATTGATTTTCTTTTGCCGACAAGTGGCTTATAATCAACTCACTATTTATTTTATTTTATCACGGGCACTTATTTTAGGTTAGTTATTTGATTTATATAATTTAGGTTAGCTTCCTACTTTCTATTATTATATTGATATACTTCGTTGTAAATATGAGTTTAAGAGTACAATAAAGCCCAGGTACTCCCTAGCATAAACAAAACGTGTCAAACCCGTTTACTTTCCTTCATCTTTCTGCCGTCCATCCCTTTCACCTCCTGCCGATCTTACTCCGGCTATCGCTGAAGCGTCTGGCAACAGGAAGCTGAACGTCTTTTCCTGACCCGAAAGAAAAATACGTTACAACATATATATAATATAAACAGTGGGGTCCAATAAAAAAGAGCCACCCTTGAGAAAAAAAGTACTAATTAAAAAATTTTGTATCTCAACAAATAAGGGTCTTACAGAACTCTACAGCCACTCATTTTCAACGTATTTGTAAGGTAATTAATGGTGTATTGGCAATTTAATTTTGAGTACTTGTCTGGGAAATATTACGACTTAAAAAAAAAAAAAAAATTTTTTTCATTCACCTGCGTTTAAAATTTAATCATTTTTCGCAAAACGATGGTAAAAAAACCTTACACCTATTTTGAACCTAGAAAAAAAATAATTAAGCAAAATACATTTAAAACTAGCCGTGTAAAATTTTTCTACCATCATTTTCCGAAAAATGATTCAATTTTAAACACAGGCGAAAAAAAATTTTTTTTTCTATTTTTAAGACGTAATATTTCCCAGACAAGTACTCAAAATTAAATTGCCAATACACCATTGAATAGTCCTTACAAATACGTTTAAAATAAGTGGTCGTAGAGTTCTGTACGACCCTTATTTGTTGAGATACAAAATTTTTTAATTAGTACTTTTTTTCTCAAGGGTGGCTCTTTTTTATTGTACCCCACTGTATATATATTAGTTATATACGTAACTTGGGAGTACGAATGATGAATACAGGCGAGACTAAAGTGTTTGTCGCTTGAGTAGCAGTTGGTCGAGGGCGCGCGAAGCGCGCCCGAGACTGACTGCTGCTCAAGCGACAAGCACTTTAGTCAAGCCTGTATTCATCCTTCGTACTCCCAAGTTACGTAGATAAGTTTATGTCGTTGGTAGGAAGTATGAGGAACTATAAAAATGATTTTTTAAAATTAATGATATATGTTTTATTAAAAAAAAAGTAAATAATGTCATTATTTACTTATTTATTTTATTTATTTTACTTGTAACTTTAACTGTTTAACTTTAAAAATTTGTTCAAACAAAACATTCTGTAAAGTTAAGATTTTATATGAATTTGTTTGAACATTGACATATCTAACGACATTCTTTTGTTTTCACTAACCTACGAATCGATGTCACTCGCGTCATATACGGCCATGCTATGTGATATCTCGATCTGTCAATACTCCCTTAGGGAGTATAGAGCTGTCAATACTCCCTAAGGAAGTATTGACAGAGAGAATATCGTCGAGATATTAGCATGAACGTATGCAATGCCTATACAAATTTAGCGTGGTCTCTAGGTATTCCACCGAATACGGCCTACGACGACATAAATATATATATATATACAGTACGATAAAAGAAAAATACGAATAAAATATAGTTTAAACTATATTACTTAAATGGCTGTTTTGTACAATTACTATTTATGAAAATGAAATGAATTCTTGCTAAACAAAATAAGTTATTTACTTTGCATAAATTTACTGGTACTCAAAATTGGTGAACTCATGTTAATGGTAGCACAAATAACTTTAAAAATGTCTTCGGGAACTGGTACAAGCTGAGCAGGTTCTTTAGTTTCAAGAATTTCGAAAGTTTTGATCCGTTAGTTGGAGCGTTTCACATAAACCCTGGGCTTAGCTATTCTAGAGGTTAACATGGAGTCAGTTTTATTAAATTGATTTTTATTATGTAAGAAGAGAGGTCAAATAAGAATTCAAACATGCTGTTCACACTTCTTATCAATTAAAAAACTAATCAACTAGTGGTGGGATTATTTTAGAATTTTTCGACTATCATTTTCAAATTTTTCAAAACTCCGGCCCTCTAAAGGTTTAAAGTAATTATAAAAATTGTTATCTCGATTTCTTTTCATGCAATAAAATTGTTTCATCATTAAATATATTATTATTTTCTTTCTAAAATTAAACTAGTAAGATTTTCATGTAACGAATATTTTTAAAATAACGCAGTAAAAATCGATAAACATAGGATAATCTGAAAATTTAAATTTTTATTTAAATAAACATTGAATTTTAGCAACAACTTCTATTGTAAGTAATTATTAATACTCCTTTTTATTTTATCAAAAAAACCTTTAATTATCAATAATGACAAACATTTAGCAAGTAATAATAAGAATTGTTTTTTAATCTTTAAAATTTTTTCTTTTCATGCGGAAACATTAGTTTATTATTAAAGATATTGAATATAAAGAAAAAACGTTTATTTTTATGAAAATGAAAATTTATCCTCCTTCCATAAATTTTATCCTGTTACATGATGTTAAATGAAATAAAAAATAAAAATATTTCCAATTATAAAGCAATTTTCATATTAAATTTTCTATAATATTTAGGAAATATTCCTTACATTAAAATCTTAGTAGTTTAATTTTAAAAAGAAAATAATAATATATTTAATGATGAAACAATTTTTTTGCATGAAAAACAAAAAAATGAAAAAAAAGATCGGGATAAAATTTTTTATTATTATTTTTAAAATATTAGTAATTATTAATCACTATCTTTTTTTTTATTGAAACTATAAATTAATCATAAGAATCAGTTACAATATAGAATCAATAAAAATTTTAATTAAACTTGTCTCCAGGTTCCAAATGTTATAATTACGAAGAATAATAAGGTAAGTTCATTTACAATATTTAAGTGAATCCGCGCGCATTTCGTAAATATTAATCGTAAATGAACTCATGAAATCTCATTTTAAAGTTCTTTCTTTTAGCTTTAAAATGAGATGTTACACTTTAAAAATATTGATTTGGTGAGCCACAACAATCATTTGCGTTTAAGGTATCCGTATCAGGTACAGTTGTTTTAACTTAAATACACCCTATTTTTAAAAACTATTCACACCAATATTCATAATTCTTCAAGGTACCCCAGATTAAAAAACCATCAGAATCGGTCCATTAATTTCGAACAATATCGAATAACTTTCGAACAACAAAAGCTTTTTTAATGCAACAAAGCTTAAATTGAAGCATTCAATTCGTGCTTCATTACATATGCATTTTTTCGTAAGAGTATTAGTTCTTTGTTTATTTAAGTTCTTATGAAGGCTCTTATTCATCATATTTTTAAAAAAAAGTCTATATCCTTATCTAGGGGGCCTATTCGATGAAAAGAAAAAACACGGGTTCATTTTTTTTCATAAAAGAATCATATCCTGCAGTTTCAAGCGAATCCGTTTCCCGGAAGTGGGGTGCTCTCCTTGTGAGATACGGTTAATTTTTACGAATTTTATTGGAACGGGGTCTTTCATTAACTTTCCTCACGCGCAAATATAAGCATCCGCAACACGACGCCCCGCTTGCCGTTATTATTATTATGTTATTATTGTTATTTTATTATTATTACGTTATTATTATTATGTTATTATATTCTAGTTTTAGTAATAATGAGTTACATTTTTAAAAATCTAATCATAGATGTTTAAAATATAAGTCTTTAACTAACAAATGCCGCTTGATTCGTTTCTTAATTGTAATAAACAAAGTAGATGTAATTTTTTTTTAATCTTATCTCAGCTTCTATTGGCCTTAGAGAGTTCTTTTTTTTAAATCTTCGTTTCCAACTCAGCTATAAGAAAAGTTATAAATAAAGCTCCAGCTTCATTTATTTATAAAAAAAACACCCTCTTTTTTAAAGCGTTATAAAAAATGTTGCAATTCAATTTTCTCATCTGCTCTTAATGAAATATGGAAATTTCAACCTTCATGAAAAGTTTAGGAGTTTAAAAATTATAACTATAAACATTATGCATGTTGGAATAAACAATAGGAAATATCCCCTCGTGATGAAATAATTCGAATAATCAAAAATATTCGAATAATAATTTTAATCAGAGAATTCATTTGTGTGTGTGTGCGTGGGTGCATGAGAGAGTGGGTGGGTGAGTGCGTCGGTGCATGTGCGCACATATGTGTGTGCGTGTATGTGTGTGTGCGCGCGCGAGTGTGTGTGTGTGTGTGTGTGTGTGTGTGTGTGTGTGTGTTTGTGTATGTGTGTGTCTTTGATTATGTATGTAAGTAAAATTAAACTTTTAACTGCAATTTCACATATTTCACACCCCAAAGTTTACAGTGTATTATTCGAAAAAAAAATTCGAATAGTCAATATTTGAATAACGAATACCTCCCGAGTAGAAATGCAATTACGGCGTACATCCGTCCCGGATCCGGAGCCTGAAGATTATTGTCCGGTCCGGATCCGGTTATTCCCCCCAATGTCACCAGGGGAGGTTCCGGCCCGGATACTAGTATCCTTATTTCAGGAAAAACTTGTCGATACCGGAGTGGTACCGTAATATTTCGCCATTTATATTTATAACCTAATTTGTGAAATTTTTATAAAACACTTATTAACATATTTTTATCGTTTAAATGAACAATTGCTTTATTTATTTTGAATAAAATACTTAAATTATTACTTTGGAAACAAAATATGAGCTAATTATATGTTTTATAAAAATTAAAAAAAAAGTCGTTTACAGGCGCTACACAGGCACTTATCAGTTGAACCTGAAATAAGGATTTTAGTGGCCAGCACGGATCTTTCCCTGGTGACAGACCCTTATTTAAATCTTAAGTTTAGCCGGATAAGGTACTGATTACAAGTACGGTTGGCCTTTATACGTTTCTACTCGGGCTTCTGAATAAAAGCATTTATTATACGAATAATTTTTATTTGAATAGTCCCATCCTAACTGTCAACCATTACTTCATCTTCATGTAATAATAGTTGTAGCAAATTAATTGGAGAAAAATAGCTTAATCACTAGTTCATTCACAGTGAAATCTACTCATATACGTAACGTTTCCAGCTGGTGAAACGACTGTCATAAATTTACCTTTGCAATTTGAATAAGTTAACAGTTGAAAATACAAATTTTTCGGTTTTTGTATAAAGACTTCTTCACAATCTAGCACAACTCTCACATTTTCAAATCTTTTAAATTAAGATGGTAAATTATTTATTATCTTCGGTCTAGATTGTCATGGAATAGCTATTTGAAAGACCTGGTTTAATATACGTATCAAATACAGTACTGCAATGTTTAACAGTGCAACAATTAAACAAAATTGCTAGACAGTTGTACGAAAGAATTTGCTTTAATTTAACAAAAGTTTATAAAATTTTATCTGCAATATCAATTTTACATCTAAGATTTATTTTATCACTGTTTTCTTGACTGTTATCTTCATAAACTTCTTCAACAATTTGCACGATTGTTTCAATAATAGCAAAAGATTCAATCCCTGTTATGGTACTAAGTTCACTATCATCTTGTAAAAAATATTTAAACTCTCTTTTCATAAAAAATGGTGTTGATTTGCACTCCCGCACTTTTAAATAACGGTACACAAGAATACGATGCATCCCTTTTAATTCCTAACCTTCTATTGATGTAATACAAGAATATGATACATCCTGTTTAAGTCCATCTTAAGGTGTATTTATATTTTGATCGGTGACACCATACATTCACTTTCAGCTGCTCCGACAACACACTTTGGTACGTTTACATTTTTTCCGATTTTTATTTTTATAATACACTTTTTCCTTTGTAATACTCTTTTCTCTCTATCTAGAGCTCTTTTTGCTTTCTATTTATTCACACTTAAAATATTTACTGATGGGGCAGCTGTATTTTTTAAACGTTTTTTATTTGTTTTAACATCTGAAAACAAATTGTAAAATATATTTGTTCAAATTTTAACATATAATATATTCAATTTATGTCGTCGTAGGCCGTATTCGGTGGAATACCTATAGACCACGCTAAATTTGTATAGACATTGCATAAGTTCATGCTAATATCTCGACGATATTCTCTCTATCAATACTCCCTTAGGGAGTATTGACAGCTCTATACTCCCTAAGGGAGTATTGACAGATCGAGATATCACATAGCATGGCCGTATATGACGCGAGTGACATCGATTCGTAGGTTAGTGAAAACAAAAGAATGTCGTTAGATATGTCAATGTTCTTACAAATTCATATAAAATCTTAACTTTACAGAATGTTTTGTTTGAACAAATTTTCAAAGTGAAACAGTTAATAAGTAAAATAAATAAGTAAATAATGACATTATTTACTTTTTTTTTAATAAAACATATATCATTAATTTTAAAAAATCATTTTTATAGTTCCTCATACGGCCTACCAACGACATAAACTTATCTACGTAACTTGGGAGTACGAAGGATTCTGAATCCAGGCTTGACTAAAGTGCTTGTCGCTGAGCAGCAGCAGTTGGTCGAGGGCGCGCGAAGCGCGCCCTCGACCAACTGCTACTCAAGCGACAGACACTTTAGTCTCGCCTGTGTTCATCCTTCGTACTCCCAAGTTACGTATATAACTAGTATTATTTTCAAATATTTAAATTTAACCTACCTGTCAATACACAATATTTCTTCAAAAAGTGTAGAAAGCATACCCTTGAGGTAGTTGGCATAAAATTCACTTCCAATCAGATTTTTTTCAAATTTAGACTACTTTTAAATTATATTATTCTTCACATCATATTAAATTTTCAGGAAGATTCCCTGTCCCAAAAGCGAGATATAGAGCTTTAAAGCTGCAACATTTAACACGTGATTCCTATAGTAAGCTGTTTCAAATAGTATATTTTAAGACATAACTAAAAACCCTCCATTCGGATCTTTTTAAAAAACTAATATAATATTTAAAATTATGTATAAAATATTATGTAAAAAAATGAAAATGCTTAACCGTATAGTTATTTAGTTATTGCAAATAGAAGTTTCTAAATTTAAGCTTCTGAAATATGAACGAGGAAAGAAACGGAGAATCGTGGCAACGCCGCTACAAGCAGAGAACGTGAATTCAAACTCTTACGTGAGAGGGGGTTAGGAAAATACACAAAGCTACAATCGCAGAGTTGCCACTTTAATGGTACATTACGCTTAAGCTTATGTTCATGTATACCAATATACTGCAAACATTTATTGGTGCGTTTGAACTGTATAGTCACAGACAAAAAGTTCTTTACAAAACAAGCGACTGTGTATACGCCACGCCATCTATATTTCACGTAAAACTTTTGACACTGACTGTAACCTGTAACATGCCAATCACCTGAAATTAGAATAATACTTGCTAATTTTCAATATAATTTGCCAAGCTCTGGAGTGATCAATTTTTTTAAATTTCCCAAATATATTTGGCTTGTAAAAAATCGTACGTTGGGCTTCGGAAATTTATTAAAATACACTTCAGGATTTTTACTTGGTGTGCTATTCCTACTGGAAAAAATGACATAAAATCTCACGTGAGATCTCTTGTGCGATCTCGCATGAAATCTCGTGTGCAAAAAAATTTTATTTTTGATGACACCCGATCTCACGTGAGATCTCACGTGAGATTAGGTGTTGACAAAAATAATATTTTTAGGCAAATAAGATCTCACGTGAGATCTTATGTGATTTTTTTAGTAAGGATTGCTAACTCCATCACATTATGCTATAAACGTACAAAATCCAAATAATAACTCGTTAACCTATGCTTCCAACGCTAAAGCAGACTTCTTCGTCACCTTCTCATGACGTCACAATATGTGCTATATTGAATAGATAAAATTCCAATAATTGTGCAGCTTTTGATATTAAAAAATTATTTTGCTAATTGAAGTATTTTAGATTTCCATTTTCTATAAGAATATTGTGCAACTTTCAATTATTCCTGAATATTCTCGGAAAATAAAGTTATTCTAAGAATATTTAAGATTATTTTAATTTAAATTAATTGTAGATATTTTATTCTAATTTTAATACCTTGCGAAAGAATAGTATATTTTGATATTAGTGCGTCAAAGTGATTTTTTCCTCATGCTGCGGTTTGCGCCTAAGCAAAGCGAGGATGAGAAGGTCACACGAGGAAGAAATCACTTTCTTGCACAAGGATCGAACTGTATTTTTTGACACGAAGTGTAAGAAGCTCAATTTTCGCACGTATCACTTTGTGATTCGTGTACGAAATCGAGCTTCACGCACGGAATGTAAGAAAAAAGATTTTTCGCAGTATTTAATTCCCTTCCCTATTTGATTTATTTCTGGTGAGTAGCAATTTTTTGTTTAGTTGAAAAAAAATAAAAATTCCAATTGGTGCCAAGCTTCGTAATTGATACAAATTATTTAAAAATTTTCAATCATGTAAAGGCAGGATATCTTTACTACATTAACTAATTGTAAAAATAAAAGTAGCTGGTTTCTCAAAAATCACATATATGCGAATATCCATCGGATTTTTAGATATTAATGTGACTTTTGAAAGATAATTTTCGATTTGTTACTTTTCTGTTACATTTGAATTCACATACTTCAATCTGGCCTTAAATTTTTAATTTTGAATCTGAGAAATAAAATTGCCCTTTTTGTCGAGCTATATTAAACGGTGCCTTCAATATTTATCAAATTTTTTACGAGGAATCATATTTCTCGCATAATTAGTATAAAAAACACGATTTTTAAAGTCTTATGGCCAGATATTTGAGGCCAGATAGAGTTCTGTGCATTTAACTGTAGCAGAATGGCAACTTATCAAAAATTGTTTTAAAAAGTCACATACAAATTTAAAAGTTCTGTGTATTTGCTTATATACAGTCTGCACACTAGTTTAAGATGTTTTTTTTGTTTCAAAATTATATTATTACTCCGCTATAATTTTCCGCATTTTTTAAATGTGCATAATTTTTTTATAACAAGAGTAGCAATTTTTTATTAAGTCCTAGAAATTTATTGCTGAAAAAAAGAGAAAATGTGTCTACCTACGTGATCATAACTTTTTGATATCGACTTTACTAATTTGATTTATGGTTCGATTTATGCAGAAGACGATTTTGCGAGAAGCAGTTGCGGATTGATTAAACAAAGTCTTATTTCTCTGCAAGACAGGTGTGAATCTAGAAAGAATATTCCATATCTTTTTAACATTTTAAAAGAGTCTCATTGGCCAGTTCAGCCATGAGAAACTCTTCTAACGCTTGCATTTATTGAAATAGAATATCTTTCTATCGCACCTAAAACACTGAGGTAGCGTCTGTATTCTTTGTATATATATATATATATATATATATATATATATATATATATATATATATATATATATATATATATGAGTTATAGTTATCTGTCTAGTATTTGTCCCTGTTTTTCGCGTGTAGTGGACATTATTTGCCTATGGATACATTGAATAGTAGCTTTGAGACTCTAAAGAGATGACCAAGATCATAAAAACATAAAATGCACCAACGATGCAAAGTAGCTATGTAACAATTTCAGAATAATTTTATTTTTTTAATTGTTTTTTAACAGCATCCAAGTATTCCTAAAGTTATCATGCATATTTTTAATTTATTTTTTCAGGTTGAATCCAATGAAGCTATTTTTTTCTCTAAAAATGATTTGTGAGTTGCTAGAGACCAAAAACCGACAAAAAACCTATGAAAAAATGGTTTTTCGAGTTTTTCGCTATGGCGCTATGCCAAAATCGAATTTTCGGTCATCATAAACTTTATTTGTTTTTTAAAAATACAAATTTTAAGCCCAGAAAATTACTTGTAGCTCCTCCCTGAGCAAAGTTACGGAGATTTTATCATTTAAATGTTATTTTTAGGTTAGAAAAACTGCTTTCTAGGACTCGCAAAAAATCACAGTAAAAGAGAGTGCTAATACCTAGTCATATGATTTTCGCGGGATTAATATTATTCATTAGGTTGTGTTGAGGTTAGGGTATGGGTTAGGAAACTATAAATATAGCAAAACCTAATCTTAATTACTATATAAACAAGAAAAAATATTAGTATCGAAATCTATGAGGGGGGACATTTTACCTATCTTAACGTGGGGTACTCTTTGTATAGGCATTGCACACGTTCATGCTAATATCTCGACGATATTCTCTCCCTTGGGGAGTATTAACAGATCTATGCTTCTTAAGGGAGTATTGACAGATGAAGATATCACTCAGCATGACCGTATATGACGCGGGTAACATCGATTCGTAGGTTAGTAAAAACGAAAGAATGTCGTTAGATTTGTCGATGCTCATACACATTCATATAAAATCTTAACTTTAAAGAATGTGTTGTTTAAGCAAATTTTTAAAACTAAACAGTTATAAGTAAAAAAAATAGGTAAATAATGACATTATTATTTTTAATAAAATATACATCATTAATTTAAAAAAATTATTTTTTATGCTCCTCATACGGCCTATAACGACATAAACTTATCTACGTAACTTGGGAGTACGAAGGATTCTAAATCCAGGCTTGACTAAAGTACTTGTCGCTTGAGCAGAAATCTCGACCGACTGCTACTTAAAGAACAAGCACTTTAGTCTCGCCTGCATTCATCCTTTGTACTTCCAAGTTACGTATATAACTAATATTAGTTATATACGCCATATGGGAGTAGAAAGATGCAAATATGTGCTTCGCGCGCCCTCGACTGTCTACTGTTCTCGCAACAAACTCGCCCCGTATTCATCCTTCTTACTCTCAAATGGCGTAGATAATTTTATGTCGTATTACCAGATATGAGGGACTACAAAATTATAAATGAACAAATTCGCAATCTATTTTTCTTTTCATTTGAATTTGAATAAACGTATACTAACAGCGTAGATGCAGATCGTCTGTGGAACCGTCATTGATGTGTCACTAATTTGACAAGCTGACCACACATATCACGCAAATTTTATATTCAAAGTTTTTTCTTCATGGTTTTACTTTCACTATAATTATTATTTTTTTGTTATTTGTACTAATTTTTTTCATAATTTGCGCTAATTTTTTTTTCATAATCAATCAAATTTTTTTTAGTACCATATTTTTTAAAAATATATTAAACAACAAAATGTCAAAAGAAAAAACAAAACACGCCGATTAAACTAATCAATTTTACAACTTCGACGATCGCTTCATAGCTAATTACTTCCTTATAGTATGACATATAGATGACTACATAAGTCACCATATGAGGTATAGAATTATCTATATTTTTTTATATGAAGTATAGCAAACTGAATATAGTTTTGCTACGAATTGAAATGCATGTAAGCTCAATACCCCCCACATAGCACGAAAGATTCGGGAAGCTTCCATCGAAAGATTCGAGAAAGATTCCAATATAAGCTTCTAGCAAGCTTCCCGGAAGCTAAATGAAAGTTTCGAGAAGCTTCCATTGGAATCTTTCATGTAAGCTTTACGGAAGGTTCAGGAAAGCTTACATGTAATATTCCATGAGGGCTAAATGAAACATTACAAAATAGCTTCCAGTAAGCTTTCTGAAAGATTACATGCAATATTATAGAAACGTTATTCGGAAGATTATATTATATCTTGCGGGAAGCTTCCGGTAATATTTCGTGCAAGATTCCATTCAAACTTGCTGCAGCCTTCCGTGAAATGTTATAGGAAAATATTTTATTGTTTACGAAAGGTTACCAGTAACTTATCAGGAAGATTTCCTGTAAGCTTTTCGGAAGCTAAATAAAAGTTTCAGGAACATTTCATTGGAATCTTTTATGTAGGCCTTACGGAAGGTTCAGGGAAGCTTACATGTAATATTCCATGAGGGCTAACTGGAACATTACAAAATACCTTCCAGTAAGCTTCTAAAAAGATTACATGCATATTACAGAAACGTTATTTGGAAGATTGCAATATATCTTGCAGGAAGCTTCCAGTAATATTTTGTGGAAGATTCCATTCAAACTTCCTGCAGCTTTCAACGGAATGTTACAGGAAGAATATTTCAATGTTCACGGGAGGTTACCAGTAACTTGTCAGGAAGATTCCTTGTAAGCTTTTCGGAAGCTCAATAAAAGTTTCAGGAAGGTTTCATTGGAATCTTTCATATAAGCTTTACGGAAGGTTGAGGAAAGCTAAAATGTAATATTCCATGAGTGCTAAATGTAACATTACAAAATAGCTTCCAGTAAGCTTCCAGAAAGATTACATGTAACATTACAGAAACGTTATTCGGAAGATTACATTATGTCTTGCAGGAAGCTTCCAGTAATATTTTGTGGAAGATTCCATTCAAACTTCCTGCCGCCTTCCACGGCATGTTACAAGAAAAATATTTCAATGTTTACAAGAGGTTACCAGTATCTTGTCAGGAAGATTTCCTGTAAGCATCTCGAAAGCTAAATGAAAGTTTCGGAAAGCTTCCATTGGAATCTTTCATGTAAGCTTTACGGAAGGTTCAGAGAAGCTAACATGTAATATTCCATGAGGGCTAAATGAAACATTACAAAATAGCTTCCAGTAAGCTTTCTGAAAGATTACATGCAATATTATAGAAACGTTATTCGGAAGATTATATTATATCTTGCGGGAAGCTTCCGGTAATATTTCGTGCAAGATTCCATTCAAACTTGCTGCAGCCTTCCGTGAAATGTTATAGGAAAAATATTTTATTGTTTACGAAAGGTTACCAGTAACTTATCAGGAAGATTTCTTGTAAGCTTTTCGGAAGCTAAATAAAAGTTTCAGGAAGATTTCATTGGAATCTTTTATGTAGGCCTTACGGAAGGTTCAGGGAAGCTTACATGTAATATTCCATGAGGGCCAAATGAAATATTACAAGATAACTTCCAGTAAGCTTCCAAAAAGTTATATCCAAATGTTATTTGGAAGATTACTTTACATTTTGCAGGAAGCTTGCAGTAACATTTTGCGGAAAATTCTATTCAAACTTTTTGCAGCCTTTCACAGAATATTACAGAAAGGATATATTAATGTTCACGGAAAGTTATTGCAAAGTTTCAGAAAAAAAATACATTAGTTTGTAGTAAATATCATGAAAATTATTCAGTTCAATTTTTAAATAAATCTATTCCTTTGTTTATAGAAATTTTGTATTCCTGGTACAAAATCGAATAGTTTTTATATATATCATTGGACTTCAACATTTTGAATAACCGATGAATGAATTTATTTAAAAAATTCATAGAATAATCTTCATGGTACATACTATAAGCTAATGCATTTTTTTCTAAAATTTTACAATGAAATGAAAATTTTGGGCAATATTTATGAGTACAGGTGTAGTGTGTGCCTTACATTAATTTAATTTTATAGATCAAAAATATTGTCTTTCTTTCTATTAGATTAATGTCCCTTATTCTTTTTAATTTACAAAATTTATGGTAGATTATTTAAATATGAAGTAAAACATATTACATTTTGAATGATTAAAAATTTTTTATAATTGTGTAGAACTATCGATAAAGAATTTTTATTATTGATTTTATTTAATAAAAAAGAACACAAACAAGTGTTTTTTTTAAAGAGAAAGTTGTTAATTTAATAGAATTTTATAAATTAAATAAATTAATTACAAAGTCTAAATATCTTTACACTGAGAAACTTTTTGAGGCGAGAGACCTTAGTTAATCTTGAGGTGAGAGACCTTTGTTAATGGAGCGATTCGATGAGGCGTCGTGTCTTACGCATAAAGGTCTGAGACCTTTATTTTGAAGACTGAAGTTATAAAGCCTGGAAAAACCGAATCCACGTATACATCAGCCGAACGTAATAAACGTACGGCCTCGGTGACAAAGGTCTCAGACCTTTATGCTCAAGACGGGACGACTCGTTTACTTTATAGAGGCGCCCGGCCCTACACTACAGAGGTCTCTCGCCCCAAAAAGTTTCTCGGTGTACAATGTTTTGAATACATGACTTTTATCGAATAAAAGATTTTTCCTCAAAAAGCATATTTTGTGTTCTTTTACTAACTAAAAATTAATAGTAATAAAAAATTTTTACCCAAAGTTACATAATTATAAAAATTAATTCATTCAATTTGTAATCTGCTTTTTCCGTAATTATATAATATAATTCCCTATTAATTTTATAAATTAAAAATATAGTCTTTTTTGTTAAATTAATGTATAAAGATATTCTTTTTAATATTAAAAATTAATATCGGATTATTATATGAATACGAATAAAACAGATTACAAATTAAATGATTAAAAGTTTCTATAATTGTATAACTTTAGATAAAAAATTTCTTTTATTATTAATTTAAGATAGTAAATAAGCACATAAAACATTTCGTTGCTTTTTTAAATAAAAGTCTTTAATTGAATAAAGTTTTAAGAAAGAGTATTGTATTATTTATTCAAGTTTTTATAAACAAATAAATTTATTTTAAAATCTATATAAAATGAATTTTTCGACTTCAGATAGCATGAAAATGTTTGTGTGTGAATAATACGTAGGTATATGTACATATACATTTATATATATATACATAAAAAATATTTAAATTAAAAAAAATAGTGAAATATATACATGTGCAACATAATTTATGAAAAAAAAAAATTATGTTTAGTCGGGAATGGAACTACCGACAGATATCATACAAGTCCGTCACCTTCGATTCGCAGTTTAGCCTACAGGGGGATACGTGTTAAATGGGCGTTTTGTCCCTAAGTGGTGAGATGATACCACACTTACTATATAAGTCGAACGTTGGCGGTTTTGAGTATGTATACCCACAGCGCCTGCCCTAAAAATGTAAATGCGTCTTTATAATTATACGTAAATCCTAATATATGTGAATATGTATTAAAGTATAAATATGATATAATAGTATATGAAATATTATGTTGTAAGTAAATATGTGTTTTGCACAGCAAATATTTATAAAATATAAAATGAAAAATAGAATGTTGAACAGAATCGTAACACAATACCTTTCGAACGGTAAAAAAGGATAAAATCAACCAAATCATATTTGAATTGTTGACTTCCTCAAAGCCTCCGGAAACCTTACACTGAAATCATCCTGGAAGTTTCTAGAATTTTTTCATGGAAGCTTCCATGAAGTATTTTTAGAACCTTACAGCAATCTTCCTTGAAAGCTTCTTGTAAGATTCAAAAGGCTTTTATACTAGCTTCCATGGAAGTTTACTGATTTCTTCCATGGAAGCTTTCTGGAATCTTCCATTGAATCTTTCTGAAAAAAAAGTACGCGGGACATTTTACGCTTCCAGGAAGCTTTAATTGAAGCTTTCACGGAAGCTTGCATGTAAGCTTTTCGCATTATTCCGTGGAAGCTTCCATGAAATACTTTTGGAACCTTGCAGCAATCTTCCTTGGAAACTTCTTGTAAGATTCAAAAAGACTTTTATGCTAGCTTCCATGAAAGCTTACTGATTTCTTCCACGGAAGCTTCCTGGAAGCTTCCATTGAATCTTTCTTAATGAAAAGTGCGCGGGACATTTTACGCTTCCAGGAAGCTTCCGGGAAGTTTCTGAACCTTTTATGGAAGCTTCCTGGAAGCTTCCTGGAAGCTTCGGTGCTATGTGGGCCATTTAACTAGTTTTGCACATACAATACCGAATACCAGGTACGACGACATAAATATATAAGTTTTTATACATGATTACAATGATTAGGGGAGACCGGGGCAAACCTGACCCCCGAGTAAATGGGACCCCCCTCTAATTTAAAAAATTATTTGACAAATCAAAAATCTAAATAGTCCATAATAAACATTGACATTAGAAAGTAATTCGGCTTAAGAAAGTGGAAAATTTAATGTTCAAATAAAAAATTTATTGATGTATTATTATTTTTGTGAATTTTGATTTAACTTTTTTTGTTTAATAAAAGTTTGAAATCTTGTGATTACGTTTGGAAAAACAAAAACTTAAGGTAAGTATCATAAAATAATGTCTTGATAAGTTATTTAAGTATTGCTACCATGCTTGTATTGCAAGTATAAAAATTTTTTTCTAATTTATTAAATTTTTCTCGTATTGGGGCAAATTGAACCTTCAGAGTCAAATGTTTCAATTGGATGAGACTCTTCAAACCAACCTGAAAGCGAAAATGAATCTTAACCTGAAAGCAATACTTTACACGAACTTGAAACTGAACAACTTATTTTACTGAATCCCTTAACTTCTAGTACTGATTACGATAAAATACTTCAGACAATAAGACCATATCCTAAAGCACCAGCGCGTAAACCAGGACTACGCCATGGTCGAAAGCCAGGCGAGGCAACTATATATACTTCCGACGAATCAATGCGCAAATTAAAAGAAAAAGAAGCTAAAATACAGAAAGCACAAAAACGAAAAGCTTCTCAAACACATTCAAGTTTATAGAAGAAGCAAAAGAAGGTGCAAAATGGCGATAAGCAAGCACGTGCTTCTTTATTAAAAAGGGAAAAATGAAAAACGTCTGTTGTAAATTACCAAGAAGTAGATGTAGACTCCGATACTGAATAATCTTTTGTTTTTAATTTTGATTGTTTATTAGTTTATCATTTATAAGCACATGTTCCAAATAGTTTATACCTAGACTTAAGATATGTTATTGTGTTTAATAATCGTTGATATTAAAAATTAATATTCATTATAAATAAATTATATTATAAAATTCATTACAAGTGCTTAAATAAAAATTTTCACCACAAATAAACGAGAGTTTCATTGAATATACCTATATAATAAAATTACTAACTTACAAGAGAAATATTATAACATTAAATGCAAAAACTATAGGGGGTCCAATTCACTCCGGCAGGAGGTCCGATTTACTCCGGCAATTCAAAAAATCGGAAATTTCGAAAAATTGGAATATTGAATACATGGCATTGATCAAGGGCACAATACATAATATTATTAGGTCAAAAATTGCAATAATATTCAAGTATTTAAAAATGCGTTACATGTAAGATTGTGTTACATTGTAAAAAAAAATATAGAAGAAAATCTAAAGGGGGTCTGATTTGCCCCGGTTTCCCCTAATTATTGCTGTCACATCATTGGATTAGTTCAGGTCAAAATGGAAATCAATTTTTATAAAATGAAAATATTATTTACCAATGTAAATATAATAAAGTACACTAAAAAATATAACAAGAATTAGAATCAACCATTTTTAAAAACTGAACTTGATAATATAGATCAGTAGGTACTTCCATTTCAACAAATCTCAAGAATGGAAATTCAAGTCCAATTTTTATAACGGTACAGATGAATAATATAAATGTGAATAGCACGTACATGATCATATTCTTTTATAGACTTAGCGAATGATAGACACTGATTTGAATATTATTTCTTGAGATTTGTTGAAATTAAAGTACCTACTAATCTATATTATTGAGTTCAGTTTTAGAAAATGAATGATTTTAATACTTGTATTTTTGCTTTCTTATAGAGGAAGCATTGTATTGATAAAAAAATTTTGTTTCTATTTTTTCATTAATTTGCACATATTTCGACTCGAGGAGTCAAAATTAGTGGTTTCCAGAAAATGTCTGTATGTATGTATGTATGATGTATGTGTGCGTGTGCGTATACGCGTGTGTGTGTGTGTGTGTGTTCATTGAGCCAGTTAGATCTCGAAAACTACTAAATGGATTTGCTTCAAATTCTGCATAGAATTTATTTTTTTGTCTAACTGGTACGTAAGCCGTTTAAAATTGGCTTTCTTAGCGTAGTTTTAATTTTAGAGCATTTTAAAGAATTTTTAAAATATCTTGATTTCTTATTTTTTTTTAATTTTACGTCAAGTACTCGATGGATTTACTTTGAAATTTGCATGGGAATTATTTGCGTCTGCCAAAAGAAGGAAAACTTTCGAAAACTGATTTTCTTAGTGTGGTTTTAATTTTAGGGCATTTTGAAAATTTTGAAAAAAATTTTTATTTTCCAATTTTCTTCTATTTTGCGTCAACTAGACGATGGATTTACTCTAAAATTTGTATGCAAGTTATTTGCTATTGTCTAAAGAAAAAATAAGTCTTTGTAAACTCATCTTCTCAGTTCAGTTTCAATTTTAGAGCATTTTGAAAATTTATAAAAAAAAGTTTCATTTTCAATTTTTTTACGTAAACCATTCGATAGATGTAGTCTAAAATTTGAATATAATTAATTCGCTACTTTCTGAAGAAAACAAGTTTTTAAAACTAATTTTCTCAGTCTAGTTACAATTTTTGAAAATTTAAAAAATTTTGAAAATAATTTTAATTTTTTTTAATTTTTTTTATATTACGCGAAGTACTCAATAGATTTATCCTAAAATTTGCAGGAAAATTATTTGTGACTGCCAAAAGTAGTAAAATTTTTGGAAACTGATTAGTCTAGCGTATTCTTAATTTTTGAGCATTTCAAAAATTAAATTTATTTTTGAAGAAAAAATTCATTTATTTAGCTAATTGGATTTCGAAAACTACTTGATAAATTTGCTTTAAATTTTACAAACAATCTATTTTTTGTCTAACTAGGCGAGAAGCTATTAAAAATTGGTTTTCTTTTTAGTGTAGTTTAAATTTTATTTTATATAATTATTGAAATTTTGAAAAAAATTTAATTTTTTATTTTGTATTTAGTTTACGTAAACTATTCGATAGATTTGCTCTATATACAAGTTATTCACCACGATCTTTATAAAAAAAAGTTTTTGAATAATAATTTTCTTAGTGTTAACTCTTCAATCACTCCTGATTTTTTATTTAATGATTTCACTGATTCTTTCTTTCTTCCGCACTTCCTCTCTTTCCTTCTATCTCACGCTGATACTCATTTTTACATTATTTCTATCTATCTCTCTCTCTCACTCTTCCTATTTCCTAATCACTTTCTCACTCTCATTCTTTCTTTTCCTCCTCATTTTTTCTTGAATAGAAATTTTTTTTACAGTAAAATCACATTTAAAAAAATAAAATAAAATTACTCTAGCTCAATGAGCTCTATGAAAGAGCATTGCGTTAAAGCACTTGGCAGCGTTTTTTAGTATAGTTTATTATATTCACATTGATAAATAATATTCTCATTTGATGAAAATTGATTCTCATTTTAATTTTAATTATTCCAGTGATGTGGCAGCAATAATCAAATGTAATCATGAATAAAAACTTGGAAGCCATTTAAACAAATAATAAAAATCAGCATATCAAAGTTTTACTTTGATAATAGCTTTTATTAAATTCTAATATATGGTTGACTAAATTTTATTTCTCTATGATGAAATTCCCAAGTTTGTCAAATTCTTTATTTAGTTTCTTAAGGAGCAATTTAAGTCTATTCTTAAGATTTCCATCAAGTATTTTGAATTCGACAATAGCCAACCAATCAATTAAAGCTATAGTATCGGCTGTAAATTCTCTACTAATAAAGATCACATCTCTTTGGTATTTAACTTCAGAAAGAGAGTTTTTAAGCTGTTCAAAATTCATGACATTTGAAAATCTTTCTAGTTCAAACATGAATTTTACTAGAGCTAGAGAAACTTCAAGATCTTCATCCAAATCGTCTGTTTCACTCACTTCACTATTCTCACTAGCTTCGTATTTGCTGAGAATTTTGTCTTGATCTGTTTTCATTTTATTACTCAATTTTTTAGTTTTATCATACGTATTGATGGGTTTTTTAAAACGATCCGCTGCCTTGACCTTATTTTTATCCACTGTAATAGTAAACTAGCTGGAGCTACAAGAGGAGTCTAACTGTTTTTTTAGATTAGTTTCACATTCCATATACTGGTTTTGGAACTTATTGATGTGACTGCTAATTTCTTGGGTAGGTAATGGTGAGGCATTATCTTGGGTTAACTGAGTTTCGTTGTTGAGTTGAGAGTTATCATTTTGGCTTGAAAGGGCTGGGCAGTACTTGGCGATATAACCGGCCTCCTTACAAAAATAAAAACGTCTTAAGAAGGGTCCGAACTATCTGTCTTTGTCTAATAGCGTTTTTCATCATTTATGTAAACACTATCCGGTATAACAAGAAAAAAATAGCAGCCCCCGCTAGATATTAGTATAATAAGTAAATTTTGTAATAACAACCAAATTTTTTCACTGTGTAGTTTTTGAATAATTAGAGACCTACCAAAAAAAGATAGTTTATATTCTAGATTGCTAGTAGGTCTCTAATTAGTCAAAAACTATGCGGTAAAAAATTTGGTTTTTATTACAAAATTTACTTATTATACTAATATCTAGCGGGAGCTGCTATTTTTTTCTTGTTATACCGGATAGTGTTTACATAAATGATGAAAAACGCTATTAGACAAAGACAGATAGTTCGGCCCCTTCTTAAGTCATTCGGAATTAGCGATAGAATGTTTGAATCAACAACACGCTTAAACTTGAATGAATACACACACACACACACAAATACACAAACACACACACACACACAATACACACACAAACACACACACGCCCATATTTTCTGGAAACCACTTAATTCGACTCTTGAGTCGAAATATGTACGAAATAATGAAAGAATAGAAAAAAATTTTTTTTTATCAATACAATGCTTTTTCTGTGAAAAAGCAAAAATACAAGTATTAGAATCATTCATTTTCTAAAACTGAACTCAATAATATAGATCAGTAGTTACTTTAATTTTAATAAATCTTAAGAAATGATATTTAAAGCAGTGTCTATTTTTCACTAAGTCTATAAAAGAATATGATCATTTACATGTTATTCACATCTATATTATTCATATGCACTGTTATAAAAAAAAATGCTTGCTCATCCTAAATCGCATTATATATAACTTGCAATTAAAAAAAAGTTATTGCAAAGTATCATTCATTATTTTAAACAAATCTGTTTAAATATATATTTATACATATTTTAAAGTATCGACATGCACAAAGCCTTCAACACCCACTAAGATTTGTGAACATCACTAATTTAAAGACATTATTAACCACATAACCGTACTAGAAAAATTCGTGCTGATTCTGTACTGATTTTACATTGATATAAGTATATGATTCGTACTGCATCAACGTAAAATCAATATGGTATTTATACGGAATTCGTACTGAGCGAACTCTGAAAGTAGTCTCAAAACGGAATGCAAATAAAGTACGAAATTCATACTAATGAAGCACAAATACTAAATAAAATACGTATAAAATCAGTACTGAATCTGCGAATGCATATTTAGGTGAATATAAAGTAAACTCACTCAAAGCATAATCAGTATAAAGTCAGTATGCCATTTAGACAATTGTTATGCAAAGTATGCACCAAATATTATTAAAATAAATAGTAGATTCGTAATAAAACTTAGTAAAATACGTACAAATCCTTAAATCACTGAAAAAAATTGAGGATAATAAAATGATCTCAGTACGAATTAAGTACGAAAACCGGACGAAATTAATACAAATTGAAAACCAAATTTATAAGCAATCTTTTAACAGTACGTAGTTGATAAATACTAAAATTACATAGATTCTGTACGAATTTAAAAACCAGGCTCCAGACGTAATGATGATAGCATCACAATACGGATTCAGTGCAAAATTTGTACGGAACCAGAACAGAATCAATGGAAAATGTTCATAAAATAAGTGCTGAATCAGTACTGAATCTGAATATGTACGAGATTTAAGATTCCAATGAAAAAAGTTGTATAATGAAGTAAGCTCAGTACGAATTCAGCAGGAAAACCGTATGGAATTATTACAAACTGAAAACCAGATTTATACGCAATCTTTTAACAATACATAGTTGATAAATACTGAAATTACATAGATTTTGTACGAATTTTGAAACTGGGGCTCCAGACGGAATAACGATAGCATCCCAATACGGATTCAGTACAAAATCTGTACGAAAACAGAACAGAATCAATGCAAAATGTTCTTAGAATAAGTATTGAATGAGTACCGAATCTGAATAAAAAATGTACGAAATTTAAGATTTCAATGAAAAAAGATGGAATAATGAAATAAGCTCAGTACGCATTCAGCACGAAAACCGTTTGAAATTATTACGAACTTAAAACCAAAAATATACGTAATTTTTAACAATACATAGTTGATAAATACTAAAATTACATAGATTTTGTACGAATTTAAAGACTAGGCTCTAGACGGAATAATGATAGCATCCTAATACGGATTCAGTACAAAATTTATACGGAAACAGAACAGAATCAATGCGGAATGTTCATAGAATAAGTGCTGAATCAGTACTGAATCTGAATAAAATATGTACGAGATTCAAGATTTCGATGAAAAAAGTTGAATAATGAAATAAGCTCAGTACGCATTCAGCACGAAAACCGTACGAAATTATTACAAACTGAAAACCAAATGTATACACAATATTTTAACAATACATAGTTGATAAATACTGAAATGAAACTGAAAAAGACAGATAGTTCGGCCCCCTGTTAAGTTTGTGATGATTCTGTACGGTTTTCGTACTGAATGCGTACTGAGCTTATTTTATTATTCCAATTTTTTAATCGGAATCTTAAATTTCGCAGAATTTTCATTCAGATTCGGTACTCATACAGCACTTATTTTAAGAAAATTTCGCATTAATTCTGTTCTGCTTCCGTACAGATTTTTTACTGAATCCGTATTGGGATGCTATTATTATTCCGTCTAAGGCCCCAGTAAAAATTCGTACAGAATCTATGTAATTTCAGTATTTATCAACTATGTATTGTTAAAAGATTGCGTATATATTTGGTTTTCAATTTTTATTAAGTCCGTCCGGTTTTCGTACTTAATTCGTACTGAGTTTATTTTATTATTCTCAATTTTTATCAGTAATTTAATAATTTGTTCATATGTTACTAAGATTTTTTACAAATCTACTATTTATTTTAATAATATTTGGTGCATACTTTGTATAACAATTGTCTAAATGGCATACTGATTTTATACTGATTATGCTATGAGTTAGTTTACTTCATATTCACCTAAATATCCATTCGCAGATTCAGTACTGATTTTTTTTGTATTTTATTTAGCATTTGTGCTTCATTAGTATGAATTCGTACTTTATTCGCATTCCGTTTTGAGACTACTTTCAGAGTTCGCTCAGTACGAATTCCGTGAGTAGTATATAGGCTGGTATAGCAAGACATATTGATTTTTTTCCCCTCTTCCCGTCTCGCTCTCCCTAGGTGTCTGAGGGGTGTTATAGCATGCATGGGGTGGTATACCGTAACCCACACAGCATGAAAGATATCATTGGAATATTCCGAAATATTCCAATGGAATATTTCATTGAAATATGTATAGAAGCTTTATGGAAGAAAACAGAAATATTTCTGGAATATTGCAAAGAAAACTTTCTACAAAGAACCCCTGGAAGCCTTCGTAAACCTTCCAAGGAAGATTCTGTTGGAAGATTGATGAATCATTGCACTAAAAGATTTCATGGAAACTTTATAGAAGACTTCGTTTTCCTTTCGGGGAAATGTTAGGAAGTTTCACTGGAACATTCCGACTCAAGTCTCCTGGAAGATTCCGTAAACCTTCCAAGGAAGATTCCGCTGGAAGATTGATGAATCATTGCACCGAAAGATTTCATGAAAGACTCCGTTTACCTTTCAGCAAAATATTGGAAATTGTCATTGATACATTTCAGTGGAAGGCTTCTGAAAGCTTCCGTAAACCTTCGAAGGAAGATTCCGTTGGAAGATTGATGAATCATCGCACCGTAAGATTTCATGGAAGCTTAAATAGAAGACTTCGTTTACCTTTCATCGAAATATTGGAAATCGTCATTGAAACATTCCAGTAGAAGGCTCCTGAAAGCTTCCGTAAATCTTCCAAGAAAGATTCTGTTGAAAGATTGATGAACCATTGCACCAAAAGATTTCATGGAAGCTTTATAGAAGACTCCGTTTTCCTTGCGGGGAAATGTTGGGAATTTTCATTGGAATATTCCGACTTAAGTCTCCTGAAAGATTCCGTAAACCTCCCAAGGAAGATTCCGTTAAAAGATTGATGAATCATTGCACCGAAAGATTTCATGGAAGCTTGAATGGAAAACTCCGTTTACCTTTCAGCGAAATATTGGAAATTGTCATTGAAACATTCCAGTGGAAGGCTCCTGAAAGCTTCCGTAAACCTTCCAAGAAAGATTCCTTTGGAAGATTGACGAATCATTGCACCGAAAGATTTCATGGAAGCTTGTATGGAAGACTTCGTTTACCTTTCAGCGAAATATCGGAAATCGTCATTAAAACATTGCGAGAGTTTGTCAACCGCATTTACGATCACATGAAAATATAATCAAGTAGCCACCTGCTGGCAAGATGAAAGAATTGCTGCGTACGCAAGATAACTACAAATTTCTAAATAATATTTCTCTAATATTTTATTGTTATATTTATAAATTTTTTGAAATACTTCATGAAATATTTCTGAAATATTACAGAAATATTTCATGAAATATTTCTTGAAAAATTTGCGCATTATTGATTTAAAATATTTTAAGAAATGGTGCAGTAATGTTTTTTCAATATTTCAGTTTTATGTTCAAACATTTCTTTAAATACTTCATGAAATATTTTTTAAATATAACAGGAATATTTCATGACATGTTTCTTGAAAGATTTGAGAAATATTAATTTGGAACATTTCAAGAAATAATGTAACAACTTACTTGAATATTTCAGTGTCGAATTCAAAAATTTTTTGTAATAAAACATGAAATGTTCCAGCAATATTACAGAAATATGTCAATGAATTATTTAATATTCATAAACTGAAATATTTCAAAGAAATATTAGTTCATCACTTATTTAATATTTCACTGAAATATTTCATGAATAATTTAAGGAAGCTTTCAGTAAGCTCCTGATGGAGTATTTCATGAAAAATTTACAGAAGCCTCCAGTAAGCTTTCACTGAAATATTTCATGAATAATTTACGGAAGCTTCCAGTGCGTTTCCACTGGAATATTTTATGAAAAATTTACGAAAGCTTCGGTAACCTTACAATGAAGTATTTCATGAAAAACTTACGGAGGCTTCCAGTAAGCTTCCACTTAAATATTTCATTAATAATTTACGGAGGCTTCTAGTAAGCTTTCACTGAAATATTCCATTAATAATTTACGGGGGCTTCCAGTAAGCTTCCACTGAAATATTCCATAAAAAGTTTACGGTAGCTTCCGGTAAACTTCCGCTGAAATATTTCATGAACAACTTGCGGAAGACTCCTGATCGAGGACATATCCATCTTCCGGGAACTTTTCACTGGAATCTTCCTGGAAGCTTCCAATGTTTTTTCTGCAGTGAATTAAATCTTCCACGTTTTCTTCTAGGAAGCTTCCGGTAATATTCTACTAAAATATTCAACAAAAAACTTTCCAAAGCTTCCTGGAAGCTTTCACTAAAATATTTCAGAAATGATGTACGGAAGCTTCAAGTAAGCTTCCACTGAAATATTCTATGAAACATTTACGGAAGCTTCCAGTAAGTTTTCACTGAAATGTTTCATGAATAATTTACGGAAGCTGTGGGTAAGCTTCCATTAAAATATTCTATGAATAATTTACGGAAGCTTCCAGTAAGCTTCAATTGAAATATTCCATGAAGGACTTACGGAGGTTTCCAGTGAGCTTTCACTGAAATATTCCATGAAAGACTTACGGAAGACTCCTGATCGAGGACATATCCATCTTCCGGGAAGTTTCCACTGGAAACTTTCTGAAAGCTTCCAACCTTTCTTCCACATCTTCCGGGTAGCTTCCAGGAAGCTTCCAGGAAGCTTACATGCTGTGTGGGAACCTATATAGAATTTTTCCTCTCCCCTCACCTCACTTCCTGCAGTATCTGAGGGGTGCTATAGCGTTCATGGCCTCTTCCCCTCCTTGAGGGGGTGTTATAGCGCACACAGGGTGGTACAGCACGAAATAAAAAATGATATAATTTTACAAGTTGTATAAAATTTTAATGAAAAGTATTAGTATTAAAAAAAAAAATTTAATTTGAAATAAATAAAAAATATCGGTGTCAGAGATTCATTTATCGATTGTTATTTGCTACGTGTGAAACTTTTGTTGGTCCTGAAAAGGACCGAATGTAAATATATGTAATTTGTAAATGAAAATTTTTTGTATCCTTTTTCTTCGGGGACAGAGTAGGTATTGGTTGAGACTTTTTTAGAATATTGTTTCCAGGTATATGAAGGTTGATTTTCCTTCTTTTTCTTTTGATCACCTTGTAGTAAAGGTGTTTTTTCGGTGCTGGAGCTGTTTTGACCCATGGTGTGGAGTGTGTGTTGTACAAATATGATAAGAAACAAGGCGTGAAAAGTATTTATTGTAAAAACTTATTATTTAAATTAATATTTTCATTAGTGTTATCTTTTTTATTATTCCTTTGAAAATGTTCTAATTTTTCTGTTTCTTTTTTATAATACTCTTTGTATCGTTCTTTCTTCATTCCGCTGTCTGTAGAACGTAATGAAGCAATCTTACCTGTGCATTGTCCCATATCTATATCGAGCAATGTTTATAAAATAAATGAAGGATGATTGGGAAGGGTGGTTGTATTTATAGTGAGAAATAAAGTTATTTATAGCATTAAAGTAATTTATTTATTTTCAACATACTTTTTTTACATGTAAATATAAAAAATATCAACTAATTATTGTATATTAGCGTATACATGAGTTGCTGTTGGTGGATACGGCTTTTTCCTATCCATCAGCTCATGCTTTACTCCCTCTTTGGTGATTATGCTTGTATAATCTTCTTTTGATATAATATTGAGGAAAGCTTCTTCACCATATGGATAAGCGAGGTCTGCATCCGATTGTGAAGTGCATGGTTCTTTCTTGGCTATTTGCGCGGATTCCACGCGCCAAGCATGATTGATCACATTTTGCCGCAGCGCCTTGCTCATCATTGGTGAAGAGTATATATGGACACTGAAAAGTAAAAAAGAAATAACATATTAAAATTAAAATTTTCAAATTTTATTATTCAAAAATAGAATAATATAAATTAATTTAGAATAGATTTTTACATAATGAAAAATTATATTTTAAGAAAGTACTTCATTTAAAAACAAAAAAAAGAAAATACGTAAACTCATACATTATGATTTAAAAAAAGTTATTAAAAATTTTCAGTTTAAAACAAAAAATATTTGAAAGTTTTTTTATGAAAAAGAAATATTTTATCATTAAAAAGATTTTTTAAATATAAAAATTTATATTAAAAATTTTCACTTACCATCCGAATATCCTTGATTGCAGGCTTGATATTTGCAATATTTTCGAGTATAAATCCCCCTGGTTGATAGTACCATTGTAGTCATCACAATTTGTTAGTCTTGGTACAGGCGTCAAGCTGTTGAAAAATTGTTCACACGTTAAAGTGAACAGCGGTGTGTGCATCATGATCGTATTTGTGCTTAATAACAAGTGCGCCCAGTAGAAAACAAGCACTTTATCTTGATAGGACTGTTTCAGATTCGTTTTATATGCAATAAGTTCCAACTCTTTTTTACACTGTGAGATATGAATTCTTATCGAGCCTAATTTCTGCAAGTGGGACATCGGTCTCGATAGCAGCATTTCCCGCTCGTTCGTAAATTTATTGAATGTCTCATCGTTGAGAGCTATTCTTTGTTTTTTATATCCTGTTAAAAAAACGCCTACCTCATCTGGCTTTCGTTTTTTTAATAAAGATCTTTGAGTTGTTGATTGAGGTATTTCATCAACAAACTCGATATCTTGACTCGCATTATTTTCTGTTGGCTTATTTTTTTAGGCACTAATAATTTCACTTCCATTATTCAACCCCCTCGTATTTTTTTTATTTTTTTTTGCACTTATTTTTTCCACTTCCACATCTGCACTCACATTATTTTCTATAATTTCATTTATTTCATTACTGGCACTTTCACTCTCATTATTTATCACAATTATATTTATATTTCTCTTTTGAAATTCTTCCGCGCTTATTTTCAAGGTGTTTTCTATTTGTTCCACATTCAATCGTGGCACTCGATCTTGGACCATCTCTTCCAACCACGCCAAATCGAAAAATTGTTCTTCTTTGAAATTCGTTTTAAATAATAATAATTGTTTTTTTAACTTGAAAGTCGGAGATGTGTATGACTTGGTTCTCGAAATGAAAATGAAAATGTTTGAAGAAAACATTGCGAAGAAAAGTGGTAGTTGTAGAGATATTTTTTGTTAAGTTATTTAAAAATTCGAGGGGTGTCTATTTAGAGTCTCGTAAGATGGTCATAAAAATTGAAAAACTAAGTGGACATTTAAGACGTTATAGAAAATTTTAGACCAAAAAAACATGTGGTTCAAGTAAGTTTTGAGTGAAAGTCGGGGAAAAATAAAAAAAAAATCAAATTCCCAATAGGTTTTAATGGCACAAGAAAAAGATAAAGAAAGTTATCGACATGTATATACTATGTATTTAGAAAAACTAAAGAGCCAAAAAAAAGGATTTCCAGTAGTTGCCCGATCAGGAGGTGAGTAGACATCGTGTATTATCAGTTGTTTTGATCTTACATCATTATTACGTGTATTATCAGTTGTTTTGATCTTACCCTTCTTTCCAGATCTGTTTTCGTAATAGTACTGGTCATTTCAAAAACTGAGAAAAGGAGATACTAAAGATTGAAAAGATATCTTAGGGAGCGCAAGACAACAGGTATATAAGTATTTTCGTTAAATCGATTTTCATCAAAACATTTCTTGCAGCTTGTACATGGAGCATCTTTACACATATATTATTTTTTCTATCCATTAATTCATGATTCATTTCCGTTAAAATTTTTCTTGCAGCTGGCACGTAGTTTGACTTTATAGATATAATAATATTGTTTCTTTCTTTTTCCGTCAATCGATTTTCACTAAAAATTTTTTTTCTATGATGAAAAAAGGATATATAAAGAAATGGGTAGAACTATTTTTTCTTATATAGTTCTTTGCAACGATAGCGAATAGAAGCTGAAATTTTGAATGCTGAAGTGTCTTTTATTGAGAGAGAGAAACCATGAGAAATATTGTGGAAGAAAATTTCCGTGTGATTTTTTTACGAATTGGTAAATATTAAAGTTATGTGGAATCGTGTTACGCTGTACGACAAGCATGTAATTTAACATGGCGTAGAAAAGTTCGTCGTATGTCGTGTTTCCATCTAAAACAGCAATTACATTTTTTTTATCATGCGTGTCGTTACGTTTGATTGTGCGATTGTACAATAGATTTTCAAAAGAAAACGAGCTTGCTATATTAACAGTAGGCGCATTTGTGAAATCAAGAAATCTAGAAGATGCCTATGTACTGCAGGACCTAATGAATCAATATAACGAGTATCAATGTAAGTATAAATGAGTTTTCACAAAATACTTTTCAAATTGATTTTTATAGTAAATGTTATTTTTTAAGTAGAAATTTTTTAAAATAAAATCCGTTTTTTAAAATAAGTTTGAATGTTATTTAATAAAAAAAATAATGATATAATAATAATAATAATAATAATAATAATAATAATAAAACAATAATGCTTATAAATTAGAATTAAAATTTATTTGATATACATAATAAATATGAGGATTATTTTTACAGCTCGTAAAATATTACTAAAAAGCTGGGAGACGGACAGCAATGACAGCGATGAGGAAACTTTATTCGAGCAATCGATTGACAATAGTGATTTGCCGAGTACATCAACAAATATTGCTTAGCGTCGTTTATTTGATGATGATGATGATGAAGTTGCCCGTAACGAGGAAGAAGAAGAAGAAGAAAAAGAAGAAGAAGAAGAAGAAGAAGAAGAAGAAGAAGAAGTAAAAGAAGAAGTAAAAGAAGAAGAAGAAGAAGAAAGTGTTCAAATAGTACAAGAACATCAACATGATGAAGTAATTGTAGACAGTGATGCTGATACAGTCATTAATGACTGTTCGAATTGAACAGCAACAGCCGCAGATGCAACAAGACTTCAAAGCAAATTTTGAATCAGAATCCGAAGAGTACGAGTTTGAAGATGAGGAACCATACGAGGAAATAATACGACCAACAGGTCGATTGGCGCGTACGATGATTGTAAATTATCCGGAGCCATTCAATGCTGTCTTAAGAGGATTAAACCATAATAGCCCTGAAAATGCATCACCTAATGACATTGAAACTGAGTTAGCAAATACGGTAGACCCTTCACAAAACACGCAAGAACGGGCTGTTCTTTTACATAGTTTTTATACTCAAAGAGCACCGCAAAGGGAGAGGGAATTCCACATAGTAAATCGCACGCGCATGACCTATCACTCTTTTGACGGAAGCATACTAGATCGTCGTATTAATGAATGTTAGTTTTCTGTATTATTATTATTATTATTATTATGATCGTAATTATTATTGCTATTATTATTATTTTATTGTTATTATATTCATTGTATTATTATTTTATTAATTTTTATTAACATTATAATGATCATTATTTTAAAAAAATAGTATTTTCATCTAAAGTGATCCGAAGGAAAGAAAACGGATACGATAGCGCCTCAAATTTAAATTCAACATCTCTGGAAATATATGCCCAGAGAATTAGGCCAGTTCGACGGGTCCAAGAATTAAGATGGTTTCATACAATGGTTGAGGATACTGAATCAGCCTTGTATACAGATTCTACCACTGATTTGGCCGATCTACTAGACTGCGTACATTTTATAGCTTCATCATCATCGTCATCGTCATCCTTCGTTGAAACATCAAGAATGCGAGAAAGCCTTTCCGCGCTTCTACCTGCTGTAGAAAGTGAGAGAGAAGATGGAGAGCGGGGATTCGCAAATGCATCAGAGAGAGAGAAAGAGCCAGCTTGAGTCTATCTCCAATAGCAGCGTAAGTCATGGGTATGGTAATAGCAGTGAGAGGGGGTTCAATGCGTATACAAGCGAGAATACGGACAGGTATGAGCGTGCGCATGAGAGTGAGTCGACCTTAAGTGAAGGCAAGAATGTTCAAATAGGTAGCGGTAGAGGCGCTAGTGCGGAAGAATTTTCAATAAGACCCCCAGGCATAAGATTCGACATTAATCAAGAAAGAAATCATTACATAAGAAAATTCCAAACAAATGCAACAAGATTATTTCTTTGCATGCGGCCGCCTACGGAAGATTTTAATCCAATTTTATGGTTAGAGTTAATTATGCGGGATATTTATGCGTATTTAATATGTTTAGGAGACGAAAATGACTTAATAGGAATCAGCGTAAGAAGTATTCACTTTAGTCACGGCCTGGCTGCAATGTCACTTAGACCGATTGTTAATTTTGATTACGATGATTTATGGGAGCTTTTAAGCTATTTAACTCAAAGCAATGAAAATTTTGAAATTGACGATAGTTTAATTGTAGAGGCAACTTACGTTAATTTACCACGTGGTACCGGTCGTAAAAATAAATTGGATATAAACGTATTACATAAAAAATCAATAGTTTGCATACAAAATATAGATAATTTATGCTTGCCGCGGGCTTTAGTTGTTGGAGAGATGTGCATAAACTATAAAAAACATGATTCTATCGGTGTAAAAAAAAAGTGGGCGGTCATTAGAGATGGACGTAGATCATTGCAAAAAGAATACGCTCTGCAGTTAATAAAAAATGCCCGATTAAATGTTCCGACAGATGGGTGGCGATTTCGAGAAATAGATAAATTTCAACAGTACTATACTAGACTCGGTATTGCAATTCAAGTGTATGATAAAAGGAATTTTGGAAGCGGGGAACCGCCATTTTTTAATGACCGTGCGCCAATCGAACAATCGCAAAACAATGTGGATTTCCAAAGTGTTATTAATTTATATTATGATTCTGATGAGCACCACTATCACACTATTTTAAATATAAGCTGAGCAGTGGGAAATAAATTTTTCTGTGAGTACTGCAATAAATGTTACAGATATGTCGACCAACACCATTGTTCGAACATATGTCCAAATTGTTTTATATCACCATCATGTGAAAAAGAGGACGGTATAATCTTGAAATGTAATGAATGTCGTAGAACTTTTTTCAGTAATGCTTGCTAAAAAATCACAGAACTAACGGAACGTATAGGGTGAATAATAAAAAAATTTCCGAAATTGTTAAAATTTGTCAAATTTGTAATAAAGTTATTCACGCATATAGAAGCAGGCATGAATGCGGAGTTAATTGGTGTAGGCTTTGTCGAGAAAAACATTCTATTATAAAAACCACGCCACCACACGATTACACGTTCCTAATCTCTGTGTGATACAACAAGCATGTGAAGATTGTTTAGAGAATGATGATTTATCTCAGAGATGCAATACTTGTGGTATTCGGGAGTATGTTTTTAAAGTAAAACCAATTAACCAGTTTTTAGATTTGTATATTCGTGAGAAATCAGTTTTCAAGCAGATTATATGTATTGCGCACAATGCTGGTGGTTTTGACGGACAGTTTATACTAAAAGAATTAGTGGAAAAATATAATCAAACATCGCCCCAGGTGATTCTTAACGGGCAAAATATCATTTTGTTACAATGCGCTCGAACAAAATTCATCGACAGTTTAAATTATTTTCACACGAAACTAAGCACGTTAACAGAAACATTTGGCTTACCACCCAGCGTAAAAAAGGGGCACTTTCCTCACCTATTTAATACGGTTGAGAATAAAAATTACGTAGGTCCGATGCCCGATGCACGTTTTTATGGTCCTGATTCCATGTCATATGAGGGGAGAGAGAGTAGACGAAGTAGACGATGACGATGACGACGACGATAAAACCATAGAATATGCGAGTGATGATGATGATCAAAATTGTAGTTCAACACAGGGAAATAATACAAATGAACACCAGTCAGATAATGAGGGCCCTGGAAGGGCTGAAAACCAAAACAATTGGCGTATACGCAGCAGATCAAATTCCGAATGTAATGATGACACCAATCGCCATAGTGTGTAATACCGATGATCATACCAAACCTGGTTCGCATTGGGTGGCCATGCATATCGATAAAAATGGATACGGAACGTATTTCGATAGTTACGGTTTCCCACCAATCTCAAAATACCATCTTGAAAGGCTCAGAAGAAACTGTAAAATTTTTCGATGGTGCACCAAGAAACTGCAAAGCATCGATTCGACGTGTTGTGGCTAGTATACTATTATGTTTCTATATTATATGTGTAGTGGTGCTAGTTTACGCGCGTTTTGTAGCTTCTTTTCAAATAACACGGAAAAAAATGATAAAATAGCTGAAAATTTTTATTAAAAAATTTTAAATAAAATTAAGCGCAAAAGATGTAAGCAGGCGACCACATTCGCCAGAGAATGTTCTCGAGGCTCAGGCCTTTGTAATCAAACATGTACTTCTTGGTTAAGTTGCTCATAATAATATCGTAATCAAATGTATGTTTTAGATTTAAGTATAATCAATGTCAATTTTTGGAATTTATATATTTTAATAAATTTAATTTTGTGTGTGCATAAAAATATGTTTATAATTATTTACTTCCTTCTATTTTCTCCTTCCATCCTACTCATCCATAATAGTATATATTTTCCAGAAAACACCTGGTCCATGTGTACCAGCTTATCTACTTTCCCCCTATATGATAATCGATTGTATATATATTTTGCCCCTAAGTGCAGCTGGTACGTGGGTATTATTATAAAAGTATCGACCCCCACTACATTCTGATTTATTGTATGCGTGGAAGGATGAAATTTTCTTTTCCAATTTTTAGTAAGAGTTTAGCTTTGGACAGAGCAACACGTAAAAATGGCTCGTTGTGAAGTAAGTGAAGCGGTAAAACCGGAATTGCCGAACCTTTTATTATCTACTACCTACGCGCTCAATAAGTCTAACTCAAACAGAATTTGTATTGGTCTTGAATATACAGCTGGATATTATCACAAAGTTATCAAACTAGTTTCTTCAGGTGGCTCACACAAAAGTGTCTCTCTTGATCGTCGTAGCTGGGGTATTCTTAAGGATCAATTTGACGCCATAACAGCTTATTTTCACAATTCTTATTCTTTTTATCAAGATTTCGGAAGACCAACTAAGTTGTTTCTAACCAATCATGATTTGAATTTCACCACATCGTACGGCACCAGATCTATCAGCATTGATGAAAGACCACAACCAAACGAGATTCACGACCCCGAAGAAGAAGAAAAAACACCTTGGCAATCACTTTGCAAAAAGAGAAAAACTTTTAATCATCCACCAGGTATAGTCATGCAACAGTCAACATTCGAAGGTCTTCGTCAACAAAGCGTCTTGGTAGATCTTCTTCTCAACGATTTAAGCGAACGCGTCAGTAAGGTTAATCGTACTACTAATCACATAATGGACTTTTTAAAAAGTAAGCTTGGACAAGAAGGACTGGACAACGCAAAAGTGATTCTTAAGAGCAGGTCGTATATCTCTATCCTTTTCTAACCAAAAAAAATCATTTTTCTGCAAAACCTAATAATTGTAACGAAAAATAAAAAGAAAGCCCCATCTCGTATAATAAAAAACCATATTTTCTTTAATGAGGAAAAATTATTTTTATCGCTTTGTTTTTAAAAAAACTTTGAAAAACTGAATTGTCCATCCTAACCTCTATTTTTTAAGTTTTTCAAGGTTTTCTTGAAAACGGATCGATAAAAATACTTTTTCCTCATCAAAGAAAATATTGCTTTTTATAATACAAGATGGGGCTATCTCCTTATTTTTTGCTACAATTATTAATTTTTGTAAAAAAATTAATTCTTTAATTAGAAAAGAACAGATATACTCGACCTCCTCTTAATGACTATAAATCATTTAAACAATATTATTCAATTCTCAATAACGAATCACAAGATAATGTCATGGAGAATATGGTAGATGATACGGATCATTATAAAAGCTTGTATTTAAAATTTGTTTTATCTGAAATTTTAGCATTTAGTTTACCTATGATTGCAAAATATTTGCGAGATATAATGATGCCTGTATAAAAAAATGTATGTTAAAATATAAATAAATTACTTTAATTCTACAACAACTTTATTTCTTACTATAAATACAACCACCCTTCCCAATCATCCTTCATTTATTTTATAAACATTGCTCGATATAGATATGAGACAATGCACAGGTAAGATTGCTTCATTACGTTCTACAGACAGCGGAATGAAGAAAGAACGATACAAAGAGTATTATAAAAAAGAAACAGAAAAATTAGAACATTTTCAAAGGAATAATAAAAAAGATAATACTAATGAAAATATTAATTTAAATAATAAGTTTTTACAATAAATACTTTTCACGCATTGTCTCTTATCATATTTGTACAACACACACTCGACACCATGGGTCAAAATAGCTCCAGCACCGAAAAAACACCTTCACTACAAGGTGATCAAAAGAAAAAGAAGGAAAATCAACCTTCATATACCTGGAAACAATATTCTGAAAAAGTCTCAACCAATACCTACTCTATCCCCGAAAGAAAAGGATATAAAAAATTTTAATTTACAAATTACATATATTTACATTCGGTCCTTTTCAGGACCAACAAAAGTTTCACACGTAGCAAATAACAATCGATAAATGAATCTCTGACACCGATATTCTTTATTTATTTCAAATTAAATTTTTTTTTTTTAATACTAATACTTTTCATTAAAAGAGAGGAAAAATTCTATATAGGTTACGCTATACCACCTCATGTACGTGATAACACCCCTTAGACACCTAGGGCGAGCGAGACGGGGGGAGGGGAAAAAATGAATATGTCTCGCTATACCAGCCTATATACTACTTCCGTGTAAATGTCATGTTGATTTTACGTTGATGCAGTACGAATCACATACTGATATCAGTGTGAAATCAGTACAAAATCAACACGAACTTTTCTAGCAGGGAATGAACAATACCTATTAATGATTTACGTAACTGAAAAAATATTAAAAGTTTTCAACACCAATCATAATATTTGATTACACAAAATTTAATATCACATAATAAACAGTATCTTAAACTATAAAAGCATAGATATATAATAATTAATCAATAATATTCACTTGAATGGACTCTACAGAGCTAGAAAATAATTTGCATTGCACATGGATATTTTTCATTGGACTTGAATTTTAATTCTTGAGATTTGTTGAAATGGAAGTACCTACTAATCTATATTATTAAGTTCAGTTTTTGAAAATGATTGATTCTAATTCTTGATATATTTGTTTAATGTACATTATTATATTTACATCGATAAATAATATTCTTATTTTATAAAAATTGACTTTCATTTTAACTTGGATTTATCCAATGATGTGACAGCAATAATTAAATGTAATCATGTATAACAATTTGGGTTAGAGCCGCGGTGGCTCAGGGGCTAGAGCATCCGACTCTCACGGTTAGAATGTCGGTGAGGTCGGGATTTTTCTTCCATTTTTTAATTTAAATATTGAAAGTGGAGGATGTCCCGAGCTCACTAACTCTGCGGTGGACCACCCCAAAAGACTTTTTTCGGTTTTAACAAAAACCGACAAGTCATTTAAAGGCCGGTAAGGGAGAACGCGACTGTTCAACTATTATAGTTGAGCCGAACCGTTCTGACGGGTAGGTGTTGAGCCCCCGATGCGCTAAAAGGATGGGTTGAGCGATGCTCCCCGTCTAAGTAGGCCTGCACGATCGAGCACCACGTACCGAAGTTAGGGAAAATTGAGGGATGGTTTCTAACGCGAAAACACCGAAACACAAAGGTGGTCGAAGTGTCACTTACTAGGCCAAATAGGCTGTAGGTGATTAAACCCCAAAGATAGATAGAAAGTATAACAATTTAGGAACTGTTACATCTGCATAATCACAGATGTATCTCAATTTTTTCTATTTTTTTTTCTCTGCTATCAATCTTTTATTAACTGTCAATATATATATATATATATATATATATGTACTAGGGGGGTATCCCCCTGTTCGCGCTGCTCGCCAACCCCCGTTCATATTTACACTTATGAAAATATCATTCAGTAATGAAATTTGTACTGACCAAAAGTATTAAAAAAATTAATATTAATTATATATTTGCTCAGACAGATTTTCACACTACCCGAAGAGGTACTGTCAATGATACCTTACAATTAATAATTTATAATATAGATTAAATAATAAAAAATGTATGGTATTACGGCGCGTTGGTTTTTTTTGTTTTATTTTAAATAATTATATAAAATCAATAATAATAATTTTAAGTCATTTTAAGACATGTTAAAATTAATTAAAATTATTCCTTTTTTTAATACAATTATTAAAAATAAAACCATGGTCCCTTTCGCCTGTAGCCCTACACAACCATGAGAGTCTATAGTCCTTCCTCCTTATACCATAGACTCTATTTACAATCCATCCTTCACCATCAGTATTACATATTTGAACAAAGTTTTAAAAGTCATTTTATTATTCGTACAATCTGTTATTATATTATTGTTATATAACAATTTTCCAATTAATATTTGTCTCTTTTAAATCTTTGTTTAAGTATGTTTATCAAAATAATTATTATAACTTGATATTTTTCAATTAAACATTATTGTAACATGTCTTACAATGATATAGAACAGAAATTTTTTTTATTATAATTATTCTAAATCTAAAGCTTAATACCTGTTTGAATTCTATGTTTTTTAATATTATTATACACTCGAAATTAATATATTTCTTTTTTTTTATATTAGTTTTAATCAAAGTATATATTTTACAATAAATTTCAATATCATCATGATAATCATAATATTATTAATTAATATATTTCATAATTAAAACGATAAAATTAAATAATATAATTTTTTCTTATTTATTAATTATTTTAATTCTATTTTTAATATATCTTAATTTTATTTTTAAGTCTTTTGGATGTATAAAATATATATCTATATTGTTTTTTAATATCCTTGACTTTCTTGCTAGTTTTAAAAAAAATATATATTAAAATGATTTTTACAAAATTAATAGAATGTATTTTCATGTTTGTTTTTTATTGAAATTATCGATTATTTATTTAATAATAAATAATTTTTTATATTATTTATTAATTAAAAAAATTAATATAATATGATACATTGTAACGGTAATTTACTACGCGTTACAAAAGAAATTATTAGCTTTTCAATTCAATTTACTTTTTGCTAAGTCTAAGTAATTTTGTCAGAACACGGAGCTGCTAGAATTTATATCAAGTATGATAAACTAACAACAACTCCGGCAAAGCTAGTTAGTATGTAGATTGATATGCGACGGAGTATTTTTCCGTCAGCTCGTTGCTGCGCGTCTCTCTCTCTTACCTGATCGAGAGACGCGATGCCGCTAGCACAGTTCTCCTTATTTTTGTTTGGTTTAACTTTTCTAGTTAGATCTATTAAATATTTTATATAGAAAAATATGTATTTTACTATAGTAGAAAAATAAGGACCGCGGAGGCGTCGGGGTAAGCAACAGATACAGGCTTATTATATGATATGCATATAGAGCAGACAAAATAAAGATTTTATATTTAAAAAGGATTTATTAAAAGTAATAAAGAAAAATACAAAATTAATATTTAAAACGCGAATGATTAAATGAAAATAATTAAGTGATATAATATTTGAATTACAGTAAAAATATTCTCTAGAAAGAGATAGCAATAGGGAGGGACGCGACGCGAGCTAAGATATATCGTACGCTCGAACGCACGCTTGTTCTTTCAACACCAGAAGTTTCTTCGAGGCAAGAAACTTCTGGTTAACAAAATTTTATAAGAAACTGACAATATCGCGTAGAGGCCTCTTATCCAGTGTAGCGAAAGACGACCGACGTTGGCCAACGGAGACAATATATGTCACGCCTGATCGCTGCGGCTCGTGAATCCAGCCCAACAAGAAAAACAATCTCCAGGTCGCTGCGACTCGTCGTGGACAGCCAACGTAGATTGAACACAGCCTGGAGAAGATGCAAGTGTCTCTATCGATCGGAAATCTCCTTTTTCCTTTTTCTTCTTCACAAAACTACTTACGACACTAGACCAGCGAATCAATCAATTTAAAATCCAGATAAAGCCGAGAAATTAGTCAAAGGTGCGCGCTTGTAGGCCGTTAAATCAAGTCTGAAGCACCGCGGCTTCTCTTCCCTCTCATGCGCGTCGATTGACGCCTTACAAAACCAGCATATGACGGCGCTCGTGACAGCACACCGAGTTAAATTAATTACAACAGCGCGCGAGATTCGAACACGGTAGAATACCGTGACAACATAATGATATAAATTTTATTAATTTTTTTTTTGTTTCATAAGATAATTTTTTATTTATTGTTTAAACATTTTATTATATTTAAATTCAATTAAAAATGTATAAGTTATAATAGGATTGTGATTTTTTTTTTAACTTTTAATGCTATTATCATAATTATAATAATATTAATTCAATTAATTAGTAATCCATGTACTTCATAAATAAAATTGTAAAGTATATATTTTCTATTTAATTAAATTTTATTTATTCCTTCTTAAATATATTTTAATGCAATTAAGTCTTTTTGATGTATGAAATGTATCTTAATTTTCTTTTTTAATATATTTGATTTATTTTCTGTTATTATAAAAGATATATTTATTATTTATATTGATTTATTACTTACTAGGAGAGTATCACATCTCCGGATCACGGATTTTGCTCTAACTTTGAGATAGGTTTTCAGATGTCAAAATCTGGAAAAAGCCAGAGTTATAGACTCCAACGCTCAATATTTCTCTAGTTGCAGGCAATTAAAGAAAATCACTAAAAAAGTTACTAGATTTTTAAACGCTTATAATTCTTTAGCATTAATAGCTAGACGCTTGTAACTGTTTTTAAACGAAAGCTACGTTCAAATCCTTACGAAAAAGCACCTATAGCATATCAAAATATTATTTTTTCTCAAAGTTACAGCGTTATAAGAATTTGAGCTGAATTTCCTTTTAAAAATATTAATTAATGATAAATGTTAAAATGTAGTACAATTTTCATAACGCTGTAACTTTGGGAAAAAATAATATTTTGATATGCTATTGGTGCTTTTTCAAAAGGACTTGAACGCAGATTTTGTTTAAAAACAGTTACAAGCGTCTAGCTATTAATGCTAAAGAATTATAAGCGTTTAAAAATCTAGTAACTTTTTTAGTGATTTTCTTTAATTGCCTGCAACTAGAGAAATATTGAGCGTTGGGGTCTATAACTCTGGCGTTTTCCATATTTTGACATCTAAAAACCTATCTCAAAGTTAGAGCAAAATCGGTGATCCGGAGATGTGATACGCTCCTAGTTAAACATATTTTATATTATATCTTATAATATAAAGAAAATTATATTAGCAATACGTAATAAATATTTATAATATATTGTATTATGAGTTGTGATATAATATTCCATTATTGGATCACGTATTTCTAACTTATATTGAATAATTTTATTTGTCTGTGACAACCTTGGGGATTAGGAGGTTGCACTAAGGTATAATTAATATGCGGGATTTCAATTAATGAAATAATAAAAAAAAGAGCTTTATTGTAATAGTTACACAAATATAGCACGTGCGCTCGAAATGGACGCCGGCCGCGTATAACGTACGCGACGCCGTTTGCAATAGCAGAGAAACTATCGGCAAAAGTGAAAGCAGATAGTTTAAAACAAAAACGCACGCAAAAAGGGCACGAGCACACAGTAACAAAATGATTATATTAGCACGAATGGAAAATAGCACTAGAACGCGCACGAGATCGCCCGGCACACACGTCACACAAATAAAGCACTAAATAAAGCTATTTGGCTCAGCAATAAGACACTTGTAAAATTACGAGGCTTGATTGTAAATCACAAAAAAAATATACGCTAATTAATCTCACTCACACAATAAATTATGCTGTTATAGCACACAAAAAATTACTGTGTATTACAGTCGGCAGTAATGCTCTATTCGCTATGGTGACGACAGAAAGAAAGATGCCATAGCGGGTTCTTTCTGTCGACCAAGCTCATTGCTCTTACGGTACGCTGCACGCGCCGCAAGAGAAAGACAAACGATCCTTAACGGACCGCAACTTAGCTACGCAAGTCAAGCGGCTTGCTAGCCATATCTATGCATATTATAAAAGCCTTATAAACTCGCGCATGTGCGCCAACGAACTCGGGTATGGTGTTACGGTTTTGACTCGCGTGGTCTGCTTTCCTTCTTGTCGACAGTCGTAGGCTTCTTTCTTTCGTCTGTTACTATATATATAAGTAATATGGCCAATCTGCCATGTTACGATCCCCACCACCACACGGAAGTATACGGTGGAACCGGATACTTTCATCAAACGCGACAAAAAAGGCATAAGCTAAATTAAAACAAAAGAAAGAAAATTTATGTATCGAAAAGAAAAGTATTAGGGCTTAAACTAAGATAACCGGTGTTATCTGCAGCGGCGTGAAGTGTATCTATAAACTTCTTCTTCTGCTGTATCTGCTGACTTTTAGCTAGATTAAGTGTAAGTGTTACACGCTGTATATGAGTTTGCTTAATTTAAAACGACGCGACTGGCTTATCCATATATTATTTACAAAAATTACAAATCTTAAAACTAGTTATCTTAAAGCTAAAGAAAATAACAATCATAGCCCATTCTTATATGTATTTCATTCATACACATACCAAAAAAAATTGAAATTACATTTTGTATAAAAAAGTTTGAAATTAAAAAAAAAATGAAAATTTACGTGTTTACTCACTGAAAGATGACACTCTGATGGTATGTGTCGATGCATACTATGATTTTATAAGATTAATTATTTTATAATTAATATTTTGCAGCAATTTTCTAAATGCACAAAAAAAATATTCTATTTATAGATTTTATTCTTAATTACGTAATAGTAATGCATAAAAATGAAATTTAGCACTTGCTTATGTGTAAGTGGAAAAGTGTGAATAGCTAACAATGTTTGTACAGTGTGTATGAGGAATAACTAAATAGCAAAAAAAAGGTAATTTAATATACACACACAATTGCTTAAATAATGGATTAGCAGAACGGCTCGTGAGTTTGGTTGATAAGGCTTTAAATAGCTAAATATAATGCTTGAAGGTTTAATATAGGCATATTAATGATGGTATAAAAGGGTTTTGCTGAATCGAGGGCTCGGGTCGATGGTTTACTTTTTCGCGCACTATAGCAGAGATATACTCCTCATAGCTAAAATTTACGAGATCGTAGTTGTGCTCTGCTCGCTTGCTCTGTCGATGCTCTGCTCGCTCGACCTTGTTTTGCTCTGCTCGCATGCTCTGGTTTGGCTCTGCTCGCTTGCTCTGGTTTGGCTCTGCTCGCTCGCTCTGTCGATGCTCTGCTCGCTCGACCTTGTTTTGCTCTGGTCGCATGCTCTGGTTTGGCTCTGCTCGCTCGCTCTGGTTTGGCTCTGCTCGCTTGCTATTGTGTTGCTCTGCTCGCATGCTCTGGTTTGGCTCTGCTCGTTTGTCCTTGCTCTGCTCTGCTCGCATGCTCTGGTTTGGCTCTGCTCCTTCGCCCTTGCTCTGCTCTGCTCGCTTGCTTTTATTTTGCTCTGTTCGCGCGCTCTTGCTCTGTTCTGCTTGCTTGCTCTGTTGACACTGGGTGCAGTCGCTGATGCGGACGTTGATTTGTCCACAGCCATAGCACTTTATAGGCTGAGAACATTCTCGCAGCCAGTGTCCTAAGCTACTACACCTGAAGCACGGCTTTACCTGCTTTTGCCAAAAGTTTTTTCTGATTGGCGGTAGGTTCGTCTTTGGTTTTGCTTCATTTGCTCGGCTCGCTCTTCGAGTTTTACTCTTTGCTCTTTGTTTGGGGCGACGATTTTCCTTCTGTACGCGCTCGCTCTTATTTGAAATCTTAGCTAAAGGGATTACAGGGTGATTGCTAGTAATTGATGCTAACACTGGTATTGGGTGTTGATGCATCGGAGCATCTTCAAAGTTAAGGGGAGAAATCAAAGCTGTCTCGTTTAATTTAGACTTTATACCAGTGCAAGCTGTAGTGGAGATTAAGAATTCATCCGGAGCTGGAGGGGGTCGGCATGCGTTGTTCTGGGCTCTGCAAGTTTCTTCTTTCTAGTTCAACCATTGCAGTTCTCTGAAGCTATTAGCATAACTTGTATGCTCTGGAGCAGGTGGTTGCTTTATGGGATTTGTTAAAATGGTGGGGAAATAGGGTGGCTGTATTAAAGGTGGTGAGATTGGCCGATATCTAGAAGGTGCTGCAATATGCGGGAAATGACTCCATGGACTAGGATAAGAAAGGAAATACGAGTATGGATAAAAATAAGGAATTGTTGCGCTATCATATTCTCCATGGTACGTCGTTGCAGTATTAGTTGCTCTCACAGGATAAGGTATGCTCGCTGTACTAAAAGAAGGACATGTAGTCGTGGTACACGTGGTTGGTGAATGGATAATTGCGTTGCTATTGCTAAGAGGAATCGAATTTTTTAAGCTATTCGAGGGATTAACGAATTGATTGCATGCGCTTTGCTCTGTTGGGAGGTTAATAAATTCTAGCCGCGAATCATATGTCGTCTCATCTACTATTATTTTGCAAACGGCGGCTCTTTCGTCAAGATGTCGTCTAAGCTCATATCGCAAAACTCGTTCTTTGAACATCGAAATATTTCCCGCCATGCTCGCTTCTCGCTCGCTGTGTCTAAAGAGCTGCTCCGCAGATAGTCGGTGTGCTATTTGCGCAATTTCGTTTGCTGCTTTAAAAGCATCATTCCTACATACATGCTCAGAAATCCATAGGGGCTTTACATTTAACTGTTGGCATATCATATTTACAATAAAAGTTACATTACACAAGGATACGCACAAGGAAAAATTTAATACTAATAATTAATGCTATGGGGAGATCCTATCTCAGGAGGTTCGAATAAGAATAGCTCTGGCTACAACAAAAGAAAAGAAAATTGTTAAATGTTTTATAATTAAAAAAAAATAAACGAAAACAAAGCTAAGTTGGAGTAGCGGTTCAACAAAAAAGATTTATTTGTAATAAATAGAATTGTCTAATAATCAATTAATTTAATATAGCACGCCCGTAAGCTAGAAATTAAAATTTTAGTAAAGCCAGATGCACGCTGAAGCAAAAGAAAATTATGCGTAAGCTATTGTGTACCGACACGCACTAAGGTAGCACACGATAGTGATATATTCCGTGCAAGCACAAATAGGAATATAAATTGCTCAGCACACTTGAGATATTCAATTATATTATATATACAAAAAAAACAGCTTTGCTTAATATAGAGTTGCAAGATGCGTAGTGCTAAAAGGTGATGAAGTTAGAAGGAAATAAGCTACAGGGTATATTATACCAGTAAAGACAAATACAAGCAACAATACAATGATATATATGTAGGTGTATCGAAATATATGTATATGTATGTGTATTTAAATGCAGTGCTATTATCAAATAAATTATTTAGCTTAAGGCTCGCGCTCAAGAAAATTGAAAAACCAATGCTCTATGTATATACAAAAAAAATGTGCAAGCAAAACGTTTAGTACAAAAAAAATGAATAAAAGAAAAAAAATGTTTTATTTCTTTGCTTATTGCACGCTCTTTAAAAAGAAACAATTTACTACAGATGTGCCAGCAAGATTTTGAGTATTAAAAAAAATTGTTGCTGCAAAATAAATGTCTCGGTTACCTCATACCAAGCGACGCCAAGAACAAAAATGGCCGCCAGAGCGCCTTCTTTCAGCCTCGTCGTGTGTGCGTCGTTCGCAATGGTGACCACGTGGCGAAGCGGAAACGCATGAATAGAAAAATGTTCTTTTCAATGGCATAGCCAATTGTCTTTCACTTAAAGCACAGTTTCTATTTTTGATTTAAGCAAGGTTTTTTATTTCTATTATTTTTAAGCACAATTCCATTTTCGTTTTAATTTTTAAGCACAAAATTTTGCTATTAATTTTACGCACAAATTTTTTCTATTACTTTTACGCACAAAAAAAAATTTTCTTTTTTAAGTTTTATTACAGTTTTTTGCACAGTTTCTTTTTTTTTATTAATCCCGTGATTTCAAACAAAAATTTTCTTACGGTACGCTACGCGCGCCGCAAGAGAGAGACAAACGATCCTTAACGGACCCCAACTTAGCTACGCAAGTCAAGCAGCTTGCTAGCCATATCTATGCACATTATAAAAGCCTTATAAACTCGCGCATGTGCGCCAACGAACTCGGGTATGGTGTTACGGTTTTGACTCGCGTGGTCTGCTTTCCTTCTTGCCGACAGTCGTAGGCTTCTTTCTTTCGTCTATTACTATATATAAGTAATATGGCCAATCTGCCATGTTACATGTCATATATTAATAATAATATGTTACGTTGTTCCAATTTTCAAAATGAAGTTTTTCATTTTTAATACCGATATAGTTATTAATTGCATTATTTAATCTAGATAAATCTGTATTTTTATTCAAATTTTCCATACATTCTTCATACTGCTCTTGAAATCTTTCAAATTCGTTTATTTGGTTATGAATCATCTAATTCTTCTTGATGTTGTAAGTTTTCTACAATAATGTATTCATTTGAAACTGGATCCCATTCCATTTTATAATGATTTAATTATTATGAGTATTAATTAAATTGTACTTTAATTAACTTTGTTATTATTTTTTTCATAGAAAATTTGAAGTTTGTTTCTATTTTCTTTTTTATTATCTTATATCAAATTTTTTTTATAGAAAATTTAAAGTATGTTTTTATTTTTTGTTTTATTATGTTATATCTGAAATAACAAATGTTTTATTAGTATGTGAGAAATATAAATATATTTTTAATATTAAAAAAGTTAAAGTTATTTTTTTTGTTATTTCTCTAGTACTTCTTTCCATACTATATTGGTTAATTCATTTTTATTTTCTAATTTATTTTGAATAAGTACTTTAGAAGGATTTTTACTTCTTGAAAGAGCAACATATAATTGTCCATGTGAAAATAAAGGTTTTTTTACGAATATTCCTACGTTTTCAAAACTTTGACCTTGTGATTTATTTAGTGTTATAACAAAAGCTAATACAATAGGGAATTGTTTTCTAAATAAATAAATGGTGAAGACGATGATTCATTTGTGCTTAATGTAATACGCGGTATAAAAACTTTATTTCCTTTATTTTCGCCTGTAATTACATCAGCTTCTATATTGTATTCAAATAGTCTCGTTATCTTTAATCGTGTTCCATTGCATAATCCATCTTGTATACTTAAATTTCTAATCAGCATTATTACGGCATTTATTTTCAAATTAAGTTCATGTGGAGGTAATCCTCATTATATTATTTAACATTTCCATTAAATAATTTAAATAAATATTATCATCTGTTCGATCAACACCCTTATATGTTGCATAATCAATACTATTGTAACGTCCGAATAAAAGTTATTAATTTTTATATTTTATTTCACTCGTTCATTACAGTTCTCGTTGCGTTGAGCGGTTACGCAAACGAGAAAGTTTTCGCGTGGCAGAGTAGCGGTAGAGAATAGAGGGAGGTGAATTGCAGGCTCGAGAGCCCTTTTTAGGAATCGAGGAAAGGAATATATAAATAATTAATTCAATTATTACCTTTTTATTTGTTGGTTTAATTCGTAATCGCCCTTTTCCTTGGTACAATATTAACTAATACAATAGTCATTTTTTAAATTGATGATAATCACTTTAAAATGTAGAATATAATAATCAATTGAGAATATAAAATTGATAAATGATATAATAATTACTTTAAGATATAAAAAAAACTTTTCGTTAGATTTGTAAGAGATTATATTTCCCTTTATGGGGTTTTAAAACACAACCGACCCGTACTCGGTGCAGCAAACGACTGAGAATAACATGAATTGAGATTAATTCAGAGGTTTTTATATTTTTGTGGAAAACCAAAAATCTTCATGGAAAAAACCTCTGAACTCTTGGCAACTTATTTTCTAGTAGAGGTCACCGTTCATTGTTTTCATCTAATTGAGAAAAAGGTAACGCTTTTTCATTATAATTAGATGATTTCTATGCTTATTCTTTTCCGATGACCTCTTGAGCGGAAAAGCTAAAACTTTTGGTAATCTCAGCCAAAAGTTTTTTTTGTAAAGAAAATATAAAATTTATTAATAAAAAATGAATGTTTAAATAAGCGAAGACGTTACACCACCCAGGTTGAGAAGGTTCATCGTCCTCGATGAAGTAAGACTGTGATTAACAAAACTTTTAGCTTTTCTATTACAAGGTTAAAGAAAAAATTCTTACTTCTAATGGTGGTGAAAAGTACAATAGGGTTAGTATGGTGGTGATAACCTAAACCTAAAATATGTAGTTAATCTTATCATAAAAATATTTTTTTTTTCTTTTATAGATAATTGTAGGAAAAACAAATAAATATTTATGAATTTAAAAGAAGTTGAAGGTAGATGGTTTGTATAAGATGTATATGATTGAAGTGTAAATTTAGAATTGATAGTTATTAGTTTTCAGTTTCGGAATGATATCCATCATCATCTTCTGGTGGAAGTCGTGGTCTCCTTAATATATAGTGCTAATCTAATTCATACATTTCTTCTTCAGTGAAGACCTCTTTAAGTCGATCTTCCTGCCTTGCGGTTATCATTACAATTGTAATATCAGTGTGAAAGTTAAGACGTATAATGGGTCTTTCATCGTATCTCATAGTGCAATGTACGCACCATCTTGTCATTTCGTCTTCTTGATACGGGTGGCAAGGTTCGAAATTGGGCCTGAATCCAAGCCTTAGCAATAAATTGATTCTTTCTACTAAGTTGCACATCTGAATTGAAACAAATATATATATATATATATATATATATATATATATATATATATATATAAGATAGCTTAGTTAATTATAGATAAGTAAAAAGAAAAAAAAATGAATCATGAAATAATGGTTTTACAAAGGTATGCAAAAAAATGGTTCTATAAAGGTATGCAAAAAAAATGGTTCTATAAAGGTATGGTTTGATGGTGGCGAATAAGAAGAGAGATAGAGGAGGGGTATTAGTAGGAAAAAGTTGGTTGGGACGCTGGTCTTGATTCTATCTAGGTTCTTTTGTTGTCTTGAATCTTATTTTAGCATAAGAAGGACATTCGTGATCCATGTACTCATTTCTTATTTTGTGTTTTGTTATTTTGCTTTGATTCAATTATGTATCAATTATTTCGTTAACCATCAGAGGCATGTGTCATAAGATCTCTTTATATCTTAACTTCCTTCTTGTGAGATGAGTATTGATGTAACAAGCAGAAAAGGAATCTGTTGTTTCAGCTGATCTCAACTTCAATAGAGGTATTTGTAGCATCGTTTTTCGGTGTAGTAAAGGCTTTAGAATAATGGATATCTTCTGCTACAGTTATGACAGATTTGTAGACCTATGAGAGGAAAAGGAAAGCAAGAAGGGGAGATAGAAAGAAAGAGAAAAAAAAAGAAAGGAGAGGAGAGAAGTTAAGTTGGAGCTGGAGAGGTTGAAAATGCACCGGCTTCATCTTCAATCTGGAGATGTCGTTGAAGTGCCGTTTCCTTACATCTTGCGCAAGTGTCGGCCCTTTTGTGGTATAATGGTATTTTCTTACAGTAAGTGCAGTGTTGGTATCGGGCTTCGGCCAAGCAAATGCGATGAAATTGAGTGTAGTATTTATAACACTCCTTGTATTTTGCCTTTGTTAAATAACATTCTTCGCAAATGACGCTACGCCTAATCTCACTGGTGTACTCACTGTAGTATACTGGTGTTTGTATATCGTTGGTTGTGCATTATGACGTTTTGATGGTTTCCTGCGGTTCTATTTCTATTTGGGAATCCAATAACACTTCTCGCGTGGGAGCCTTTTGGCGATGGATGCGAGGCTGAGTTTTATCTATTCTTACTTTATTCCAACGTCCAAAGACTTGTTTGCCTCCTATGGTTTCAATTTCATCCGGGTGTCTAAGGGCTGTCCTGGTACAAGCTGTGCACTTATGTGCAGCTCGTGTTTCCAATAGATGTTTGCCACAGCCGTAACACTTCCAGTACGATGGTTCCGTGTAAGAGTATCGGTGGAACTGAGTTTGTTTCTCATAATGCTCAGCACTATTGGTTGTTTGGAAGCATGCACTGCACAGTACTCTTCGGCTGATTATGTTGAAATACATGGTCGTTATTTTAGGGTGTTGCCTGGTGCAAATTCCTTTGATCATAATGCTGCTTGATTGTTGATTTGTTATGCGAGTAAACTGCAGGAAGAAAAAGGTATAAACGATAAGTAAGGTGAAGGAGGGAAAGATAATTGAAAATCTGAAATAGGAAGAAAGAAATAAAAGTGATTCATGAGTACAATAGTCGTTAGTATGAGGGTGAGATCTTATTATCCATAGTTAATAGTTTGATTATTTGCTATTTTTTTTTTGTTACTATATTATTTGCTACTTGTATATATATATATATATATATATATATATATATAAATTTTTTTTTTTTTTAACTCAACTTCAAACTGCGATATTTCGGAAACGGCTCGATGAATTTGAAAAATCCGGACGGCGTTTGAAAGATCAGACAAAATACTATCTTTTTGTGTCCTGCCAAATATTTTTATCTCTTTTTTTAACTCTATTTCTAATGATAGAAATATTTTTTATTTTTACGAATTTTTAAATTTCAATCAATCAAATGTAACTTTTTGAGAAATTGATAAAATTAAAAAATTCGAACGCGACTGAAAAGTAGAGTGAATTTCCTAAATCTTTATATTTAATGATTTTTTTGTATCTATTTCCTGCGTGTAGCTAAAAATGCGCAAAAATGGAAAGTACAAGAAAATCAGTTTTAGATATGATGATATTTTCCAATATCGCGGGTCTATTTTTGTTTACATTTCAGCATGTGTTCAAATCTGTAGTTCGTATATACATATAAAGCATCAAATTTGTAAATAACTTTAATTTATTCAAAAAAAGGACACTATCATTTATAATAATTGTGATAAAATTTGTGATAATTTTGTTAAAAGTATACAATACCGTTCATTAGTTCGTAAAAAAATTTTTTTTTAGAAACTCAACTTCAAACAGCGATATTTCGGAAATGACTCGATAAATTTGAAAAATCTGGATGGCGTTTAAAAGATTAGACAAAATACTATCTTTTTGTATCTTGCTAATGTAAACCAAAATTTACAAATATTATCAAATCTAAAACTGATTTTCTTGTACTTTCCATTTTTGCGCATTTTTAGCTACACGCAGGAAACAGATACAAAAAAATCATTAAACATAAAGATTTAGGAAATTCACTCTACTTTTCAGTCGCGTTCGAATTTTTTAATTTTATCAATTTCTCAAAAAGTTACATTTGATTGATTGAAATTTAAAAATTCGTGAAAATAAAAAATGTTTCTATCATTAGAAATAGAGTTAAAAAAAGAGATAAAAATATTTGGCAGGACACAAAAAGATAGTATTTTGTCTGATCTTTCAAGCGCCGTCCGTATTTTTCAAATTCATCGAGCCGTTTCCGAAATATTGCAGTTTGAAGTTGAGTTAAAAAAAAAAAAAATTTTTACGAACTTTTGAGCGGTACTGTATATATATATCTATATCTATACTTAATGTTATCATTATTTCCCCCCCCTTTTTTTTTATTTGGCGGTAAGATCTTCAACGTGTGGAGGAGGTGGCAGCAATTCTTCATAGTAGGTGTTGTGATGAGAGTCCGGGTTAGATAAGATTAAGTATTCATGATTGCAGAGTTCCATCACGACGTCTTGTTTTAGAGGCATTGATTTCTTGCGTTGCCTGGCACCTAGTAATGTAATGGTAAATATGATAATCAGAATTGGGTATCCACTGATTAGTAGATATATGGTCCTTATTAGGGTCTCTTTGTTTTGTGGCATCGTGATGAGTTCGATGAGATCAGCTACTATTGAAGCTGAGCCAGTAGGTTCGTAGTCGAAGACATGTAATGGAATTCTTGCTTCAGTTTTGGGCCTTGGTTGAATATTATAATCCTCGGTTTTGCCTATACATGTTGGATTTAATGTAAGGAGTCCTATACCGTATAATTCTATTACCTTGTGTTGATTGTTTCGGCATGAGATAGTAATAACTTCTTGGTGAACGGTAGAAAATATCCATTGGTTACCATTTGATAGCTGAATACATCTTGTGTTGTTTTGCCTGGTTGTGCGTAATCTGCAGTCTCAAAGATTTTTATTTTCTGAGTCTGTTAATAAGGACATTTTACAGCTACGGCAGTGAAGTGTCCGAGGTTGAAAGCAGTAGAAGATTTCTTGTTTTTTTGTACATTTTCTTAGATGACTGGGGTTCATGAACGAATGTGTCATTGTCCTTTCTTTAGTTATAATGTAGACAAATTTTGGTTCCATATATGTTGAAATTCCTAGTCCTTGAGGTACTGGAAATGGGTGCATTTAGTGCAAATTATACCTTACCTTGGTATATTTAGAAAAGTTGAGTTTATCTTCTTGAGTTGCGTTTGAACTAAACCTTGTACTTCTGTTGATAAAGGATCGACTTGCGGGAAACTAAACTTTGTTAATCCATTATTATTTACTCTGATCATTTCGGTGATTGCTTCTTGATTGAAAAGGTGTGTTCCTAGGGTCCCATTGATTATTGCCTTCAAAGTACTGAGTATATTGCAGGATAGTTCTACGTATTGGTTTATATTATTTTCCACTGTGTTGCACCAGTTTCCTATTTTCGTGAGATCGCCTATTGATTGATCTTTAGATATGCATGTAGTATAGTCTTGTGTTAGTTGTCTGAATGTCTCGTTTAGTCTTTCCGCCTTTTCTTGAAGTAGATTTGGGATGATAAATGGTGTGGATGCCTGACTTTTAGTTTGAGGTATGATGTTGTGTATATCATTCAATATTCTGCTCGCTTCGGATATGCTGTTGTTAAATTGATCGGCTTTGTTGAGCATAATATAGCATCCCTTAAATATCTTCAGACAGTTAGCAAAGAAATCTTCGATTTCCCTTCTGAAGTTCCTTTCCGCTGGATTGATAACATCCAGGTCTATTATTGTTGTGAAAGACCAATCTCCAGTTTTAAAAGCAACCTTTCCTATCTCTTCGAAGTAAAGGCCTGGTTAGTATTCAATATCCATGGTGGAATAAGGTGAATCGTTTGTGGTTGCAGGATAAATTGAGGGGAGGATAAGCAAGACGAGAGGAATCGAAACTTGCATCTGCGGAAAAAGAGAAGAATGGGAGATTTTAATTAAAGGATTGTTGAAATGGATTGTGGTTATATTAGTAGCAAAGGTTCGACGGTTTGCATGATAAGATGCCTCTGTATACTAATTTTTTTTTTCTTTTTTTGTAACGTGTTTAAATGTGTGTGAGTGTTGTGTGTTGTGATTCATTAAGAAGTCATAAATTGCTTCTTTCGTGTTTCACTAGAATAGACCGAGCAATCAGCTGTCCATTTTCTTTTGTTTGTATTTTGAAAGTTAAACGCCTTGGTGTTGTTGGTTCTTGGGTAGTTCATGTCAAGTTTCTTGCCATATATTATTACCGATGAGATTTTATTTTTTTTTTTATGCTATGTATGGTCCATTTGGTCCAAATATATTTGTAGTATCAGCTCTTTTGATCTTTGTAGATGTTAACGGTTGTGTGGTGGTGACTTCTTTATTTACTGGTTGTACTGATAGTAATCTGGGTATTGGTCCTGGAATTTTTATTCGGGGTTTTAGAGTATTTATAGGAGGTAAGGTTATTGTCATTCTTCGAGATGGGTTTTTAAATAAACCATCAATTTTTTAATCAAGACGTCCTAGTTTAGATATACTTGTTGTCAGTTCTTCTTCAGGTTCATTTCTTGGGGTTGCATTTGGTATATTTGCCTTTGAAGGAACATAATTGTGTTGTACGAAGTTTAATGTTTCTATATTTGTGTCTGACGATCCCTTTTGGCGTCCTAGTGTATCGTTTAATTCTGAATATGGTAGTTGAGAATTTTCGTAGATGTTACTTAGTGGTTGATATTCTCATTCAGTGTCTGAATACGTTATTACTTCTTGAGGTATGATATCCTTGATAGAGTTTAATGAATAATTTCTTGTATCGTCGTTATATTCTTCGTATGCATCGCGTGGCAATGAATCTTGATGCAAAACTTCAATCTAAGCATGATTTTCGTATGAGCTTATTTCGGTGACATAATCGTTATTATTTATCACTGTATCGTTGATATCAATTTCCTTGGTTGTTTTAACTTGTGGCAAGTGTTTAGTTATTCCCGGCTGAGCATGAAGAATGCAGCGCGTGGACCTTGGTCCCTCATGCTTGTGGTCAATGAAATACATAGGGTGCATAACACCGGATAACATGATTAAGGCATTGTGATGAAATGAAATTTTTGTTGATTCCATCCTTAGGAAGTTACTTCCTAAAACTCCTATTACTCCATTAGGTAATTCTTTTACGATTACTTGAAATTTAACAGGAGCATGGGAGAACGTGATTTAGGTCGATCCCGTAGTGTCAAATGGTTCTCCTGTCATTCCGTTGATCGTTATAGCTTCATGCACTGCTATAAGAGCATTAGGTTGAAGTGCTTTTACATGTACAAGATTAATTTCGGTTCCGGTATTGATTAAAAATTCAGATTTGTGTTTTAATTTAGGTGCGTCTAACACAACTAATGGTCCTATTTTCATATTATTTAATCCTTGGAGAGGTTGTTCGTCATCATAAATGTGGCTGCTGAAGGACGCTTTGGGATAGCCTTGCTCATCGTTGCGTCCGTTTGGTGAATAGGCGGAAAGTTTAAATTTTCTTGCGGTTCAGTCTGTTGATGCGTCATAATGGCGTGTTGCATCTGGAATGGTGCCATATAAGGGTAAGGATATGGGTATGATATTGGAGGTGTCGTAGGATGCATGAATGGGTATTGTACAAGGGATGCATACTTAGAGGGAGATGGAGTACGTGCACTTGTATCAGAGTAAGAGTGTAGGTTTCTACTCATATGTCCTCTTGCGTCTCTTTTATATTCTGTAGGGCCTCTTGGTGGACAGTTGTTATATCTGCTACCTCGTGGAGGCGAATAACTATTAAAGTTTCTCTTGGTCGAGTAGTTACTGGGACCTTGAGATCTCGAATCGAATCTTTCATAGTAGTCATGTCCGTATCTGCCCCTATCGTCACTAGGGTGGACACGCGAGTTATATTCATTTCTGGAGGGTGACTGTGACCTCCAAGGTTGTTTATAATTAGTGGTTGTTTCATCTTGAAAATGAACACGTCGAGATGAGTGTTGTTCACCAGGTCGATCTGTTGCCTCTATGATATGAAGAGATCCTTTCCTTCCGTTCGAAGATAACATGTCTCTTTCTATGCGCTGAGCTATTTTCAATGCTGCGTTAAATGTTTCGGGTTCTTGGACGCTTACTCCATACAGTAAGTCATCTGCAAGCCCTCTCTTAAAAGATTCTAATGCGATTCCTTCAAGCATTAAAGTCATGTGAGGTACCTGTTCGGCTTGAAATTTTTCCTTGAGCGAAGCCGTGGCTCCTTCCATGAGTCTTTTGATGCGACTGTAATATTCTATTACGATCTCGTTCCTACGCATCCGAATGCCTTGAATTTCAGCGCAGTAGTGAGAATATGTTTTTTTAGGTGAAAAATATTCCTTCAAAGCATTTTTAAGGGCTTTGATGCTATTAATTTCGGTTCCACTCACCGCATCCCTCGCGGTATCGCGTAGTTTTGCAATCACGCCTTTAAAAAAAGCGTTGCGGATTCCTTCAGGGCATATGTTGAAACCGTTTTCTACATCTTGTAGAAAGGTTTTTAGTGGCATATTCTTGCCGTCGTATAGGGGAATGTGTAGCAGTGCTTGTTGCACTGCCATGCATTCTCCCATTGTATTAAGAAGAGCATCAGTGATGGTCTGATGATGTGTTAGATTGGCTATATTTTCAGCCATTGCTGGATTGTCGTTCACCATTGTGGTGATCTTTGAAATTTTTCACGCGTTTGCTATTTGTGAAGAGAAAGTAAATAAAAGAGAAAAAAACAAAATTCTATGTAGTTAAAGAGGTGTAAGGGTCATCTGTTGATTTTTTTTACGAAAAATATAAAATTTTACTAAATAGGAGGATGGTGATAAAAATTATAAAAAATATGATCCTTTTTGATAATAAGAAAAAATTTTGACGCGTATTTGACGGGATTAGATTGTTTGATGAAATAGTTTCAATATTTCCCTCGAGTTGATTTATCATTTTTGATAGTTTACCGCGTTTCCGTTTTGCGTGGCACGATGAGCTTTTGATTTGTAGCCGATTAATTTCGGATGCAATTAACAGTTATTTAGTATCGTTGTATTGGTTCTCGACTTCGTTTGTTAATATCCTGAGATTCTTTTTTAAGTTAGTGTTAATTATTACAAGGGATCCTATGTCTTGTTGCTGTTGGACAGTAAGGGTTTCCAACCCGTGGATTCGCGATTCTAAATTTGCTACTAATGCGTCAGTAGTTAATGGTCTATTTCAAAGCGGTATTATCATTTAAAAAAAGAGAGAGGAAAACAATTTTTTTTTCTTGAATGGAAGAGAAAATAAATTTTTGCGCGTAGATTTTCGAATTATCGTTGTCGATAAGGTCAATTTTTCATGAAGACTAGTTGTATTGTATGCAGTTAGGCCTTAGTGCGTCGTGTATATAACCGGGCTTAAGGAGATCTTTATCTGCGTCACCTTGTCGTAAGAGTTTATTGGTATAGGGTTATATGTGAGTATGTATATATACGAAGGTCTATACTCCTTTCCGCGTTCAACGTAATAAAAAAAAGAAAATAATTAATAGTGATTTTAGGAGTGTGAGTTCTTCGTTTATTTACGATGTATATAATTTTGTTAGTAAAGCTGCCGTCCAAAGTATAAAAGTGGTTAACTACATTGGAATCCCATTGGAGTTAAGGTTTTCTTACTTTGGACGGCAGAAAGCACTGGGAAGTATATATCTTTTATCATGGCATTATTGTACAATATTAATCACAACACATAAAATTTACAATAACTATATCCAGGATTAACGATATTGTTTTTATATACACAATTATTATTATAAAAAAAATTATCGGGAAACGTTATCTATGTTTAATATGGGAATAGAAATAACTTTCGTTACTTCTATTAACAAATATATTATAAATAATTAGATTATTATGCTGAATAAATATCTAATCTAATTAAATTCGTATACTATAATGTAGCTTTATAATATTATATAATAATTTTTGCTTGTATAAATTTTCTTGTATGTTTAATTAATTTATGTTATTTATATGTCATTTATTTTCATGTATGATTCTATGATAGTATCTATAAGAATATATATATATATATATATATATATATATATATATATATATATGTATATATATAGGATGATAAATATTTCCATCGGTCTTACAGTCAATTTAAAATCTATATAATAAAATAATTAAATAAATATGGACAGTCAGACTGCCCTTGTTTATAATCACCCCCGTAAAATAACCTGAAATAAAAACTTAAAAATTAACTGGAAAGAAACCTAAAAATAAATAGAATTAGTAAAGCACAATCTGACTGTCCCCCACCACCAAAAAACCTTTCTTCGATTGTGATCCTGTATAATGTCCAACGTTTCAGAGCACGCTTATTGCTCATCCTCAAGGACTGTCCTTGAGGATGAGCAGTAAGTGCTGTATATATATATATATATATATATATATATATATATATATATATATATATATATGTATACAATAGAAATGATATAGTTAGTATATGTATGTATATATGTGCATATGTTTATGAAAATTTGCAATAGCTACGATATGGTTAATATGCATGTATATATGCTTTCATGAAAATATGTAGTAATAATGATATAATTAATGTATATATATGTATGGTTTATAAGAGTATGTATATAAATATGTGTATATTAGAATTATGATATTTTGCTTAAAGAAATATTAAAGACAAAGACAACAAAAAGGAAAAGAATATTCTTGATATCGTGCTGCTTATATATGAAGCGAAAAAAAAACAAAGAGAAGCGTTATTCTAGTATAGTGAGAGAGAGAGAGAGAGAGAGAGAGAGAGAGAGAGAGAGAGAGAGAGAGAGAGAGAGAGAGAGAAGGAACGAAAGAGTAGCGGTAGCGTGGTGCATATATTACTCGACTTACAGACTTTTAAGTTCATACGTTTTGTTATTCAAAAAAAAAAATTCGACGGTTTATTTGCGGAAAAAAAAAATTTTGATATGGTTTAATTTAATAATTATATAACAATATTAATTGTACTCCCCCTAAAAAAAAATTTTGTTTATTTAACAAAAAAAATTTTATGATAATTATTTATTAGCGTTTTGAATAGAATGTTAATAGTGCTTGTTAGTATTCAGTAAATATTTATTAACTATTAAATTCTTATGCTTATTTATTTATTTATTTAACATAAAAAATACGGGCTTCAGCCTCTTGTATATTGTACGTATAAAATATGTAAATTTTAGAATTTAAAATGAAGATTTTTATAGTGTATCAGATATTAATATAGAAGTTTATATGTGCTGTAATATTTAACGTATTAATTTATTAGAATTTATTCGAAATTATATTTTAGTTTAAACTCTTTTAAACGTCGTAAAATCAACTTTAATTTATAATTAAATTATATTAATGAAGAATCCTATAATTTTTATAATTAAATTTATAAGCATTACGCGATTCTAAATTGCAAACATCCCACCGATTTGTCACCAATTTTTAAGCTGTAACGTCCGAATAAAAGTTATTTATATTTTATTTTACTCGTTCATTACAGTTCTCGTTGCGTCGAGCGGTTACGCAAACGAGAAAGTTTTCGCGTGGCAGAGTAGCGGTAGAGAACAGAGGGAGGTGAATTGCAGGCTCGAGAGCCCTTTTTAGGAATCGAGGAAAGAAAAATATAAATAATTAATTCAATTATTACCTTTTTATTTGTTGGTTTAATTCGTAATCGCCCTTTTCCTTGGTATAATATTAACTAATACAATAGTCACTTTTTAAATTGATGATAATCACTTTAAAATGTAGAATATAATAATCAATTGAGAATATAAAGTTGATAATCGATATAATCACTTTAAAATATAAGATATAATAATCACTCGAGAATATAAAATTGATAAATGATATAATAATTATTTTAAGATATAAAAAAAACTTTTCGTTAGATTTGTAAGAGATTATATTTCCCTTTATGGGGTTTTAAAACACAACCGACCCGTACTCGGTGCAGCAAACGACTGAGAATAACATGAATTAAGATTAGTTCAGAGGTTTTTATATTTTTGTGATAAACCGAAAATCTTCATGAAAAAAATCTCTGAACTCTTGGCGACTTATTTTCTAGTAGAGGTCACCGTTCATTGTTTTCATCTAATTAAGAAAAAGGTAACGCTTTTTCATTATAATTAGATGATTTCTATGCTTATTCTTTTCCGATGACCTCTTGAGCGGAAAAGCTAAAACTTTTGGTAATCTCAGCCAAAAGTTTTTCTTGTAAAGAAAATATAAAATTTATTAATAAAAAATGAATGTTTAAATAAGCGAAGACGTTACACTATATTATGTCATTATTTCATTATTAATTAAATTCAATATTTTATTATTTAAAATATTCACATCTTCATTATTTGTACTTAAAATAACATTTTTCGAAAAACAATAATTATTGTTAATGTTTTCATAAATTTTATTACAAACATTATTAGTTTTCCTTTTTTCTGGTATAATAAATGTATCAACTTTTCCTTCTCCGATATCTAATAAAAATTATGAAAAATTTTTATCATTAGATCTAACATTTTTTTAAAATTTAAAAATATGAAACATAGGCCATAGGGTTGAATATTTTATAGTTTGTTCTATAATTGTATTTTTATTTCCATGTTTTAATACAGGTAAAATTTGACGAAAATCTCCACCTAAAATAATCATTTTCCCTACTAAAAAATCTCAGGTGAGAAATCACCTGATTTCTCAGGTGATTTATCATGCCAAAATCTCATGTGACGATTTTTTTGGTTTTTACACGTTTCAAAGCATACTTAGTCAATTGCGAACTATTTTTGAAAATTTTTTAAAAATTTAAACTTAGAAAATTTTTTAAAAATTTGGTCTTAGAAAAAATTATGACTCATTTTACAAAAAATTTTCTAAGTTCAATTTTTCAAAAATTTCCAAAAATAGTTCGCAATTGACTAAGCATGGTTTGAAACGTGTAAAAACCAAAAAAATCATCACATGAGATTTTGGCATGATAAATCACCTGAGAAATCAGGTGATTTCTCACCTGAGATTTTTTAGTAGGGTTTCCCTTAAAAATTTCATTATTATGACAGACATCTTTTAATGTTTTGTCAACTACTTCTAAAGCTTTTTTAGAAATCATTAATGCTTTGTCCCATATAATTACATTTGCTTCTCTTGATTTTTTCTTATCTGAATTAAATTTTAAAAATGCACTTTCAATGTTATTTAAATCTAACGGTAATAAAAGTTCGGTGACTGGTTAAACCTTTTTGTAATAAAATTGAAGCAATACCTGTCCAAGCCATTGATAAAATTTTTTTTCTATTGTTATAAAATAATATATTAATGTTTTATATGAAAATGTTTTTCCAGAACCTCCTGGTCCATCTATGAAAAAAATTTTATGATTATTATTTATTATTTGTCCAAAAATATGTTTTTGATCGTTATTTAATTGTTTATACATTTTATCAAATTTTTTTTACTAAAAATTATAATTTCATCATTAATTTTTCCTCGATATAGTTTTCATTCGGTTCAGGTAAACCAAAATTTTCACATGACATTTCTTCTGAATTTAATATTTGATTAATATGGGATAAAGCTTTGTTTTCTTTATTTTCTTTAAAATCTTCTATAAAAATTTTTTATATTTTTCCCAAATAATGTTATCTTAAATATTTTCACATAATAAAAAACATGCAAAAAATTTACGTAATTGTACTGGTAACATAACATGGCATGCTTCTTCAAAAATATAATAAATTTGTTTTTCGTGTTCTATTAAATTCATTGCAAGAGCAGTTTCTTTATAAGTATTATAAGTTATATTTTCGTAAGTTCGTAAATCCTTAAAAGATGTTGATCCTTTTACCCTGTTTAATATTAATTTAAAAAAAAAACGTTTACTATCTTTTGGTGATACTACATTTAATCTACCAATGGCTATATTTTTTCTAAATTTTGATCATTTAATCCAAGATTTAGTCTTAGAATTAAAAATATAATATTGTGAGATATTAACATATTTAATTTTTTTAGCAAAATCATCTTTTTTATTCAAGTTAAACCATGCGGTCAATGTTGTTTCGTATTTGTTTAATGCTGAATGTATATCATTTTCATCAAAAATTATTTTTCGTTGATTTTCTGTATGGATATTTAATCTTATCACTGTATGACTTCTACCGCATAGTGGAAATTTTTGTAATCTTCATGCGGCCTCCATTGGATTTAAATATCTTCCAGCTATGTATTGAGTTATTTTATCATAAACATCATCTTTATTATTTTCTTCAATTTTATCTTGTTTTATTTTACAGTAAGCTTTATCTACACCTTTATAAATATAATCATAAATATATTTTATACTTTGTATTGACATAAAAAGTTCAGTATTGATATGAGCATTATATTTTGCTGACAAAAAACTGTTGTAAGGAACTACCATAGAATTATCAACTTGTATAATTTTTTTATTATTTTTTAAATTATACGTATGATTATCTAAAATATTATTTCTTCTTTTGTATTGTGGATATTTGTTGTCTTCAACTATTGTAATTTCATTAAATGATTTTTGGAATTTTTTTCTACATATAGTTTTATTTTTTTCGTAACAAGTCGATTTATCTGTATGTGGTCCGTGTAACATGTGTTTAATTACTAATTTTTGTAAATATTGGTTTTCTGATGAAAGTATTTCTGCTGAAATATATTTATCAATATTTTCTGGAGTTGATATTTTATGATTATGATGTAATTTTATAATAATATGCGCATGATGTAACCCTTTTTTTGAAATTCAATCGAAAATACATAAGCTATAACAGGACCAAAAATTTCGTTTTCTAATATAATTCAATAACATTTTAAATTTTATATAAAATAATCTTACTGTGATATTTGGTATGTCATTGGGAGTTGTCCCTTCTGGAAAATTTTTCAAAATTTCTTTCGATTCTTTCCATTTAGGATCACACGTCATTGTTATAAATAAGTCTGGTTTTCCTACTGTTCTCATTATTGCCATGGCATCTTGATAATATTGCTGCATATATCTTGGACTACCAATATATAATGAGGGTAAAATGAAAAGATTTCCAATTCTCTCTTTGTTTTCAAAATTTGTTGAAACATTTGAAGCACTATTTATTACATGATCTAATAAACCTTGATAACATTCTATGCGAAATTATTTTTGATTATGTCTAAAAAAATTCATTCTATTACTTTCAACCATCACATATGCATGCATTATATATTGTTGTGTTAATCTTCCACAATATAAAAAAGGGTTGAAATTTTTTAAATTGGGTCTTTAATGGATTCTATATAAATAATATTGTAGTATTGTAAGACAATCATTATTTTCCATATTTTCATTTTTTTTATATCTTATACTCCAACCTAAATCTCCTGCTGGAAACTTATGATTTATTTTATTTTAGATTAATTTAAATATATATTAGAAACAATAAGATAGGTAAGAAAATCATAATAACTATTGTTATAATTTTAAAATAAATATATTAAAAATAAATTATAAATTTATATAGAATCGTTTTTTAAAGAATTGAATTTAATCAAATTATTTATTTAAATATTAAAAAATTAATATCACACTCTTTATATAAAAAATTTATCATTTGTTATATAATTTATATTATAAATGATTAAATATAAACAAACGAAAAAAGATGAAAATATATTCCTTAAAATATTTAAAATATTAAAAATAGATAAAATAAAAATTATATAACTTTATTTACTTGTATAAAGAGTTTAAAAGATAAAATTTTATATTAACAATATAATTTTTATTTTTACTTTTTTATAAATAAATGAATTAATTATTATAATTTTGATCTTTTTAATTAATGTAAATTCACAATAACATTTTTACTTTTGACATTTAAAGAAATATGAAAAAATTTTTTAAATTTAAATTATTTTAAAAGTGGTTATGTAGGGCTACTGGCGAAGGGTACCACTTTTAATATTTAATTTTTCTTTATAAACAAAAAAAACCCAACCCGCCATTGACAATACCTCGTTATATTGATGAAAAAATCAAAACTTCTACTTAAGACTTTCACAAGATCAACTCAAGACAAAAACAAGAAAACAAATTTAAGCTAACCTGTAAGAAGAATCTTTTAGACGTAGGAAATTTTTTGATAAGTTTTTCCAACCAAGACAATGAGCACAAACTAAAATGTACTTTACTTTTAGGCAAGTAGAGCTTAGACACGAAAAAAGTAAGCTTAAATGTTGGAAGTAGAAGTTTCTTATTTTTTTTTGTCTTAGTATGGGTGGTGTGGAAAGTTAAGGAACGTAGGTATTAGTTGCTGGTTAACAAATAATTATATCAACAATCTATAATATTGTTTACGATGTATTAAATATATATTCCATTATATAGCCTAAAGCAAGTATTTCATAGAAAAAGAATAAAAAAATTTTTTTCTCAATGGTTTATAATAATTTTATGAAGAGTGTATTAGGAACATGAGGATTCATGAGGGGTGACTTGTGGAGCAAGGGGGTGATTTATGGAGTGAGGGGTGACTTGTAGAGCGAGGGGATGACTTGTAGAGCAAGGGGTGACTTGGGTAGTAGAGGGGTAAATGGGGTAGAGGGGGGAATCTTTTTTTTTTTTTTTTAAAGACATTTCAAGAGACATTTTTACGTTATTTTGAGGGGTGACTTGTGATTTTTTGAAGAGGAGAGAAAAAAAATGAGGAGTAGTAGTGATGGGGTAGTAGTGGGAAGGGTGATAGTAGTGGTATAGGTAGACACATTTCCTTTCTTTTTAACAATAAATTTGCTAATGAAAAATAACAAATATTATTTCTCATAACTGCGCGACTTGTATTCATTAAGTGCATCAAACTAAATTTTATTGAGGTTTTATCCTCAAATAATTAAATTTATTAACTAAAAAAAATATTTCTGAATATTTTTCTTTTGCAAATGCGCGACTCGTGCTTACAGCTTCACTCAATAAAAATAAATAAGCAAATAGATTATCAACAAAAATAATTATAATTATAAAATTTTATTTTATAATTGCACATCTTATATTTTACAATCTCGCCAAGCTAAAGCAAGTAAACAATTTGTCAACCGGAGTTTGTAAACCTGTTTATTGATTTACATGATATTTATCTATAATTTCGCTAAATTAATGTGCGCCAAAGTTTTAAACATAAGTTATCTTTTTGTCAACATACAGAAATATTTGTGGAAATATTTTCCTAATCCCGTAAAGTGCAAATTAATTAAATCAATAATTAATCGATCAAGTTCTGTGAAATCATTCAAATTACCGAATCCGTAAAGAAAGAAGGCAGCCAGAGAGGGTCACCACGCTTAATTCACAAATTAAAAAATCTAGTTCCGACCACGCAGCCACGCAGATAAAAAATAAGGATTTAACCCCTCACCCCGCAACTAATCAAGTAAAATACATGATAAACTTCTTAAAGTGACTCGGCGTAACAAATAGTGACAGCTACGGTGGAATATTTATATTTAAAAAAAACTAAGAATATTAATAAAATAACCACATTATTAACAATTTGCTTCTTCTCTTCTTACTAATTAAATATACCGTTTGAAGTGCTTTCTATATCAGGGAAAAGCTAGAAAAAATACTTGCCTTAGATGAATACAGAGCATATATTTTCAATTTTCAATTTATTCATAAGTTGATAAAATGACACTAAAAAAATTTGTAACCATGTACCGAAGCATGGTTACTAATTCAAATTAAGTAAGATTAAATAGCACCAGGAGGCGCTGTTCCCACGCTTAGATAAAGAACAAAAGATATGTACTCGCGAAAGTGCGACTAAGAAAGCTAATGAGATAGAGAGATTAACTAAGCAAGCTGAAAGTTAGAAAGAATAAGCTAATGATTAGAAAGTAGGAAGGGATGGCCGAGAGAGCCTCGCACAGCAAGCGTAACGCGAAGCCCGCTCTCTCGTCGCCTGACCGCCAGCAGAGCCAGTCGCTCTCTTATTTGACTCCAGCCTAAGGTTACGTGCACCATAGAAGCCCGTCCATCGCCACGTGTTCGGTACTCCATCCGGAGCTCGTACATCAAGGCCAGGAAGCTGCAGAGAGAAAACGCGGAGAGAAAGATCTGCAAGGGGTGAGCCCACCTCACCAGCCTCAGTAGCGTAAGTCCTGGTAGAAAGATTAATTATTGCAAAACGCGGCGCGAGTCACAGTAAAGTAATCTCCATCCCTCTCTTTCTCACGACTTTAATATAATTGTTTTGCGAGCGTAACGGTAGCGTTTTATATCGAGAAAACACCCAATATTTTGTAAACTTTAATTAAAAGATTTTCATTGTAAATATTTGATTTAGTACAATACATTTGCGAATTTCTTTTATATAACTACTGTGTTAAAAGAAACAGATTTAATATAACCTAGAATTAATTTCCTGCATGCTCCTCTATATCACTCCTCATAATAAATTGCCAGGGTTGAGAATTCACCCTAGAGAAAATATAGTTAATATTTAAATCATTCATATCTTTGGAGTCGCTTGGTCTACGACTCAGCTAGTAGGAGCAAGAGCGAGAAAGTTCTCACTCTTTTTGTATCATAGTGTGCTCGTCCTCGCTAAAGTCGGGCAATGGAGCGATAATAATAATTAAAACACCTTTAAGATTTATGGCAAATAAAATAGCAAAATCGAGTAAAAATTATAATTCCATTAATGTCTATTAAATTCCAAAACGCGAGCACGCTACGTTACAAATTAATATCACCTTTCTGATTCGAAAAAACGCTGCCAAGTGCTTTGGCGGAATGCTTTCTCATAGAGCTCTTTGAGTTTCATTAATTTTTTTATATTTATTTAAATGTGATTTTAATATGAAAAAATTGTCTAACATTAATATTTATTTATAAATTTGTACTTTAAGAGAACGATGACAACGAAATTTCTAATCGTAACCATGCTAAGAAAAAAGATAAATGAAAAATAAAAATTTGTATGAAAATTTTGAAAATTCTCTTAAATTAAAACTGCACTGAGAAAATTAGTTCTCCAAAACTTGTTTTCTTCAGACACTAGCAAATAACTTGCATACAAATTTCGGAGCAAATCTATCGAATGGTTTCCGTGAAATAGAAAAATAATATAATTAATAGTATGCCAAAAAAATCAGTTTTCAAATGTTTTTATTATTTTAACAGTAATCAAATAATTTATATACACATTTTTAAGCAAATTCTTAGAGTAATTTACGTAAGATCCAAAAAAAAATGAAAAATTTAAAATAAATTTTTTTTAAAATTATCAAAATTTTCTAAAATTATAACTGCTCTAAGAAAATAAGTTTTCCAAAGCTTGTTTTATTAAGGCAATAACGAATAATTTGCATAATAATTTTATAGCAAATCTATCGAATAGTTTTAGTGTAATAAAAATAAATGAAAAATAAACATTTTTTAAAAATTTTTTTAAAAGCTCTAAAATTAAAACTGCACTAAAGAATTGAGTTTTTCAAAGCTTATTTTCTTTAGACAATAGCGAATAACTTGCATACAAATTTTGGAGCAAATCTATCAAATGGTTTTCGTAAAATAAAAGAAAAATGAAGAAAAAATTTTTTTTTCAAAATTTTCAAATTGCTCTAAAATTAAAAGCGAGCTAAGAAAATCAGTTAGTAAAAGTTTTTCTTCTTTTGGCAGTCGCAAATAATGCCCATACCAAATTTTCAAGAAAATTCTTTAAGTAGATTACGTAAAATACCAAAAAAATGAAAAATTAAAATTTTTTTAAAATTATTAAAATGGCTTTAAAAAAAACTGAGCTGACAAGACCAATTTTCAATAGCCCCCCCCCCCAGTTAGACAAAAAATAAATTGCATGAAAATTTGAAGCAAATCCATCAAGTAGTTCTCGAGATATTATTGGCGTACTGAAATCACACACACACACACACACACACACACACACACACACACACACACACACACACACACACACACACACACACACACACACACACACACACACACACACACACACACACACACACACACACACACACACACACACACACACACACACACACACACACACACACACACACACACACACACACACACACACACACACACACACACACACACACACACACACACACACACACACACACACACACACACACACACACACACGCACACACGCACACACGCGCGCACGCACGCACGCACGCACGCACACGCACACGCACACGCACACGCACACGCACTCGCACACGCACACGCACACGCACACGCACGCACGCACACGCACACGCACACGCACACGCACACGCACACGCACTCGCACACGCACACGCACACGCACACGCACACGCACACGCACACGCACACGCACACGCACACGCACACGCACACGCACACGCACACGCACACGCACACGCACACGCACACGCACACGCACACGCACACGCACGCACACGCACACGCACACACACACACACACACAAATTTTTTTATCGATACAATGCTTTCTCTATGAGAAAGCAAAAATTTTTCGAAGCGTTCCCTATAGCAGGGAAAAGCTAGACGAAACACTTGCCTTAGATGAACACAGAATGAATATTTTCAATTCTTACTTTATTTATTTATATATTAAATAAGCAAATCTAACTTCAGATTAAAAATTAATATTTTAATCCTTTTTAATTCTACAGTTAACACTTTCTATCATAACAATTATTTTTACTTACAAATGACTAAAATAAAAACCTAGTTAATTACCCTATCTAATGCAAGGCGCAAGATAAGACTAATGCTATACCTTTGTCTTCAGTTCTTTTTCACTACTTTTTTTTGCTCTATCGGAAAGTGGATCATCTCTTTCTTTTTTGTGTCTATACTAACGTAATTTCAAATTAATTTATTTAAAAATTACTTTTTTTGTGTCATAATTCCTAAAGAAGAATCTGTTATATTTTCCACCTTACAAAAGATTCACTCTTTTATTTCGAAAAAAAATCTATAATCAAATAACGAGTGTTCAACAACTCTTTTTTTGCAAGTGTATATGAAGAAGTAGATAACGCGTTTTTGAAAACTAGATTAATTTCCAATATCTCTAATTTTTTTTTCTCTTTCTCGCTCAACATAAAATCTAAATGACGTTCTGATTTGCATATTTTTGAAATATTTTTTTGGTGAAAAAATACGCAATTTTCACTCTGAATTTGTCAAAATTAAAGTATTTTTTCTCTTTCTCTTTCAATTCAAGTGAAGTGCTACGAATAACTTACAACGTTTTTTTGGTGTTTTTTTTTTTGCTGTCTTTTTCTTTTTTTTTCTTGTTCCGACGCAACAGTGAAAATCAACTACACGGAGAAAGTTTTGCCTTAATAAAGATGATGCGCGTCGCACTAAAAAAAGTGATGCCTTTTGCACCGTGAATCACGAATAATGCTTCGCATTTCATAATTCATGCATCACTTTTTGTAGTGCATAAGCGCCGAAACACAATGCGCGAGGAGGCGGCGCACTGTATTTCGTCGCCTACGGTGGCGCCGCATCGAAAAACTTGATGCATGTTCGATATTTATCGTGCATGCGAGCCACTTTGTGAAGCATTTTAAAAATGCACTATCTTTTATGATGTGAAACTTTCTCGGTGTAGGGTAAAGTGAAGTGGAAAAATATTATTATTCAATAGAAGTTGATAAATTGCAATAAATTTTTTTTGTGTGATGTTTTGTTTCGTTGCTTTGCTTGCTTTGTTTTTTATTGGTTTTTTAACGCGACCTTCGAAATTAAACAAAAATAAAGAGGAGCTGAAAGAAATCATTACGTTTCGATACATACATAGCGGTGAATAAAGGTAAAATCATAATAAACGTAGTTAAACGTAACCTTTTTCTGACGATCAATCAAAATCATTCGTGTTTATACAAGGAAATTGTTAAATTAAGTGTACCAAAACACAACGCCATCGTGATAATAACATCCCTTTTAACATTTCGCTAAACTGAGAGAATAGTGCTAAATCTTGCATACGCCTAAAAAATTCAATGTAAAGAAGACAATATTTTTTTTTTGCTTCGCTAAAAATCTACTCTTTTAAACGCTCAATAAATAACATAATTTAAACGTACTTATTTTCCGATTCATTTTATCGCGCTAATAAACTAAAGAAAATTGTAAACATACAAAAAAGCTACCAGCAAAAACGATAACAAAGATTTACCGCTGTCGGAAGAAGAGTTAAGATTATATACTAATAATCCACCAGAACGTGAATCAAGAATCCAGGAACTAGAACAGAGAAAGCGCGTCCAGTAAATACGATTATAACAGAACTTACGTCTACACCATCAATTTAGAAGAAACAACGCAAATCGTCATCGTAGAATCCCCGCAATTTTCATATAATTTTGTAGAAGCTATGTTCGATTCAGGTGCGCAACATAACATAACTAAAATAGGTGTTCTTCATGGCGAGATGTTGGTCGATGAGTCAAACCAGCCACTGTCAAGAGGGCAAAGGTCCAGCAAAGGTTATTCTAGTTGCCAATAACACAGGCCCACAAAATGAAAAAAAATGTCTGAACTTTTGACCGGACATACATATTCCCATGTATTTTTCGACGCTGAATCCGAATCTGTAATAAAAATATAGGGTTTTCCTACCTTTTCTCAGAGTTTTATTGAAAAAACCTCATTTTTTACGGTTTTTTTGCGCTTTTTCGAGTCTAGAAAAAACAAATCATGAGATACGGTTAATTGGACTTCAAAATCGAATTCTACGGGAAAAAATACACGGGAAACCATACCTTCAAATTTTTTTAACGCGATTCTAGTCCTCTGTATGGGGCTGAAAAGATGAGGAAATCGGTAAAAGTCGAAATTTTGCCTAAAATGGATTTAAACAATATTAAAATTTAATCATGCGTCTTTTGAAGAGTCGATAAACATTGGAAATACTATCCTGGGGGTTTTTCAGATTGCTGATCATGAATTTGAAGTCAGATTGTGTAAAAACTACTTCTAGAGGGCGGTGACAAGAACTGTATATGGTAAATTTATCGATTTTTTAAAAATTTTACGTCTGAAATACTAATTTTAGAGTCTTTCACAGCATTGACTGTAAATTCAAGATATTAACTTAGCCTATTGTGTACGTTAAACTTAACATTTTGTCTATGTTTGTCTCTCTCTCTCTCTCTCTCTCTCTCTCTTCCGATGTTTTTTTAAATTGGCTTACGCTTACGTACACGTTTCTCTTCGAATGACCGATGTAGTGGATTTCTGACACGTTTTTGTCCTTTTTCGCAGCTGTTTCTCTTTTTATCATCCAGCAGTAATCTGCTAACATGTTGATACCCCAGTTTCCTTGAAATCTACGTTCAAACTCCTTTAAATCTTGGTGAAATCGTTCACCATGCTCTTCACTAAAGTCTCCGTTATTTTCAGGAAACTGATCAACGTGTGAATCAAGAAAATGAAGTTTTAAGTTCATTAGACAACCCAATTTTTCAAAATTACGTACCATTCTTTTCACAATAGCTTTATAATTCGTGTCTTTGGCATTACCCAAAAATTTCGTCGATACCTCTTTAAAACTTAACCATGCTGCCTTTTCAACATCAGTCATGCTTTGTTCAAAGTTTTCGTCTCTAAATAAAGTTCGGATTTCAGGACCATCAAAAATACCTTCATTTAATTTAGCATCAGATTTATGGGGAAATACTTTGCTTATATATTGGAAGCATTGACCGTCCTTGTCCAAAGCTTTAACTAATTGCTTTATCAATCCAAGCTTTATATGCAGAGGCGGTATCAAAATTTTCGAAGGATTAACGAGTGGATCTTTTATAAAATTCTGTTTTCCAGGTTCAAACGATTCTCTTGATGGCCAAATTTTCTTTTTATAGTGTTTTTCTCTATCTCTGCTATCAAACATGCATAAATAACATGGGTACTTCGTAAATCCAGATTGTTGTCCAAGTATCATAGATAAAATCTTTAAATCGCCACATATTTGCCATTTATGTTCTCTATATTTTATTTTCGTTAAAAGTAGTTCAAGATTGGAATACTCTTCTTTAAGTACTGTTGAATGTGCTAATGGTATAGGAGCATATTTATTTGTGATATTGAGGAGTACTGCTTTAAGGCTGCGCTTTGATGAATCAATGAATAGTCGCCAATTTTCAGGTTTGTATATGTTGGGTTTCAATTCATCAATAAGACCTTTCACGTCCGTGCAATAAACCATATTAGAATCATTCTTGAAATAATTTCTAAAGCGCTCTTCTCGATTACGATATGCACATACTTTAGTACCCTTTGTCAACATATTTCGTCTCTTAAACTCTGAAGCCATAAACTCTGATTGTTCCTTAGATAAACCACTCTTTCTAAATAAATCGTTCAGACTTTTTTGATCAAACTTTTCAACAGTTCGTTCTTCACCCTTAGGAATATACTCTTCATCACTATCCAGAGAATGTTCTTCAGGTGAACTTAGATCTTCTTCATTTGGTGTGTTTGTGTCAGAGACAATTTGATCTGTCAATTTTTTATTTATACTTATTCTGTTGTAAAACTGGGTACTGTTGTTTAGAAATGAATTCGGTTTCATTTTAAAGCTCCGTTCAGTTAATCACTGCTGTACACTGTCATTGATCTTAAAGCATTGTTTATAAACGAACGGGACTTATGATCTTTTTCCGAAGCTATATATATATATATATATATATATATATATATATATATCAGTACTCTATAAGGGTACCTAAAAAAAACCTGCTGCTGCGAAGTATTGGTCACGATGACAACTGCCCTGAAAATGGGATGTGTAGAATGATTCGGTGTACTCAATACTTTGCAGTAACGAACCCAGCGAAGGCGCGCTGTCCTGCAGGGGAGCACTAGGATGTGAGAATGATGCCGTAGTGTGTCCGACGACGAGTTGACATTGTCCTCGTCAAAGTCGGAAAGCTCTCATACTTAGGCCTGGGGAGGTATGAGAGTTATCACCCCTAGGACGGCGGACTCACCTGCGATCGGAACAGGATTCCTAGTGTGTGGGGTTTAATTCAACAATATGGCTAATTCAAATTTTCAACCTTTTTTAAACTGCGCTGGTACATCCAATAACAGTTTTAACCATACGTGTAATGGATCTCAAGATAATTTCTGTTATGTATGTTCAGAATATATTGGACAACGAAACAAAAAAAAAATCACAGATAATATTAATTTTATCTATCAAAAATGTTTTAATATTGAGATTTCTCAACAGGATAAAATTTGGGTTCCTCATTATATATGTGCTTCATGTTATGCCATGATGAATCGATACAACACCAGTCAGGCTAGGTCCAAATTAAAATTTACTATACCTACAAAGTGGAAGGAACCAAAAGATGAAAATGATTGCTATTTTTGTTTAACAAAGATACAAGGTTTAGACAAGATTCAGAAAAAAGGAATAGTATATCCTAATACTTCTTGTATAGAATTTCCATCCAAGAATTTTATAGATATTTTTGAAAATAAAGATTCGAGAGATAGTTTTACAACAGGCTTAGGGAATCTAAATGTAGATGAAAACTCGACAGATGAAACAACTGAAAATCTGATTGCCGCAGACGGAAGCTCATCAAATGAAGAAGATCTAAGTTCACCTGAAGAACATTCTCTGGATAGTGATGAAGAGTATATTCCTAAGGGTGAAGAACGAACTGTTGAAAAGTTTGATCAAAAAAGTCTGAACGATTTATTTAGAAAGAGTGGTTTATCTAAGGAACAATCAGAGTTTATGGCTTCAGAGTTTAAGAGACGAAATATGTTGACAAAGGGTACTAAAGTATGTGCATATCGTAATCGAGAAGAGCGCTTTAGAAATTATTTCAAGAATGATTCTAATATGGTTTATTGCACGGACGTGAAAGGTCTTATTGATGAATTGAAACCCAACATATACAAACCTGAAAATTGGCGACTATTCATTGATTCATCAAAGCGCAGCCTTAAAGCAGTACTCCTCAATATCACAAATAAATATGCTCCTATACCATTAGCACATTCAACAGTACTTAAAGAAGAGTATTCCAATCTTGAACTACTTTTAACGAAAATAAAATATAGAGAACATAAATGGCAAATATGTGGCGATTTAAAGATTTTATCTATGATACTTGGACAACAATCTGGATTTACGAAGTACCCATGTTATTTATGCATGTTTGATAGCAGAGATAGAGAAAAACACTATAAAAAGAAAATTTGGCCATCAAGAGAATCGTTTGAACCTGGAAAACAGAATTTTATAAAAGATCCACTCGTTAATCCTTCGAAAATTTTGATACCGCCTCTGCATATAAAGCTTGGATTGATAAAGCAATTAGTTAAAGCTTTGGACAAGGACGGTCAATGCTTCCAATATATAAGCAAAGTATTTCCCCATAAATCTGATGCTAAATTAAATGAAGGTATTTTTGATGGTCCTGAAATCCGAACTTTATTTAGAGACGAAAACTTTGAACAAAGCATGACTGATGTTGAAAAGGCAGCATGGTTAAGTTTTAAAGAGGTATCGACGAAATTTTTGGGTAATGCCAAAGACACGAATTATAAAGCTATTGTGAAAAGAATGGTACGTAATTTTGAAAAATTGGGTTGTCTAATGAACTTAAAACTTCATTTTCTTGATTCACACGTTGATCAGTTTCCTGAAAATAACGGAGACTTTAGTGAAGAGCATGGTGAACGATTTCACCAAGATTTAAAGGAGTTTGAACGTAGATTTCAAGGAAACTGGGGTATCAACATGTTAGCAGATTACTGCTGGATGATAAAAAGAGAAACAGCTGCGAAAAAGGACAAAAACGTGTCAGAAATCCACTACATCGGTCATTCGAAGAGAAACGTGTACGTAAGCGTAAGCCAATTTAAAAAAACATCGGAAGAGAGAGAGAGAGAGAGAGAGAGAGAGACAAACATAGACAAAATGTTAAGTTTAACGTACACAATAGGCTAAGTTAATATCTTGAATTTACAGTCAATGCTGTGAAAGACTCTAAAATTAGTATTTCAGACGTAAAATTTTTAAAAAATCGATAAATTTACCATATACAGTTCTTGTCACCGCCCTCTAGAAGTAGTTTTTACACAATCTGACTTCAAATTCATGATCAGCAATCTGAAAAACCCCAGGATAGTATTTCCAATGTTTATCGACTCTTCAAAAGACGCATGATTAAATTTTAATATTGTTTAAATCCATTTTAGGCAAAATTTCGACTTTTACCGATTTCCTCATCTTTTCAGCCCCATACAGAGGACTAGAATCGCGTTAAAAAAATTTGAAGGTATGGTTTCCCGTGTATTTTTTCCCGTAGAATTCGATTTTGAAGTCCAATTAACCGTATCTCATGATTTGTTTTTTCTAGACTCGAAAAAGCGCAAAAAAACCGTAAAAAATGAGGTTTTTTCAATAAAACTCTGAGAAAAGGTAGGAAAACCCTATATTTTTATTACAGATTCGGATTCAGCGTCGAAAAATACATGGGAATATGTATGTCCGGTCAAAAGTTCAGACATTTTTTTTCATTTTGTGGGCCTGTGTAATTGTCCAATGAAGATAAAATCAATCATAGATTCAAACTTCTGCAAGCAGCAGGGCAAAAGTCTTGATTTCTATCGAAAAACACTAATCTTTGAGGACAAAATTTTGCCTCTTATAAATTTAAGAAATGTTAAAAGAATACCTGCTCTTGCAACTGCAACCGTACGTTTCCGCTAAATAATTCAGAAGAAGAATGTGTCTATGTTAAGAAAATAAAATTCAATGAAAAAGGCATGACGTTAGGTAACGTCATAACAGTCAATGACGGAGGCTACGTTGAAATAGAAGTATTCAATACAAATATTCTTGACATCGAACTAAAAATAACACCGCTAACTCTAGAAACAACGCAAAAATATTATCAACCTTGAAACAAAAAAATTTCGGTAGACAAAGATAGCTCTTCTTCTCAGGTAGAAATATAAGAGAAGTTAACGCCACGAATCAAGCGCCCTTTCTTATTTTTCAGCAAGCTAATAAAGGTGACGCAATATCAGCCGAAGAATTAATTAACTAATGGATCACTTTGCATATGGTAAAGAATACGATCGCTTTTTTTCAGAGATGTCACTCAGACAGTTCTATTTACTCATCTTTTAAAGGAGACTCCACAACACAAAGAGATAGTCCTACACCTAAGATTCCTGTGCTAGTATTATCCAATCCTGCAAAGTCATAAGTTGAGTCTGAAAAAGCTCCGCGCAATACGATACGATGACGCTCAAAACTCCAGCGTCATCTTAATCAAATCCCTCAGCCGAAATCCAAAACCATCATACGCCAAGTTCGTAAACGCCTCGTGCAGCACGGTAAGCGAAGATTACAGTGTGCAACACAGCACCTTTATGAGACTTACGCTAAGCCTGAAAAAGCTCCGTGCAACACGGTAAGCAGAAGTCTGACAAAAGGGGAATAGTACATTGTGTACAAAGGGCGCAAAATAGGGGATTCCAGTCAGAGTGCGAATGAGCGCCCTCGCTTCGCTTGGGCGCTAAATTCGAGGGCCGCGAATCCCCTATTTTGCGCATGTGGTACACATACTGTTTTTTTATCCAAAGGGTGAAAAATTTGATTTTCTATTTTCGTCAAGCGGGCGCATACGCCAATTTTGCGCCTTAGGGAGGGAATGTACTATTTTGCGGCTGCTTGACAAACATCGAATTTTGCACCCTGAGGGTCAAAAAAGAAAGTATCAGATAACGAAAGCATGTAAACCACTAAAGAAGATATAATAATTTGGGTTTTCCTTCCAGGTGCAAATTTGCTGGACTACATCGGAGTAAATCAGGTAAGTAAACCAATAGAAACTTACGTAAATTATTCCGATATAGAACCATGCATCTATAGAACTATATAAGACATAAATATTGTTACTGAATTCTATGTTAAGCCATATAGAAAAGATGATCGAAACTCTAAACAAAAATTTGAACCGAGTATAAAATGCTACCGTCAAAATTAGAACAGGATGTAAATTAAACGACATACCTAAAAATCATACAGCAGAAGAAAACGAAACAAGGATGCAGAACCTTGTTGAGAAAATCGCTGTTTCCCATTTTGATTGCAAGAAGTCGTTTACGAGTAGATGAGTAAATTGTTAGAATCAAATATAGTCGAGTCTCCTTTTCACAGCCATCTTTGGGTTGTCAAAAAAAAGACGGTGTCATTCTTTTTAAATACTGTTTAAAAAGAATGACTTCCTAGCAGTAAGAAACAACAAGGATAGTTTTTATTTGTTCCAATGCAAACAGTACTTTAAACCAAGCAATAAAGTAATATCTATACGATAATAAACGCGCCAAAACAGAGACGCACATATATATTCTTTTGACTATAACGATAAGATGCCCTTTGACAGCATACTAACAAGCGTAAAATTGACTAAAATCGAGCAAGATAGATATTAGCTACCAGCCGACGAACTGTCACGAACGCTAGACATCCTTAGGAAATCTTTAGAAGCTACAGCAAATAAACTTCCCGTAAACACTCACGTAACTGATGATGCTATGATCGTAAATACAAATATTTCTGTGGATTATCAATCGCTCAGAGACGAATTACATTCAAACCTGCCCAGAGCGAATGAAGCTCTTCTATTTATTGAGTATGAGATAGGTCAAGATAAATCAAATCGACCTCGACCGTCACGAAATATAATTGAAACAAGAGATAATTTTCTCATGGCAAAGGACAATTAGGAGCTGGCAACAAGAGAAGCGTTTGGAGATCTTGTTAGATATGGCCAGTATCGTTATGTACGCTCCATAACAAATAATCTTCTGGTAAACTCCACAAATAGAAGGACTGTCAAAGTTGCTGGAAGATTAGACGCAAATGGATATTCCTAGGACAAAACTTACAATGATAATAGATACGAATACAAAAAAGTAGTGGTAACAGCAAAACTAGAGATCAAAGCAACAGACTACGAAGTCACCGTAGACAAAGGAAAAAACATGGTGATTCTAGACACCAGAACTCGATGCAGCTACACAAGTGGTAGATGCATTGACTAGGAAAAAAGCTTTATTTTCTAGACTCCAGTAATAAAATCTACCTGTGAATTCGATGAGTTCATCATCCTATATGAAAATATAGAGACTCGCATGGTTCATCACAATTCAAAAGCTCCTGTTATCTACTTTGGGAACTCAACAGAAAAAATTAACTTTGGTTTAACCAAAATCGGGGAAGAGACATTATGCGGATATAAATTAATCAAAACGGATCAATCAAAATTGTTTATCTTAGAAATCACGAAAGGCAAATCATTCATATCAGACCCCATTCTGGTTACATATTCTAATGCGAAAATAATGACTCTTGGGAGACATCTTGATAAACAACTGGAATCGCTATACCGTGACATAGTTCTGCACAGATGGCTGTTGGAAAGGCGAATCATAGAAAATGCTCTTACTCTAGCGTTTTCAAATTCTGATTTTATCACCCTGAACGTTATGAAGAAATAAGGTTACTTAGCAATAGTAGCAGGAGAAGTTGCCCTTATAGAATTGTGGTACGCATTCAATGCGTACCACAATTCTACAGAATAAGGAAAACGGATTTGTGCTACTGCGAAGTACCAGTAGTTCGCCAAATCTATCAGCAAAGTACTAACACAAATAGGAGCAGTCAGAGACTGCAACACGCTCATACCAAGTATCTTTAAAATCAGCAAGAAATTGTTCGAAATTCTCTTTGCAGCAACAGAGATAAACCCACCACAATTTTTGAAACCGTTTGCTTAGCTGACCTGGAAACATGCCAGTATCTCAGAACTCTTGAAGAACAGAATATACACACTAGAAAATCTAGAAAAATTACACGAACATTCGATCTTTCCAACCAAGAAACCTGCAATGCTAGAAGCGATAGCCAGACGGCACAACGACAGAGAAGCAAGGACGCGCTATGTAAAGTTTAACAACCTGTTGACGCTCGAAGAGATGGAAACAATGATGGAATCTACACTTAATAAAATGTGGAACAGTTTCCGAAAATTTGTTCAAATCTCGGCAGAGATACTAATAATCATCCTAATATGTCAAATAAACAAGCTAGTCTTCAATACGATGATCCGCGGATACGCACTATACATGGTGTACGGATGAAGTTCAAGACTCTTGGGAGTTATCTTCGGCTCAATAACATACTTACTGACGAACCTGGCTAAAACAGAACGTACTGAGAAAGATAAAACATCACAGAGTGGAACATAAAATGGGTTAACAGAAAGAGAAGTCAGCAGATTTAACTCCGTCACCGTCAAGAAAAATTATCCGAGATATCGAGCTCAAACTGTTAGGAACCCCAAAGCAAAACAATTAATATATTATTGCTTTGTTCTCACGGTAGGGGTGTTCTCTATTAAAAAAAAAAACACGTGTTATTTTCACGTTTTAGAAGATACGTAAAAAAAGCATGTGAAAATAATACTTGTTCCAAACATGTTAAATTTGCATGTTTTTTCAAGTCGTTTTTTCACGTGTTTTTTTCATGTGTTTTCATCACATATTTTTTCACATATTTCTGCTGACGTGAAATTTCGTGAAAAATTCTTGCCTATAGAAAAAACACGTATTTTTTGTCCGTGTAAATAGTACATATAAAAAACACATTTTTTACACGTGCTCTTTTACGTGTAAAATTTTTGGGTTTTTTCATGTATTTTTTTTACGTGTTTTGTACACATGATTTCGTATATTTTTTCATATTGAAATCTACGCACTTTTCATTAATGAACTTTTTATTTTTATTACAATAAAAATGTCTTATAAGGAGTATTTATAATCATTTATCTCGACCCTATTGGAAAAAATACAATTTTTCTACACGTATATTTAATAACTCTTCTAAGGTCGAAGATCTTCTACGACCTAGAGTGTCTGGCTTTATACATCTAATGTGTCTTCGACATTTGTATAAGAAATGACGAAACTTAGGAAAACGCCAGCTAGTGTCTTAAAGTCAGACCTACATAATCGATCATCAATAGTTATTTTAAATCACTTGGTGGCATTTTTCTAAGTTTCGTCATCCCTTATACAAATTTGGAAGTCACATTAGATATAAGAAGCCAAACACTCTGGGTCGTAGAAGCTTTTCGATCTTTAAAGAGTTATTAAAAATACGTGTGGGAAAAACGTATTTTTTCAATACGATTGAAATAAAGTATTATAAATACTCCTTATGAGATATTTTTATTGTAATAAAAATAAAAAGTTCATGACCGGAAAATGTTTAGCTTTTAATATAAAAAAATATACAAAAAACATATGTATAAAACATGTGAAAAATTACATTATTTACACATACAAAAAACACGTGTTTTTCTCAATGGGCAAGAATTTTTCACAATATTTTACGTCAACAAAAATATGTGAAAAAGAACGTTATAAAACACATAATAAAAACGTGAAAAAACGACTTGAAAAAACATGCAAATGAAACATGCTTGGAACAATTGTTATTTTGAACAACACGTGCTTTTTTTGTGTTTTCTGACACGTACAAAATTCAATAGGGTTACATTTGCATAATCACAGATGTATACAAATTTTTTCGCCATTCTAACCCTAAAATCGCAAATTCGTTGCTCTTTTTTGGCTCTCATGGCGAAAAATACTGTACGCAACTGGTATGGAAAGACTTTTTTACGAAACTCGTTACGACCCTCACCTTCGGTTCGGGCCGTAAACTTCTCGTTTCGCAAATAAAGCCTTTCCATACCCGTTACGTAATGTACTATTTCCACACCGCGTGCGGGAAGTTCGATTTCCCACATGATTTTCCGTACGTGAAGTGTCCTATTTCCGCACGAAAAAAAGCGTGCGGAAAAAAATTTTTCGTACACTGTGTAAAATATAATATTACGACGAATAAAATTAATAAATGTTCAATATTATAAAAATGAAAATTTAAAGTTTTAGCGTAAGCATTGTAAGTAAGAAGATTATTAAAATATAGAAAAAAATATAGAAGAGTGGGGTTACAATTTTAACAAAGAAGAATACCATTTATTAAATGTTTAATATTATAAAAACTAAAATCTAAAATTTCCGCGTATGCATTGTAAGAAAATTATTTAAACAAAGGGAAAAATATAGAAGAGTGGGGTTAAAATTTTAACAAAGAAAAAAATAATACATTGACTTTGAATGATTGTAATAACATTATAATTAATTTTAATGTAAATCCTAAAATTTAAATCCTTAAAAAAATTATCTAATTGAATGATGTTTTGGTTAAATATGTAATATATTGATTTATTTAAATATTTATAGGAATACCTACATTTCGTTTTTCAAATAAATAATGTACTTCAATGTACGTTTGCCTTTAATGAATAAAAAGTTTAAAATATTATGTTTGTTTCTATTATCACATCCTCGATTCTCTAACCCACATTCAAGTTTTTTTTTGTTATATGAATTTTAATTCAAAATGATACAATCATTTTTCTTTATTATTAATTTGTATAATACAATCATATATTATATAAAAGACCAATCAAACTTCCTACACCAAGTATGAAAAATAATATACATAACACGTGTGGGAAATGGGTGATCTCGCATGGAAAGTTTGTCACCCGAGCGCAGCGGGTGCGGGAGTCACCCACTTCCCGCACTAGTTACGTAATGTACTATTTTGATTTTGATTTCTCTTCTATTAATCTTTTATTGACTGTGCGTACATATATATATATATACACACACATATATATATATATATCTCCCTATATCTATCTATATTATAAAAGATTTTCGCCACTGCCACTGCCGCTGTCAGCCTCTCGAAATCCCTGATCCCTCCTTTTTACTGATAATTTTTAGCTAATTTTTGTTAATTTATCTATATTATAAAAGATTTTCGCCGCTGCCGCTGCCGCCGCTGTCAGCCTCTCGAAATCCCCAATTCCCCCCTTAATCCATCTTCTTCACTGATAATTTTTAGCTAATTTTAAGTGATTTATTGTGAGTTTTAGTTAAATATTTGATCCTTTAGCTTAATTTCAATTTCCTTTAGCGAAATTTTAGTGTGAATGACGGACTATGTAATGGTACTCAGTTAAAAATTATTGATTTATTTAAATTTAATATAAATGCTGAAATTATTACTAGTAATAAAAAAGGTTCAGTTATATTTATACCAAGAATAATTTTAGATACAGGTAAACAAACATCGTTACCATTTATATTATACCGTAGGCAATTTCCAATTTGTTTCGCATTTGCAATGACCATTAATAAAGCTCAAAGCCAAAGTTTTGAAAACGTAGGAATATATTTAAATAAATCTTTATTTTCACATAGTCAATTATAATAGCATTATCAAGAGTAAAAAATAGTAAAAAAAATTTGGTACGAAATGAAAATGAAAATGAAAATGTTATAAAAAATATTGTATGGGAAAAAGTATTATAAAAAAATATTGAAAAATAATTAAAAAATCATTATTTAATTAATAAATTTTTAATATTATTGTAAATACATAAAAAAAATAAATGTTTGCATTTTAAATTTACACACTAATAAAAATTTATAAAAGTCACTAAAAATGTTTTAATTATTTATAATATAAAAAATATTGTATGGGAAGAAGTATTATAAAAAAATATTAAAAAATTATTAAAAAATTATTATTTAATTGTTAATTTTTCAATATTATAATAAATACATAAAAAAAATAAATGTTTGCATTTTAAATTTACATACTAATAAAAATGTATAAAAGTCACTAAAAATGTTTTAATTATTTATAATATACAATTTACGATAGATACAAAAAGGGGAGTTGGTGGGCGTAGCGAGCAGGGGGGTACCCCCCCTATATATATATTATAAAAAGATTTCGCCACCGCCGCTGTCACTGTCGCTATCACTGCCGCTAGCGCTGTGTATAAGAATTATTCAAGGATTTAAATAGCTAGATTTTTAGCTGAAATTCAGCTGAATTTAACTTAATTTTAGTTCAAAGTCAGCTAAAATTAACATAAATTTTGTTGACTTTCAGCCGAAATTGAGCTATAATTAAGTTGAAATTAGCTATTTTCCAGCTAAAATTAATGTAATTTTAGCTGTTTTTTTAGCTAAAATTAAGTTAAATTCAGCTGAATTTCAGCTAAAAATGTAGCTATACAAGTCCTTAAGTAAGATTAAAAATTTGGAAAACTGCAATGTCGGAAGCTATGCATAAATCATATACCTTATTAAATCCCCTTAAATAATGTTTTCAATGTTTGAAAATTTTATGACATAATTAACATGTATTATTGATTTTGTTATAGAAACAATTATTATTAATATGTTTATCTAGATACAAACAAATTTAATACTGTTTACATTGAAACGTCAATGAAAAAAAAATTAAAAGAAAACAAAAAGATCGATAAAAAAATGAGAAAAAACAATGTTTAATTAATAGATTCATAGATTATATTTTAAATCATTATGTTACAGTCAACGTAGGTATTCTTTTTACTTAATAATCAACGTATAAAAATAATAATTATTTTTTCTGCAAATACATTTTTGGAAAATTGTGTAGATGATTAGATTCATTAAAAGATCATTAAACATTAACCTGTAGACAAATTTTAAATGAAAGTTATTAAAAAAATTGCAAATTCTTGGAAATTTTTTTAAAGTTATAAAAGCAAGATGGGGGTTGGTGCGCTTGCGCGCAGGGGGCTTGCCCCCTAGTTATATAGTTATATTAAAAATTTAGCTTCAGACCCTCCACGCCCCCCTCGTACCCCCACGCCCCCCCCCCATTGTCCCCCCACAGAAATTTGTAAAAAAATTTCTTTTTAAACAAGGATAAGAGATACGAAAAAAATGTTTATTTCGTATCAAACCAATAGTTTTTAAAACAATTTTCAATAATCTTTCGAATCCTGTTGGAATTTTTAGGCTACGGCCATTTTTTCCAGAGTTATAAAACTTTTTAGATAAGTCGATTTTAGACGAAGGGGGCAAAAGTATCTCTGCGGCAGTGTATCATATTTGGCATGAAGCTTCGATGATTCCTAAAAAAAGCATTAGAAATTGTTGATAAAATATTACAAGACGTTTGCTCAAATAATATACCTTTTGCTGGTAAATTAATAATTTTAGGTGGTGATTTTAGACAAATTTTACCAGTAATAAAAAATGGATTTAAAGATACAATTATAAAAGAAACTATAAAATATTCATATCTTTGGCCATTATTTAAAATTTTTAATTTAAAAAAAAATATAAGATGTAAATATGATAAATTTTCTTTTTTTTATTAGATATTGGAGAAGGAAAAATTAATACTTTTATTATTCCTAAAGAATATGAAACTAATGATGTATGTGATAAAAATTTATAAAGATAAAAACAATAATTATAATTTTTCTAAAAATGTTATTTTAACTTTACATAATGAAGATGGTAATATGTTAAATAATAGAATATTAAAATTAATTGATAATGAAATGATCACTTATTATAGTATAGATCATGCAACCTATAAAGGTGTTGATCAAACTGATAAAAATATTCATTTAAATTATCCTACAGAAATGTTAAATAATATTAGAGAAGGATTACCCTCTCATGAAATTGAATTAAAAATTAATCCAGTTGTAATGTTAATTCAAAATCTTAGTATAACTGATGGATTATGTAATGGAACTAGATTAAAAATAACTAGATTATTTAAATATAATATTAAAGCTCAAATTATTTTAGGAGAAAATAAAGGAAATAAAGTTTTTATACCAGGAACAACATTAAGTACTAATGAATCATCTTCTTTACATTTTATTTTATACAGAAAACAATTTCCTATTGTATTAGCATTCGCAATAACTAATAATAAGTCCCAAGGACAAAGTTTTGAAAATGTAGGTATATTTATTGAAAAACCATTATTCTCTCATGGTCAGTTATATGTAGCTCTTCCACAATGTAAAAATAGAAAAAAAAATATATATTCAAAATGAATTAGAAAATAAAAATTAAATAATAAATATAGTTAAGAAAGAAATATTAGAACAATAATTTTATTATAAATTAACAAAAATTATAATTAAAAATATTTATTTTAACGTATATCTTATCTTATGAACATTACAATTTAAGTTTATTATTTAAGTATTTTAATTTTTTTAAAATTGTTTTATTATTTAGTTAATTTTTACTATTGATAGGGAACGTTTATATTTATAGTTTGAATAAAAAAAAATTAATTTAATTTAACAAAATATTTACAAAAAATAAAATTAATTTAAACGTATCTCTGTCCTTTTCTAATCAAAGAAATGATTTTTTTACAAAAACTTATAACTTTATCAAAAAATGAAGAGAAAGCCGCATCTTGTATAAAAAAAGCAATATTTTCTTTGATAAGAAAAAATTAATTTTATTTCTTCGTTTTCAAGAAAACCTTGAAAAACCAAATTGTCCACCCTAACCTCTATGATTTTAGTTTTTCAAGGTTTTCTTGAAAACGAAGCAATAAAATTAATTCTATCTTATCAAAGAAAGTATTGCTTTTCTTATTACGAGATGTGGCTTCCTCTTCATTTTTTGCTAAAGTTGTTAGTTTGTGTAAAAAACTCAATTCTTTGATTAGAAAAGGACAGAGATACGTGACCTCCTCTTAAAGGTATTTTAGAATCAATAATAAAAAAAATGGAATGGAATACACTAAAAGGAAATTATGTTGAACGTTGTATTGGCCGAAATATCACATAACCGGCCTTATTCACACATATGTATTTGTTTTTATGTATAAATTTATTTATATATCTATATATATATATATATATATATATATATATATATATATATATATATAACACTGCCGCCGAGCTACTTTTGCCCCCCTTCGTTTAAAATCGACTTATCTAAAAAGTTTTATAACTCTGGAAAAAATGGTCGTAGTCTAAAAATTCCAACGAGATTCGAAAGAATATTGGAAATTATTTAAAAAATCATTGGTTTAATATAAAAAAATATTTTTTTCGTATCTCTTATTCTTGTTTAAGAAGAAATTTTTTTTTACATTGTAAAATAATGTTCAATTTTAGTACAAATCGTTACATAAATACAAAACTAAATTGATTTTAAAGCTTATATTTCGACGATAAAAATGCAATGTCAGTAGTTATAGGGGCACCATGAACCGTCACAACAAACCCCCACTCCACCACCTCAAAGGTTACTGACTACTAGGTCAATAACCTCTGAGAAAGCGAAGTAGAGGCTTGTTATGACGGTTCATGATACCCCTGAATTTAAATAAATAAATATATTAATAAATAAATACACAATATTTAGAATTTCATTTATTTTTATTTCACACACACACACACACACACACAAAAAATATTTTCAAATAAGGAATATTTTATTACTTCACACACATACACACACTAACATGCATATACAATTTATATAAAATTAATATTATAATTACATATATATTATATATTAACATATATATAAACACTAGTTCACTTACAGTCTATAAAAGTTTATTTATTGTTTATTATTTTTATATTCAAAAATTTTTTGTTTTTCTTACAAACACTAAGATTAATAGAATTTTATTTATTTTTATTTCACACACACACACACACACACACACACACACACACACACACACACACACACACACACACACACACACACACACACACACACACACACACACACACACACACACACACACACACACACACAATAAAAATTTTCAAATAAGGAATATTTTATTACTTCACACACATACACACACTAACACGCATATACAATTTATATAAAATTAATATTATAGTTACATATATATTATATATTAACATATATATATAAACACTAGTTCACTTACAGTCTATAAAAGTTTATTTATTGTTTATTATTTTTATATTCAAAATTTTTGTTTTTCTCAGAAACACTAAGATTAATAGTATATCTTTATTTATTTATTTATTTACGTCAACATACGCACACACACACACACACACACACTCTCACACGCACATTAAGATTCATAAATTTTACACACAAAATTAAAAATAATATTTTTACATTTTATGTCTAAACATTAAAATTCATAAATTTATAAAACTAAAACTCACACTTAAATTATAATGTCATTTTGGCAGTGCACCGGATCCAGCGCACAATCCGGGCAAAGCCACAAGCCGCACGAATCACACCTTTGCCACAGACGGACACTCTGTCTATAAAAGGGCTTCGCACAGCCCCAGCACACATCATGACCTCTACGTGGGCGTTCTAATGTGGGATCCGCGCGACGATGAGGTCGAGGTATTATCCTCTCCAATTCTTGTCGTTGCTCTCTTACTCTCCTTAAATCCCGTTGTAGACGTCGTAACCTACGCTTTCTCTCTAAACGTAATTTTGCAATACGTGCACGCCAATAGAGGCGTACTACACCAAGCACATGGTGTTGACGAGCCTCATCTGCTCGACACCTATGGTAGCGTTGTACCAGTTCGGCCTCATCTACTTCTTCATCCTCCTCATCTTCTTCATCCTCCTCATCTTCTTCATCCTCCTCATCTTCTTCATCCTCCTCATCTTCTTCATCCTCCTCATCTTCTTCATCCTCTTCATCTTCTTCATCCTCCTCATCTTCTTCATCCTCCTCATCTTCTTCTTCTACCTCCATCGCCTGTGGAGCATAATCAGGATCAACTTCATCTTCATTGGACTCGTATCCTGAGTCGTTGTTGCCTTCTTCTTCTAGATTATTATTTTCCATTTCTTCTCTGCCTTCTGCTATCTCATTTTGTGCCAACACTTCTCTGCCTTCTTCAATCTCATTTTGCAGCATCACTTCTCTGTCTTCTTCTACCTCATTTTGCTGCATCACTGCTCCACCTTCTTCTACCTCATTTCGCACTATCACATCGTTCACCACTTCGTTCACTGGGTTGTCCAATACCACCCAGTAATTGGGCATAAAAACATTAGCTACCCCGTAATTAATAAAATTCACGAGTGGTGCTATATTCACCGAGTTCTCCAGTACCTGGACATCGTCGTCCAGTACTTGAACTTCATCGTCGTCGTCGATGACGATCGGCGATGGTGGTTGATTGAACATTTTTCTTTTTGATTATTACAGATTGTCGACTTATCGAGGACTGATCGCAGCTCCAAGTCCACGATCATAAAAAGTATAATTCCCACCCAAAATGCTTAAAAATATTTTCAAGTTCGCACGATAAAATTAATAATTTGACACTTTTTTGCTCGTAGAAAAGATTCGAACTGCAGTTTTAAGAATCATATTCTACAGTAAAGTTAAAATTAAGAATTATATTACAAATTTAAGACGCAAAATTGATATTAGAGAAAACACATGATACCCCAATTTATAAAAAAAGTTTTTATTCTATCACTAACTCGGGTGTACAGTGATGATTTGTCTAAAATAACCCTAACGTAGTGTGAGAAAAGAATTTAATAAAGAAGACCCAAGGTCGCTGATTTTGTAAAATTACAAAATCTTTATCTGTGGTTTACAAGAATAAACTCACAAGACTTTGAAATGAATTTAATTCGTATATTCACTTGAAAATAATGATAAAATTTAAAACGTTACACGTAACAAAGCTATTACGTTTAATTGAATTTAATTTTAAAAAATCTATTAACTATCGGTTATTAACGATATTAAAATGATAAAAAGTATAGCATTAGATAAAAAAAATTTTTTCGACTTTTAAATCTACTAAAAAATTATAAAAAATTTATAATAAAAAAAGTTGAAAAAATTTTTTTTATTTGAATTCTATTTTAAACTGCAAGTTTGTTTTCTATACGTAAAAATGTAACTTTTTTTTCCCTAAAGTTTTTTTCTATCTCGCTTACTTTCCAAAATATTGGCATTTGAAAAAAAACGTGTTTTTTAACAAAAAATCCTGTAGCTCTGGTAAAAAATGACAAAAACAAATGCTTCACCCCTTATTTTAAAGCTGAATAAATACATTTTTAAACCCAGTTTGTTTTTTTAAGCTACGATTATTGGATCTAAATCTGCAGCAAATTAAAAAAAGACCAATTTTTTTGCTTTTTTTTTAGTTGTTTTTTAACTTTTCCAAACGACTTAAATTTAAGTTTTTTAAAGTTCACAATAGTATTTTCGAAAGCTTTTCTCCTGCTCTTTCGAACGCCGTTGGATTTTTTGAGTTACGACTTTTAGCTATTCATATGCAAATAAGAATGATCAAGATTTAAAACATTACATGTAATAAACTTGTTGCATTTAAAATAAATTTAAATTTATAAAAATCAATAATTATTGGGAATTAATAATATTAAAATGATAAAAAAGTATCAAGAGAGCAGAAGGCAAAAGAAAGTATAACATTAACTTAACATTAAGTTAGATAGACAGTAGAGTTCCTACATAATATATATATATATATATATATATATATATATATATATATATATATATATATATATATATATATATGTAAAAGAGAGAGAGAGAGAGACATATATTTATATAGAAGGCATGAATAAATGTGCGCTCACACACACACATACGCACACACGCACACACGCACACACACACACACACACACACACACACACACACACTCATACACATGTATATATATATATATTAGTTATATATGTCCTTTGGCCGTATTCAGGTGGAATATGAATCGAGGACAATGCTTGTCGCTTGAGCTGAAATTGCCGAGGGCGCGCGAAGCGCGCCCGAGGTAGATTTCTGCTCAAGCGGCAAACATTGTTCGAGATTCAGATTCCACCTGAATAAACGGCCAAAGGACATAGATAATTTTATGTCCGAAGTAGGCCGTATGAGGAACTATAACTTATTAGTTGAAAATATTAATGTTTTTCCCAATAATTTGAAAATTAAATTTTAATTCTATTGATTTTTTCTTTTGTTTCTTAGATTGACATTTTGTAATGAGTATAGCTGCTGTCGAAGCGCGAGTCATTTTTTTTCACTGACCTACGTTCAATATGATTGCTCTTTGACATATTGAACAAAACATAGTAGGATCGGCGATGTCATATTGATTTCTCCTGAGACATATTGAGTCTCAATATGTCTCAGGAGGACATATAAAGCTTGTAAAGAGTCGAGGAGCGTGTCTGAGACATATGCGATGCCAATACAAATTTAGCATGCTCTTTACATACTGACACGAATACGGCCTACGAGAACATAAATATATATATATATATATATATATATATATATATATATATATATATATATATACCATAACAATAGAAATTTAATAAGACCTCAGGATATTTAACTGAATATGGTCTACAATGTCATGAAAGTATACATGGTAATGAGTAAGTGTATTACTTACACAATGTTTATGTACAAATAACATACAATGCGTTATCCATATGCAAATGATAAATGTATTGAAATTCAATTTTTATGTAAAAAACAAGAGATTATTACGAAAAAATAATAAAAAGTATCAGGATAGCAGAAAGTAGAAGAGCATAACATTCATATCTTTTACAATAACTATATATATATTATTATAATTTAAATAAAATATTATGTAGTTATTCTACTTATACTAAATATATGTAAATATATACATATATGCAAATAAGTATTAATTATATGCAGAATATATGTAAATATATACAAATTGTTTTAGTACGAATGATGTAGGTTGAGCAATTAACGCCTCTTTACTTAAGACACACACTAGCTAGGTGGACGATATAGAACACGCCCAAGTGTGATCGCGTTACATGAAAAAATTCCCGCCTACTCGTAAGCGAAATGATGGTGAATTATATGCATTCTGATTTATACTTACATGCACACCGGTCCACGATTCGCGCCAAACTGACATTATTTTACATGTGTTGGCAGATTTAAATATCAAATTAAGATGATTCTTGAAATATTAAATGTTGCGCACATACTACCCCTTCGTCACCCCTCATTCCTACTTCTAAATCGTACTATAAATACGCGAAGATTGACAGGTCTGATTAACAGTTAAAGTTCAACGTTCCAGAGAAGAAGATCAACACGAAGTAAGATGGTTAGAAAAAATTTACTTAAAGTCTTGATAAATATTGTTAATATAGCATTAGTTCGAGAGCCGCAAATAAAATTATTTTACAATAATTCATGGCGCAAAAGTCTAAACATTTGCTCCAATAATGAATTATTGAAAAAAATTTAATTTATCTTAGGACTTTGCGGACTACGTACCTTAGCTTATATGTTTAAGCGAGGTATTTTTAACGATAATGAAATACTTGACATTGCTGGTCATTGTATTAAAAGCAGAGGGATGCAAGATGCGTCACAAGTCAGGCTTCTCATGTTACATCACCGTGTTATTAAAGATAAGTTATTCATAATTTCTTTTACCGTTTAAAAGCTTGTATCTTTTTTCTTTACGATCGTAGAATTTCGCTATAAAATACTTTTTTGTTGTGAATAAAATAATAAATCTGAAAACATGATTTGCAAGAAAATATGAGTTTCAGATCAATAATCAATAACCAATAAACTTTTTGTTTATGATCACAGAATTTCGCGGGATAAGACTTTTTTGTTAAAAATAGTGCAACTAATCAGATTTTACATAAATTTTACAGACCTGCAAAATATGATGGAGGACAGTAGTGGGGATGAACTGTTGATAAGGCTTCTGATCGAAGAAGAAGATGTATCTGATTCGAGAGATCTTGTGCTACTACCACCTCCCGAAGAGGTAAGAGGAGTCATAAATGTCTCTGAAACTACCCCAAACTTTGCGGTGGAGGGGGTAAATAATAATACAGCAGCGCCACCACCTTTTGAACCAATGCCTGGTTGCTCTTGGTGGGGTGATGATGAGAGACAGTCATCAATGGCGATCAATAATAACGGGCAGAATACACTTAGTACGATGATTTCATCTCAATCACCAGGTACAGAGAGAATACAGGTTGATTTAAGGAGATGTAAAATGGACACTACACCTATACTCATAAATATTTACTATCTTTTTATTTTATTGCATATTTTTAAGAAAATAAATGCTTTAGTTTGTAATATGTACCATAAAGATTATTAAATTAAATTTTAAAATAAATTCATTTATTAATTTCTCAGAATTTTAGATTTCTTGTACTAAATCTAAAAATTTTAATATGGTCAATGTCCCAATCGCTACTCACGAACCTATTACTAACCGCTCAATATTATTTAGATACCAAAAAATTTTTAACAATGAGTAGCTAGTAATAGGTTCGTGAGTAGCGATTGGGACATTGACCATATATAAATATTGGAACATTTTAAAAACTAATGAATGAATTTATTTGAAAATTTAACTGAATAATCTTTATGGTAAATACTACAAGCTAAAGCATTTCTTTTCCTCAAGTTTTGCAATATAATGAAAAAATAAGCCAAATTCATGAATGCAGGGGTGGTGTCCGTTTTACATCTCCTTAAGTGTAAATTTATAAATCATACATTTTATATAACATTTAATTAGACTTATACGGTTATAAGCCTAATTAAAAATAAATTATTGTAAATATATTATCACTAAAGCGAATATATGATACAGGATAAAGAGAGAGAATTAAAACACAAACTATTTTGAAATAAATTTTTATATTTTATAAAAATGTGAAACGAAAAAATAAATTTATTTTCTATTAATTGAGTAGTCATCAATTTTTTCAAAAGCACAGGTTCCAGAATAATCCGCATCCTTTCCACCCTCATTCTGAATCTTTCTCTATCACGAGCCGCTTGCTCCCACTCTCCACGTCGCGCTGTACGACTCGCATAGTCCCACACGCGTATCACATGAATTTCCGGCTTACCCTCTTTGAAATGCACTTGTTTTGTTTGATTCATCGTTCACTGTACTTTTTGTAGACTCTCTTTTCTGTAAAATTGTTGAGAATCAAAAATTTAAATCTGATTAATTCTTTGATAAAAATTTATTACCTTTTTCAATTTCTTGGTTATTGCTCACGATAGCAGCACTTTTTTAAGACTAACCAGCACTGACCGTTTACCAACGCTTTTAATTTTATACTATAAATGGTGGTGGTGGTGGTGGGGTAGGGGTATTAATTATAAGTAGATGATTAATACTTATTTGGCTCTTTCAGCCATATAGCCAAAGAGCGGAATAATGCTGGCGTCAGCCAGCTATATGGCTAATCAGCTAAACGATTGGCTAGCACCAGCACGATACTGCTCGCACATGCGCGCGCCACCGCCGCCGCCGCCCCCCACTCTTGCTCATCACTCCTAATGATCGTATATGTAGAGTGGTTCGAGGATTTGATGAGGTTAGTAATAGAAGTTTAGCAGCAGCGGTAACATGGACGTTTGCAGGTGGGTGCATCCGTGGACTTTGATGATTTGTGGACCCAGCTCGTGTGGTAAAACAGTATTCGTGAAGAATTTTTGCATCACATTGATCGCATGAGTGATACAAAATTCGAGCGTATACTCTTGTACTATACCGAGTGGCAGCCAATTTACAAGGAGTTGGCCGAGGGTATCGAATTTCACGAGGGTTTACCAAAGAGCGAAGACTATGCCAATGATCCACGAGCAAAACTCTTGATTCTCGACGATCTGATGAGAGAATCGTCCAACAGAGCTGTAGTAAATCTCTTTACCAAAGGCAGTCATCACAATAACTTGAGCGTCATCTTTATCTCGCAAAATCTCTTTCATCAAGGTCAGCGAGAAATTTCTCTAAACTCTAATTACATCGTGTTATTTAAAAATCCACGCGATCAAGCGCAAATAAATCATCTGGCGCGCCAAGTCTGCCCCGAGGAGCCTCGTTTTTTGCAAGAGGCATATCTCGATGCCACAGCACAACCACACGGCTATTTGTTCATAGATCTGAAACAGGGTACGCTTGAAAACGTGAGATTTCGTACTTGTATATTTCCGTTCGACAAACATCAGTACGTTTATGTGCCTCGTTGCAAACCCATAAAAGTTGGTGCTTGCTCGAATAATGTAGCAGTCGTGCGATTGTAATGGAGCCGGTAAGACGTAGTCGTAGCAGCAGCAGACCAATTCCAGAAAAGCACTGGACTCTGCTACATGTTTTGTGTAAAATTGAACTTTCTCAACTCAAGGTTATATTACGCGAAGCAAATTCCAAACTTATAACGTACATTTGCGAGTGTGCTTTGAACATTTTACGTGGAAATATTCCACTCAGCAAGTATTATAAGAAACAATTGCGAAAAGTCGCACCACTGTTGCGAAAACTCGCTAAACCGGGTATTTTGGAGGTGAAAAGGAAATTGGTGGTAAAATCAGAATATTTACTACGGCTAATTGTGAAACCTGTTTTATCGGCATGGAGTACGCAAGAAAAATGATTTTAGTACCGCAAGAGTGCTTGGAGCAACAGCGGCTGCAGCAGCAGCACGACGTACCAACTACCAATCATACAACACCACCGTCCAGTGTCCAGACACCTGGTACAGCCACGACACGCCTTGACAAAGAAATGAGTAAAATTTTACATTCTACGGGTGATGAGCGTCAAAAATCTCTGCAATATCAACAAATCTTGCAGCGTTACTTGCATCTAAGAGGGGAGGAGAAGGATGAAAATAGGAGTATAATATGGCCAAACGAGACAACATTATTAGAAACGGAAACGACGATGGGTACAGACAATAATGACGAAATCGACGACGACCAGCTTGTCCAGTCGGTACCGCAGAAATTTCAAAGTAATGCTAGACATCTCATTAGATATTTACGGCAAGCTGGTAATATTGAATGGGATAGTCGTGGTATAATCAAGCTAGATGGCACTGTTGTCGAGGGTGCTAATATTGTCGATTTAATGAACGAAGCTATGAGAAGTAGAAAGAGGCCGCCACCGCGCGGATACAAACAGTTTGCACGCGTCTTGCGACAAGTTAGCATACCTCGAGAATTCATTGGTAACGATCGACTGTGGCGTACGATTGCATCTCATAGCCCTGATTCACCGCTGTCATCATCGTCAGAAAACGAAGGTTATTATTCTTCAACAGCTACTGGTCTAACGAGCGTAAAGGAGAAAGAAGTTGAGAGTGCGAAAAAGCGTAAAAAAGTTGGTAGTGAGTTGGCAGCTACGCCATCAACCCCTGTAAAAAAGAGTCGCCTCGAACAGCTAAAATGGGACCGTATGTGAAAGCATGGAAGGAAGTGATGGAGGGGGAGAAAACTAGTACTTTTATAGACCGATTGATTTCGGTTGTACCCTTTGAAATGCATCTACCAGGCTACCAGTTTCTCGGCCCTGGCACGCATCTTGAAGAGCGTCTCAGACGTGGTCAGAGAGGAAAAAATCCTCTTGACAATGCCTGTCTAGAGCACGATATTTCATATTCAAATAAAAAAATAACGAATCATATAAAAGCCGACAGACTGCTGGCTAAACGAGCATTTTTACGCATGTTCTCGGAGACTGCAGATGGTAATGAAAAGACTGCAGCTGGTATTACTGTTTTATGCATGGTCAGCAAAATTGCGTTTGATAAATTTTTGAAACGCATTAAAAATACATTTAAAAGACAGCAAAAGAAAGAGAAAAAGCTAGTTTGTAAGAGTGGGAGGAGGAGGAGCAATGAAAAAAAAGAGGAAAAAAAGAAGAAGGAGGCGAAAAAGCCGGACGATCTTGAGCATTATTACTATAATCTTTCTGCACCATCAGCGTACGCTGGTGCTCATCTACTGAAACACGCAAAACCCAAAAAATTTGATAAAAATACCATTGCCAAATAGTTGGAGAGTCAGGATGCACATACCTTACACAAACTCGTGAGACATCGTTTTCCTCGTCGACATTACAACGTTTTTAGCCTCTTTGAAGTGTGGAAAGCTGACTTGGCAGATTTTAGATCACTTAAAACCTACAATGATGGGTACAGCTATATTCTCATTGTCATTGATGCACTTTCAAAGTTTGCCTGGGCAGAGCCTCTTCTCGACAAAACCAGTCGAAGCGTCGCTGTAGCATTAGACAAAATTTTATCACGATGTAATGATAGACATCCTATTTATCTACAGACTGATAAAGGTAAAGAGTTTATCGGTCGAGAAGTGCAAGAGGTGCTAAAAAAGAAACATATTACCTATCGAGTCGTCAGAGATCCTGATATAAAGGCAGCCATTGCCGAACGCTTTATTCGAACTCTCAAAGGTCGTATCTGGCGATACTTTACTCACTCGCGCACAAGACGTTATATAGATGTTTTGCAAAAAATTGTGACGTGTTACAACGAGTCGTGGCACAGTGCCATAAAAATGCCCCCTTCCAAAGTCAACTTATATAATGCTCACGTGGTGCGTCAAAATTTGACGTTGCGTTACAGCAAAAAACAGCCGTTTCGAGTAGCTAAATACAGCGTTGGCAATCTGGTTCGTGTCAGTCGTGCCAAGACAGCCTTCAGGAAAGCATACGAGGGTGGCTGGACTCTGGAGCTGTTTAAAATTATAAGAGTCGACACAAGACAACAACCATCCGTCTATATTTTAACAGATCTTGATGGAGAAAAAATTGACGGATATTTTTACGAAGAACAGTTGAGCAGAGTGCGCAAAGATTTAGATAGCCAAGCTTTTGAGGTTGATGAGGTTTTGAAGAGTAAAGGTAGGGGGTCGAAAAAACAACATTTGGTCAGTTGGAGGGGGTACCCAGAAAAATTCAATTCTTGGATAGAAGCTAAAGATTTAAAAATTTACAATGAACGATGAATTTTACATGGTTTTACCGAGCAACAGCAGCAAGTTTGTCTTTCCACACAATGTGGCGACGCATTTTACAACACAATTATCACAAAATTTTTATCTTCATGGCGGCTGGTGTGTAGAACTCACGGAAATTCAAATACCTCTCACATTTCAGCATATATCAGTGGTAGAGCGTGAGGGGGTGATTTCTGTTAAAACATCCAAACGCGATGTGGCAAATGCTTTGCGAGAAACAGAGGAGGAGACTCAACAGAAGGCCGAGGTGTTTGCCCGCGTTAAACCTGGTGTTTACCGTGACATTGAAAGTCTCTTAGAAGAAATAAATAATCTCGAGAATGTGAAAAATCATTTATATTTCGAAATCCACGCTGGTTGCTATGTACAGATTAAATGTCGATGTGGTGAAGATTGTACAACTTGTATGCACACGTTTACCCTATCGGAAAAATTACTTAGAATTTTAGGTTTGGAAAATGTACCAATTTTCTCTTGCAAAGGTAATAAAGAACACTACATTGCCGGTAATCGTCCAGCAAATCTTGTGAACGGGTTACCAACCGTGCTCATGGTTTACAGCAACATTTGCCAGCCTTATGTAACAGGTGACATGCGCACGAGCTTACTACGTATAGTCTTGCTTCATTTGCGTGACTACGTTTACGGAGGTGTTGAAATTAAAAACTTTTCACCACCCATGTACCTACCACTGCTGTCTTCAGCGTTTCAGTCGATAGAAATAGATATAAGAGACGAACACGGATTTCCCATTCCATTCGACTACGGTACGCTGACTGTAACGCTTCACTTTAAGCGCATCCGATAAAATGCCTGTGTTTGAAGATTTTTTCAATAACCAAATGATTGGTGGTGGGGGTAAGTGTGTTACAGTTGGTAAACCTTGTTTTGGTTATCACTAGTCGGGTGCAGGAGTAGGTAGTTTTTTGAAAGGTCTCTTCCGAGCAGCTATACCGAAGATCAAACAAGGTGTAAAAGTGGTCGGTAAGGAGGCTCTCCGAGCGGGTAAAAATATCCTAGATGATGTCACTCTAGGTGGCAGACCGGTCAAAGAGGCGACCAAACAGCGCATCCGCGAGAGGTAAAAATCTCAAAAGAAAAGCTGACGTTGTTCTGGACAAATCGCTCTTGGGTGAGTCAAACGCTAAAGAAGGGGAGGAATCAGAATATAATAAGAAGAAGAACGAGACATCATCAACTCAGTCATCGAGTGCACCTGGCACTACAAACACCTCAGCGGCTAAACGCTCGAAAAGTGATAAAGTTGCGAAAAAGAAGAAGAAGCAGAATAAGAAAGCACGTGTAGCTAGAGATATTTTTGAAAATTAAAATTTCAAGATGGCGCTGTTGCATACAGAATCTTGTCAGTCGATCAAGTCGGAATTATCACTTTTTGAATTACCTTCGACACAGACTGCAATTAAAGGCTCTTACTGGATTCAGTACAAACCGATATCTTCACTTAACGACCAATCACCAATTGAATTTACCATCCCTGGCAACACTGAGTATCTAGACTTGGCTCACACAATGTTAAGTGTGAGTGTAAGTGTAACATGCACTAGTGCTGAACCACCTAAAGATCCGAACGTTGGACCAATAAATAATCTTTTACATTCGTTGTTCAATCCATTCGACGTGCTATTCAATCAGAAACCTGTTTCACCACCAAACAATGCTTATGCATACAGAGCTTACATTGAAACATTACTAAATTATGGCCCAACAGCTAAAAAGTCTCATTTAACGAGTGGATTGTGGTACGATGATACAGCAGGGAAAATATACGATACCACAGGTGGTAATACAGGTCTCAGCCAGCGTAAAGCGCTTATGGTTAACAGAAAGATTGATTTACTTGGCCATTTACATTGTGATGTTTTTAATCAAGACAAATTATTACTGGGTGGTGTTGAAGTTAGAGTAAAGCTCGTGCGTTCTCGTGATGGTTTCTGTCTCATGGATCCCGCTGGTGCTTTCACAGTAAATATTACAGAGGCTACGCTTTTTGTGCGTCGAGTACGATTAAATCCTTCACTCGTGCTAGCACACGAAAAACTATTGTCGCAGACTACTGCATAAATACCCACTGACACGTGTAGAAGTTAAGGCTGTTACGTTACATAATGGTGTGCATGGGGAAACAATCGACAATGTCATATTAGGTCAACTACCAAAAAGAATTATACTCGGTTTTATTAAGTATAAAGCTTACAACGGAGATAAAAGTCTTGACCCGTTTAATTTCAAGAATTTTAATGTAAATTTTGTATGTCTGTACGTTGATGGAATGCAAGTGCCATCGAAACCCTTACAGCCAGATTTCAAAAAAAGCAAAATGTACGTTGATGCTTATCATACACTTTTTTCCGGCACTGGTATTCACTTTATGAATTCAGGCAACTCGATTACCTGTAAAGACTATCCAAACGGTTACTGTCTATTCGCTTTTGATTTGACACCTGATTTATCGGCGAGTGATGGTAGTCATTGGAATTTGATAAAAAATGGTAATGTACGAATTGATGTTAGATTCGACGACCCGCTAGAGGGCGCTGTAGATTGTATAATTTATGCTGAATACGACAATTTGCTTGAAATTGACTCGTCGAGACAGGTTGTCGTGGATTATAGCGGTTAAGTAGTAGTAGTGGGGATATAGTTCTCGCTATTTAAGTGGAGCAAAGCCATCTTTATCATCTCAGTTGGCGAGCAACTTTAATTGCAAACAGAATGGACGTGGTGATTGACGTGCAGTTTTTAAAGGACAACAAAAACCGTTTGATTCCAAAGGAGGTGGCTGTACTTGCTATTCATAAAAACTTTATCGCTCATTGGATTGTGGCGCCTCCTTGTAATTTAAGACGCTTACCTAAAAATGCTTTGAGACAGAACGATTGGGTGACACTGAATCATCATGGTCTGGAGTGGTACGACGGTGATATATCGATAAAAAGATTATACAAAAATTTGGAAGATATTTGCAAGCATTATCGTGTAATTTTCGTGCGAGGTCAAGAAAAGCTTGAACTACTTTCCAAGCTCACCACCTGTAAGATTGAAAATTTAGAAAAACAAGATTGTCCAGCTTTTAGAAATTTAAATTTCAGCAGTGTACAGTGCATGCATCATTACATAAAATCATCTTATTCAAATTACGTGTGTGCTCTAAATAACGCTGCTAATCTGAAACAGTGGCTACTGAAACTTAACCCCAGCGTAAAATCGCTGATTGTGGAAGAATTTTTCGAAATTCTCCGCAATGAATTCAAAAGAGATTGTTCGATATCTGATGAGGATCAAGTTTCACGCAGTAGGCGTTTATCCAGCGGATCGGATTCCTCTGATGTGGGTGAAACCTAGTGCGCTTGTGCTTAATACGCAAAATTATAACCAGCGTGGTGCGCACTGGGTTGCCATATACGTTGATAAGTATGGCACAGGTGTGTACTTTGATAGTCTTGGTAAGCCGCCACAAATTCAACAACATTTACAACGTATTCAGCAAAATTGTAAAAAATTTAGATGGAATAATAAACGCTTACAAAGTGAATATTCCAATGTTTGTGGTCATTATTGTATCATGTTTCTGTATTATATGTCTACTGGATTGAGTTTCAAGAAATTCTTGGAAAATTTCTCGCAGAATTTGCAAAAAAATGATGCTATAGTAAAGAATTTTATAGAAAAAACTTGCTATGCTTAATTTCATACTTGACTGTCTCTGATTGGTTGCACGCCACCTTTTTTACGACATCCCCACCAATTTTTACAGTATAAAAGAAGTGGTATCCACTTTGCCTAGCCACAGTTGTGTGTGTGATCGACGGTGACAGCAGTAACAAGCAAGAAAACCTAACCAAGATGGCTGGTCAAAAGAGAAGCCTGGAGCAGACATTTGGTAATGACTTGGCATATTTAATAAAACAAGAAAGCAAGAAAAATTATTGGCAGCAGGTTCTGCCAATGGTCTACGGGCTGAACAGCTCTTTTGGAAAAATTATCCAGGTAGGCCTGGAGAATATAGGCGGCGAAGGCAAAAAGGAGTTTGCACCCGTGGTACGCTTCTGTGGAGCCAATTTTCAAGGTCTACCTCTGTCACTAGACTGTTGGGAGGCGTTGAAGGAGGAATTTGATAAAATTGAAGATTTTTTCACTTGCTATAATGAGGAATCTATGCTGGATCAGTGGCTATCTATTCCAGGATACACTATCCGTTTTATGATTAGTTTTCACGAGAGAGCTTTTGAATTGGTACCCAATGACGCACAACCAGAAGGAGAGGAGTGTGGTGGACCGCCGAAAAAATATGGTCGATTTAATCGGTCACTAGTATTTAAACGTGTCACGTTTGAACGTTTAAAAGATTTATCAAAATGTATAGATTATAGAATTAGATATTTAAATACTGTTGCAAAATCTGTAGATTATATATTACGAGAAATGGTTGCAAATATGAAAAATGTATTAGAAAAAAGTCAGGAATCTCAATATGTATACTTTACTTCTTGCGATATAAAAACCACAATGTCTAGTTTTAATGATAATTTTGTAAATGATCTCATCGAATTATTGAAAAAGAATAATCTAGTTTTAAGAAAAGAAGATTTGTTTATAATCATACACGAATTTTTTATTTATCATATGTACACACTAGTTAATTGTATGAATGCTACGTTGTAATGTTTTATTATTAATAATAAATGTTGTTAAACTTTAAAACATGAGTATTTCATTTACCTCGTTCATTACCAATTCCTCAACCTTCATACACACAGTAATATTACAAATTATATATTTCTTGATTCAATATAAAATTTTTATTTTAGTATTTAAAAGTATTTAGTTGCAAATTGAAATCTTTTAAATTAATATTTTATGATTCAATATAAATTTTAATAAGCAAAAAGTATCATGTTACATATTAAAATATTTAAAATTTCTAAATATCGAATAAAATATCCAATTGTTCGGGTACCATACCTAACAAGCCCCTACTTCACCTTCTCAGAGGTCATTGACCCACCGGTCAGTAACCTTTGGGGTGGTGGAGTGGGGGTTTGTATTGACGGTCCATGGTGCCCCTATAACTACTAATGTCGAACGTCTTGATTCGACCTTTTGAACCGAAGTTATAAGATTTTATATTAAAAATAAGGCTCTTTTTCGATGTATGAATATCTCTGAATTTAAGAGGAATAGAAAAATTTGTCAGACAGAAAAAATGTTCCTTTTTGGTCAAATAGTAATAATATATAATAAAAAATTTATTTCAGAAGAAATTTTTTTTTTTGTTAGAATGTAATGAGATTTTGATATCTTTAAAATATTAAACAACGTGGGTAAAAAAGGCAAAAAAAAAATTTTGTTCCAAAATGAATTTTTTATTATATATTATTATTATTTGACCAAAAAGGAACGTTTTTTCTCCCAGACAAATTTTTTTATTCCTTTTAAATTCAGAGATATTCACACATAAAAAAAAGCCTTATTTTTAATATAAAATCTTATAACTCCGGTTTAAAAGGTCGAATCGAGACGTTCGACATTGAATTTTTATCGTCGAAATATAAGCTTCAAAATCTATATAGTTTTGTATTAATGTACGATTTGTACTAAAATTGAGCACTATTTTACAAAGTCAAAACAAAGTTAAAAAAAATTTCTTTTTAAACAAGAATAAGATATACGAAAAAAATGTTTTTTTCATATCAAACCAATGGTTTTTGAAAGAATTTTTAATAATCTTTCGAATCCCGTTGAAATTTTTAGGCTACGACAATTTTTTCCAGAGTTATAAAACTTTTTAGATAAGTCAATTTTAGACGAAGGGAGGCAAAAGTAGCTCGGCGGCAGTGTAAATGCAATTATGAAAATGAATAGAATTATTGTAAACAAACAAAATGTATAATTTATATTTATAATTTAACATCATTTATTATTTAACGCGTGTTCACTTGCTTTCACGATAAATTTTTAAGCCGAGAAGTAAAATCATTTGTATGAATTCATCAAAGCATTCAAGCAATAATCAGTTTTCTTTATGTTGCTATACAAGGTTGAACGTTTGACCCACGGATAGCTTATGCTGTTTGCACGGGTGAGTAAGATGAATGTAGACTACTTTATTTTACATGATACGCCCACAGGTTTATATGTGTTGTAACGGTTATTATGTGCCCGTTACAAAAAGAATTAGCTTTTAATTAAATATTATTTTTGGCTAAGTCTTTAAATTTTACTATTTGCGGAGTTGTTGAAAACTATCATAAATATGTTACATTTTACGTAACAAACTCCGATTGTGCTAGCTAATCAATCCTATTGATAAACGACAGAATCTTATACGATATACTTGTCACTTGCTGCACACACTGCGTCTCTCTATCTCTCTCTCTCTCTCTCTCTCTCTCTTACCTGATCAAGAGACGCGTTGCCGGTAGCGCAGTTTTCCTTCGTGATGCAGGTTCCAAATTGAGTTTTATTAAACTACTTAATATAACTAGAATGATTAATCTATACCTGCTCACAAGGACCGCGGAGGCGTCGGGGTAAGCGATAAGAACAGGTTACTTCTGATAAGGCTTGTAACTTAAGTAAAGTATTAAATACGCATTAACGTAAAACATATAACATATATTAGAAATAATTAAGCTGCAATGGGAAGTGAAGAAAAAGTATAGATATGTAATTAAGTATGTATAATGCGCGTTAAATTTTGGCTTTTACAAGCCTCATAACTTGACTTGACAGAAGTTAAATAGAGAAGCAAATATGAGGGAGGGACGCGTCGCGAACTAAAACGTCGCTGATCGGTTATGTAACCGAAGATACACTTTTCAACCGAACAAGTATTTCTCGAGGAGGAGATACTCGTGTACACCGCAATAAGTTCTTACTTACAATAACGCACTGGCCAGCTAACACTACTTCCTTACGTGCACGTAATCCTCGCTGGCTCGTTACCGGAACTTCCCCTCTGTACGTAGACGATACGTAAATGCTCTCAAGTGGATCGGTAGGCCACACCACGGGTAGACTTGGATAGTTGCTCGCACAAAATCGCTGGCCGCTTAAACGCGCACGAAGTGGCCACAAAGCAATCAGGAAAATCCTGAATATTATAGTTAGCAAACTAAATAAAATATGGCAGTCGATTTACATTAACGACTGGTATTTTAAAGAAAATAATTTGTATCATACACGGCGAATTATATTCTATACTTGAATAGCGAGCCACGTGGCAAAACTTATTCTTAAATAATAGCACGGCGCAGACCTAATGCTAACGCCATAATAGCCGGAAACGATCTGATTTGCCTCGTGACTTTCTTGCTTCTCGCGCGCGCACTGCTCGTCGGGTTACGTGCTTTATTACGTAACTTGGACGAGTTATATGACAAAGCACGTGTCATATTATTCCACCTAAGCGCGGAAGATTTCAACACGGTAAAATACCGTGACAGTGTATATATATCTATATATATATATTTATGTATATGTTTCTAGAGCAACAAAAATCCTTTCTACGATTTGCCTTATTTTATTCAATATTTTTAGTTGAGAGAAAAAATTTTTTAATTACTTATTCTATGACTTGCTGAGTGTGTCTCTCTTCATATTATATCTCTTAATATGTTAATAAGTTGTACTAACGATTTTTTAGTATTCATTACAATTAATATTATATTATTAGTAAATCAATTAATTGCATGCAGTAATATTTAATTTCTTTTTATAGCCTAATATTATTCGTACGAGCCTGACATCTATGAGTTAATAGATACATTATAATTCCTTCCAGTTTTCCCTTCTTTCTTCTAGTAACAATGAAAAGCAAAGAGAAAAAAAAAACAGGAAAGCAGAAAAACTTCTTTTTAATTTTTCTTTTTGAAGCATTTTAGTAAAAAATTCATTATTTACTAATTAGTGTCTCAAGAAAATTAAGATTTCTGAAACCATACAAATTTTTCAATTTTATTTTAGTAAGCCTTAGTAAGTACCATAGTTATTTGTAGTGAACTTAAAGAGTAAAAAGGAATTCTTAACATTTATGCCGACTCGCACGCAAGCATAACGATCTGTCATGAACCCTTATTTTTTTTTTTATTTTTTTTTTTACTATGCTCTGCTCTTAGAGCCTTTGCGGTGTGCACAATTTTCATAACAAAAAAAACCTCTCTATATCCCGCTTCGCGCTGTGTAAAACTCGGTACTTTTAACATATAACTGGTTACTTTTATTGGCCTTTAAATAGAATGCAGTAAATTATATTATGTATATTTGAGAATTTAAAAAAAAAATAATTTACTACAAGCATGGTGCAAACCAAAATTTCCAGACAACTCTTAAATTAAAATTATTGACGTTCATTAAAGCTGCTATCATAGTATTTGGTTACTCATGAGAACGGACAGTATCCAGGTTTGTACTGAGATTTTAGTTTTAACTTTTAGTGTTTAATCTCTTTTGCTAAGGTTAGTTAACATTCTACTTCCGAGAACTGTCTCACTTTAATTCCTCGAAAGACGTAGGATAACATTGATAAATGAACTGTTATTACATATTATTTACATTATACTTCCAAGAGTTCTCTTACTTCAATTCCTCGAAAGACTTAAGATATCATTCTTACATGAACTGTTATTTTAACGATGTAAATGGGACTCGAACAGGCTTATTCAGCATGAGAGCATTTCTTTTCCGTATAATATTACATCAGGAAACTTTACTAACAGAATGTTGTTATAGAAGCGATAAGACACGTGCAAGGAATATTAAATAGCAGTTTATTAAATTTTCAATGAGTCCAATTTTCTGAAGTGGGCCACTAAAAACAAAACTATCTAATATTAATCGGGTTTTTGGATAATTTTGTTTATTTGTATCAAAAAAAGAAAGTATTTTTTTATTTTTTTGAAATTCGACTTTTTAACAATGTTATGAACAAATATACTTTAGGACAACCTTTTCTTTAAACAGCGATATCTCAGCAACTAATCGATAAAAGTTAACGAAAGGGTACCCCCGTTAAGATAGTCAATTTTGCCCTGTCCCTGAAATTTTTGTTTGACCTTGTAACTTTGTTTTGGATCAAAAGAAAATAGTTTTTGTCATATTTACCCCCCTCCCCCTGTCCACAGCATGAAAAAAATGACTTTTTCAGTATTTAGTTTTTTTCTCCGCATCTAGTCGGTAAAAAAAACCCCAAGAAAATCGTGCTTATAGCTTGAATGGTTAAAAATCATGTAGAATTTTTTCATAAAGATTTGATGATGCTATATAACCTAAAAGGATGAAAAAAAATTCAAACCCTTCCTATTTTCACGGGAAATGCGGTACAGGGCCAATTCTTGCAAAAAAATATTTATTTCATTCAAAATTACTTGCCTGAATTTTTCCAGATATTTCCTGTCGGTGCACCATAGTTAAAAATGCAAAAAATTCATTTTTTCGACGTTTTTGGCTGATTGTAGCTCATTTGCAGACTTTGTATTATTATTTATATTATGAAATTGTATTCTAGAACTTTATTTATGAATTTAATTTTGCAATCAAGTCAGAAAAATAAGATTTACAAATATTCGCATCATATTTTTGCACGAATCCACATTTTAGATTAGGTATTTAAACACTCCTTTCGTGATTTTGTTGATATTTCACTATTTTATATGTGATAAAATCTTTTAAATATTGTATTGCTTTAATGAAAGAAAATATTTTGATAAATAAGTCATTTCACAGATACAGCTATATTAAGTACGGTCAAAATATCAACTTGAGATTACATATGAATTTATATTTCGTAAAAAAAACTTATTAATACTTATAAATGAAGTTCGCACTTATGTCATGTATTGTATTATATTATCACCATTGACATAGGTACGAATCCAGTAATGTAACTCAAGTAACAATCGTTAGGCTGGAAGTTATAGTCTTTACTCAGTTCTCAGATATCTATCTATGTTCTTACTCTTTTTCCATAAGAAGGACAAGGATAGAATATTTGAGATCTGAGTAACAACTACAACTTCTAGCCTTAGACTTGAGTTGGGTCTATGAATTCGAGCCATAAAAAAACATTATGGCCCTAATTCATAGTCGTGTCTTGAGTATTAAGTATGACTTAAAACTTTAGTTTCGTTACTTAAGTATCAGCTGTTACTTCAATTGAGTGCTACATGAAGAGGTTATCACATTTAGTTATGCAACAAAATCACACAAATAAGATAGTCGTCGGTAAGGATGTAACACTCAATTGAAGTAACAGCTGATACTCAAGTAACGATACTTAATTTTTAAGTCATACTTAATACCCATGAAATAATATTATCGGCTTAAACTACAGTTTTGTTAGAAATAAATCCTTACCTAATATATAAAATTACTAAATATAGGATTTTATTTTTTATAATAATATTCGTAATACTGTTTCAATACTAATATTCGTTATTCTATGTACAAAATATTTTACATGCTACTTTTCTTTAGCCCGAACTTAAGCCCGAATTCATTGTCGTGTCTTGAGTATTAAGTATGGCTTAAAAATTAAGTATCGTTACTTGAGGATCAGCTATTACTTCAATTGAGTGTTACATCCTTACCGACAACTATCTTATTTGTGTGATTTTGTTTCATAACTAACTGTGATAACCTCTTCATGTAGCACTCGATTGAAGTAACAGCTGATACTCAAGTAACGAAACTTAAGTTTTAAGTCATACTTAATACTCAAGACACGACTATGAATTCGGGCCATAATGTTTGTTTATGGCTCGAATTCATAGACCCAACTCAAGTCTAAGGCTAGAAGTTGTAGTTGCTACTCAGTTCTCAAATACTCTATCTTTGTTCTTATTATGCAAAAAAAGTAAGAACATAGATGGATATCTCAGAACTGAGTAAAGACTATAACTTCCAGCCTAACGATTGTTACTTGAGTTACGTTACTGGATTCGTACCTATGTCAATGGATAATATAATACAATACATGACATAAGTTCAAACTTTATTTATGATCTTTAAGACGATTGCAAATGTCATAAAATAATTGCGAATAATATGCGCTTTTTAACAAAAATATATTTAATATTGTAATATTAATATGAGACATGTAAACAAGATGTCAATGTTCCCGCATGCTAACATTTTTTTTACACAGTGTAAAAATAGACCACATAGCTCTCGGAAAAGTGTGACTTAAGTGCAGATTAAGATTACATAGTGTTAAAAATGCCAAAGTCGAGGTTCATGTTATTAAATCATGATGATAATGTTTGTATTAATAAGTTTTTTTTACGAAATATAAATTCATATGTAATCTCAAGTTGATATTTTGACCGTACTTAATATAGCTGTATCTGTGAAATGACTTATTTATCAAAATATTTTCTTTCATTAAAGCAATACAATATTTAAAAGATTTTATCACATATAAAATAGTGAAATATCAACAAAATCACGAAAGGAGTGTTTAAATACCTAATCTAAAATGTGGATTCGTGCAAAAATATGATGCGAATATTTGTAAATCTTATTTTTCTGACTTGATTGCAAAATTAAATTCATAAATAAAGTTCTAGAATACAATTTCATAATATAAATAATAATACAAAGTCTGCAAATGAGCTACAATCAGCCAAAAACGTCGAAAAAATGAATTTTTTGCATTTTTAACTATGGTGCACCGACAGGAAATATCTGGAAAAATTCAGGCAAGTAATTTTGAATGAAATAAATATTTTTTTGCAAGAATTGGCCCTGTACCGCATTTCTCGTGAAAATAGGAAGGGTTTGAATTTTTTTTCATCCTTTTAGGTTATATAGCATCATCAAATCTTTATGAAAAAATTCTACATGATTTTTAACCATTCAAGCTATAAGCACGATTTTCTTGGGGTTTTTTTTACCGACTAGATGCGGAGAAAAAAACTAAATACTGAAAAAGTCATTTTTTTCATGCTGTGGACAGGGGGAGGGGGGTAAATATGACAAAAACTATTTTCTTTTGATCCAAAACAAAGTTACAAGGTCAAACAAAAATTTCAGGGACAGGGCAAAATTGACTATCTTAACGGGGGTACCCTTTTATACACATATTCTTGAAAGAAAACAGAATAAAGTAAAATAAAATTTATAAAAAAATTATTTATTTTTTTATAAATAATTAATTTTACAATAAACAATTGAAATTTCAATAAACTTCCCTCATAGGTAGAGCAATTAATTTTCTTTTATTGTATTCGAAATTTCATCATAATTATTTTCCAGGAAGAAAATTTTCGTATTCTATATTAGAAAAAAAGTTATTCCACTTTATCTGAAGTCGTGTAGAAGCGCGGCGCGTTTCTACACGACTTCAGATAAAATTGTCGAGTGGCTTTTATTGTTTTTGCTTTTGAATAGCGAAATAATAAACTTTGCTCATGTTTTTCGTATTCATCATTCGAACAGAAACTAAAATTGATTTTCTTGAAAAAACATCTTGCCTAGTCATATAACTTCTTTGTTGTTATTAACGGTGTATTATCCTTTTGCAAACTTGCTCGGTACGCAATCCTTTTAATACATCCACCAATACCATCACAAGCTCCTTTTCCATGAGATGTTACAAAAAAGTACCATTTTTTTGCGTTTAAAAAGTCTCGGTAATTTGTTTAAAAATTAAATTTTTTACACAGGGCGCGTACAGTGGGTACTTTACTCCCTCCTAGCGAAAAGTAAGGTACCCACTGTACGCTGCCTGTGTAAAAAAATCGTATATTCTCCACGGGAGTAAATGAAAAATCCCTTAAATCGTATGTTTGTCACCCACGCCTTCGGCTCGGGTGACATTTAACATACGATTTAAGACATTTTTCGTTTTTACTCCCTAGGTGAATAATATACTATTTTTACGTACAAGTTCTTGTTTGAGTCCATTTAGTTTCAGTCGTATATTTCCATGTATTTTGCAAACACAAACATTGTGGGTACTCTTTGGTCCAGCTAAAATACATTGTGGCGGTCTCAAAGCTTTAAAAGCTGATAAAGATATTGACATTTCCAGGAATTTCGTAAAAAAATTTTGATGCAAATCACTAAGATTTTCTAGTAGCAAGCGTTTCTGAAAGAAAATTAAATATACTTTGAACTTAATGGTAACATTAAACAACTTAGATTTTATTGCTATTTTCACAAAGCACGTCCAAAGGAAATATTTATGATAATTTTTTTGAAAAAAATGATAACGCTGTAACTGAATATAATTCACTATAATTTATATAAAAATAAAAGTTTAAAAAAAAATTGAAGCTTGATTTCTTATACCTACCGTCTCGTGTTTACGTTTTCCATCAACTACTACAGATTTATAATCCTTTATTCCTGGCATTATTCGACTTACTTCATCAGAGAGGAAAAATTCTTTGACTGTATTTACAACACCTATTTCCATTGCTCGGACTTTTTTCTTATTTGGAAACGTACTATAGCCTTTTTTTGCAATACTTTAGCAGTCTTCACCATACGCCTACTAACATGAAATTCTTTTTAGACAAGGCGAAATGGGCGGCTCCGTTGGAAAAATTATTCGGACTCAAAATTTTTGCGCAATCATCTCGGTGAGATGTCCCCGAATATGGATCAAAAGGTTGCCGGGCGCCAACCTGGTCCAAATTTGTTTAAATAAATTTTTTTTTTTTTGCAAAATCGAAAAAATCGTTTTTTAGGGTCGGAACAAATTTTTTAAGGTTTTTTGGGTTGTTTTGAACAAAAATGGTCATCTATGAGTTTTCTCTAAAGTCAATAGTTTTTGAGATATACGCGTTTGAAAATTGAAAAATCGCGAAAATGGCCGTTTTCAACTTGCAAATACTATATTAAAAAATGAAATTTTTGAGGTTGCCAAAGTTTTTAAATATTCTTTAAACATCCATTAACAAAAATCTAATGAGTTTTTAGCGATTATTTTAGTGCAACCTTCTGTTTTTTAATTGTTAAATAGATAAATTCAAGCGGGCGCGCGCGTTCTTTGCTGCGCCTTGGAGCGGTGACGCGCTATACACCATTCTGTTTTTCATCCGCGCGCTTGCATTTTTATTGCATTTTAACAATTAATTCTTTAATATTTTTTAATATTATTTATTGTTTGAAAAAGTATAATATTTACAATATGTATAAGATAAAGTAAATAGAAAAATTAAATAAATAGATAAATATAAAGCATTTATTTTTAATGAATTTATAATTCAGTTCTTATTTGAATAAATAATATATGTACTGATAGTTTTTTGCAATTACATTAAAATTAAATATTGTAATATTATTATCTGAAATACGTATTACGATCAAAGAAATAGTATTTGTATTTTGCCTACATAAGCGTATTCGACTGTATGAAACTGTAAACCAAATTAGAAAACTACGATCTTTTTTAAATATTTAAAATTTTTTATTTGATAGTACCACCGCCACGTAGGCATGGCTGTGGTAGCGCTCGTGCTTCAGCCTACTATAGGAGCCAACCAACGCTTGTACAGAGCCCACCGGCACCTTAGCGGCACCGGTTTGAGTTAAACTTAGTAAGCCGTAATGGCGGCACTGTATGCTATGTGATAACGGATACCGCAAGAGGACGAGCTCGCGCTCTTGCGATGCCGATCACACAGTCTATGTAAGCTATGGCGTTTGGCGCCACTATAGACAGGTGGACGCCTGTATCTACGCCGATGTCTTTTCAGTGTTATTACTATCCAAAACCGCTTCATTTATTAAAGTTGCGAGTTTTATTCTTTTTACTTGATTGTCAATACGATGATTAACAAAATCTTTATCTTTTTTTACAAAATCTACTGCTATTTCCTCTTCGCTATTTTCTGATTCAATAATTTCTCTATTCTTATTTTTCTTATTTATCACTTCTTTAAAATAAAGAGAATTTTTATCTTTATAAAGTTTTGTTTTACACGATTTGCAAATATATGAACATAGAAACTACTGAATCTTTTATCATGATTCTCTGATAAATAGACCAAATTGTTTGGATGCCTACTATGACCCTTTTTCTTAAAAGGGTTGCAACATCTACGCGGTGGTGTCATGATAATTTTAGGCGAACGTATTAATTGAATCCTTGATTTAATTTTACGTTTACTAACATTAATAAACTGATAACCATCAGATAAAATAGTTTTAAAAAAAGTTTGTTTAAAAAACAAAAGTATTGCCATGGTTACAAATCTATAGACTTCCTGTTTCATTGCTACGTTCAGTTAAATCAAAATAGTTTAAAATGTCGAATTTTTTCGGTTTGCACAAAAAAAATTGAACAAAAATCTAATCTGTAAATAATTTACTTATAATTATTTTAAAATGAATAAAATCATTTAACTACAATAGTATATTATTCGTTTATTGAATCTCACAATCAATGTATTCATTACATTTAAATTTATAAATTGAAATAGACCAGCGGTCGGATCTCGTTTTACGGTACCACGCCGTGCTTCTACACGACTTCAGATAAAATTAAATAACTTTTTTTCTGATAAAAAATACAAAAATTTTCTTTCTGGAAAATAATTATGATGAAATTTCGAATAAAACAAAAGAAAATAAATTGTTCTACCTATGAGAGAAATTTGTTGAAATTTCAATTGTTTATTGTAAAATTAATTATTTATAAAAAAAATTACTTTTTTTTCTATAAATTTTATTTTATTTTATTCTGTTTTCTTTCAAGAAAATGTGCATAAAATTACGTTAACTTTTATCGATTAGCTGCTGAGATATCAATGTTTAAAGAAAAGGTTGTCCTAAAGTTCATTTGTTTATAACATTGTTAAAAAGTCGAATTTTAAAAAAATAAAAAAACACTTCCTTTTTTTGATGCAAGTAAACAAAATTATCCAAAAACCCGATTAATATTAGATAATTTCGTTTTTAGTGGCCCACTTCAGAAAATTTAACTCAATAATAACAAATAATAACAATTAGAACAAAAATTTTATTGATTAAATAATTATTGTTAAATAAAATATGAGAGCAAAACAGTTTTATTCTTATCAAAAAGTTAAACTATAAAAACTTTATTTAGTAATATTGATACTCAATTTGTTACAAACTATTTTTTAAACATTTAATGTAGCTTTATATTTTTACTAATCAAACTTCCTTTTCAGTTATTATTTCCACACCCTGAGGGGCTATTCAAGTAGCGATACATATGTATGTATCGCGACGATATGTATGGGGAAGAGAATAAAAAGTATGCGCGCGCATACATACAGCGTGATACATACATATGTATCACTGCTTGAATAGCCCCTCTGGTAGAAATTTTATCTAGGCGCCCGTATAAGCTTTCTAGGCCTTTATAGTAAAACTAGATTATTCTAGATAAGAAAAACTAGATGGATGTAGACTAATATAACCCTTGAATGCGCGCGCTACCAACCTACAAATCATGCAGCGGTGACGAAGTAAAGCTAAACCTAACCTAACAATGTTCTTTCATTGCACCTTTTCTTCAAATATCGTGTGCAAAAACATCGATAAATAAAAATTTAAAAAATTAATCAACTGAACAACGGAAAGTACAACAAAACTATCACTAGAAAGTCATATTGAAAGTAAAAGTGCTAGTATCACGCATAGGCTGGGATTTATAGTCGCGTCTGTATCTCTATCTCTTTTTCTTATCATGCGAGAGACAAAGACAGAATGTTTACTAACGCGCGACTATACCTTTCAGCATAGTACATATTCGTGCAAGTGACGCCATGAAATACAATGACGAACTAAAGCGTCTATATGAAATTATGTTGCGCCTAACCCTCAATATACGTTAACGCCTCGAAAGAACTGTACGGTTCTATAAGGGAAAACAATACGGGCATCTAGAAGGGAAAGGCGTTACACGCTAGTACAGATCTGTCTAGTTCATCTGTACAGATCTGTCTAGAACTTGATTATTCTAGCTAAAACTGTCTAGTAGCCCGGACTAATTTCTACCAGGGCAAATAAACCTATTAATAACATCCAATTGCGTAAAATTTTTAAATGCATTAAAATAACTTTCTTCTAAAATTATGGATGAATTTTATAACAGATTTATATGAAAAATTATTAAAACAATTTAAAATTCATATCCGGTTTATTTATTAATTAAATGAGAAGTTACTGAAAGTTTTGAGTTGGAATTTTAATTAGAGTAAATTTTACTGTTTGAAGAAAAATAAATGATCGAAATTTTCCTGTATCTATTCTGCTAAATACATTTTAAAAATTAATTTAAATTTCTGTTTTGCTTACTGTTGAACCCGTCAATATCTCATGAATTGTTTTAATCCCTGTGGGATGTAAAATGGACACTAGACCTGTACTCATAAATATTCACTATCTTTACATTTTATTGCAAAATTTTCAATAAAAAAATGCATTAGCTCGTAGTATGTACCATGAAGATTATTCGGTTAAATTTTTAAATGAATTCATTCATTAGTTATTGAGAATTTTGGGTTCCAAAATAATTTATTAAAATTTTTCAATTGTGAACAGGAATCTAAATATCTTAAAAGCTAATAAATGAATTTATTTGAAAATTTATCTAAATAATCATCATGCTACATACTACAAGTGAATGCATTTATTTTCTGGAAATTCAGCAATAAAATAGAAAGGAAGGTAATATCTATAAGTACAGGTGTAGTGTCTGTTTACATCTCCTTAAAATCAAACAAAGAATTTAATTGAAAAATTGGAATATGTACAAACATCTCTTTTTCCTTTTTCTTTTTACAGATTTGCCTCTGTCTAAATGTACAAAACGAACTTTTAGTAATGTCAATTTATATTTTGAAAATGAAAACATAGGTTTTCATTTTAAAAATATAAATTGACATGGTTTCATTAGTGAAGGAACAATTGTTTTACAATACTTGGACGTGTTCATTCATTGGAAGCCTTGACACCAATAAATGAACAATGAGAATAATATTCGTTATGATGCGGGCTTAAAATTTTAAACTATTTAAAAGTGCCTAAATGGATGAGGTGTATGCATATAAAAAAACTTTATGTAGTAATGCTTTATGGGTAAGTGTAGAAATATGACTGGAAATTTAGTTTTCACTCGTGAACCAAGAATATTTCATTTTTACTATTTATCTGTTTGATTAATCGTTTGGACTAGAAGGGAAAAATTTATTTTTCGCCATTCTAACCCTAAAATCGCAACTTCGTTGCTCTTTTTTGGTTCTCATGGCGGAAAATACACTACGCAACTAGTATGGAAAGGCTTTTTTACGAAACTCGTTACGACCCTCACCTTTGGTTCAGGCCGTAAACTTCTCGTTTCATAAATAAAGCCTTTCAATACCCGTTACGTAATGTACTATTCTGCAATAAAACAAGAATAACATTTTTAAATGAGCGTTAATGTTTTCTGTAGTATTAAATTAGCTAATTTATTATGCATATTAAAACTTAGGTAATGAAATTGTGTCACTTTACAATAGTAATAGCTTTTAACTTTAACGATTTTATCATAAGCAGAGTTAATCTGTGTTGATTTGACAAAACTGTCAAGAAGAAGAATACCAAATAGTTGAACTGTTCAAACGCAAGAGAAAATACGAAATAATTTTATTCATACTGTTATAGTTGAAACTATATTTATTTAATAAAATGCTAGATTTTAACTATTTATCGATTTTGATTACTATGAGATTAATTATTGAAGAGAAAAAAAATTTTTATTTAAAATAGTTACTAAACTTCTATTTTTATATTACCAGATATACACTGCCGTCCGGTTGCTTTTGCCCACCCTAGAGTAAAATTAATTAAAATAAAAAGTTTTATATCTCTGGAACTAATGATCGCACCTTCAAAATCCAAACGGCGTTTAAAAGATTGATAAAAAATCTATGAAATAAAGTAAGTCCGGTATGAAAAAAGACATTTCCTAATTGCTTATAGCAGTGTGAAAAAAAATTTTTTTTACTAATTTTTTATGCCCACATAAAAATGAATGCCATTTTTATGGAAATTATGATATTGAAAAAAAAACCGAATGGGGTTTAAAACTCTAATAGTCCTCTTTAAAATGAGCAAAGTAAAATGTCTCTATGACTTTTTAAACCACAGTTATGGTGATTTTTCGAAAAAAAGACCTATTTTTTCAACCACGATTATCTTATAAACTGAGAAAGATAGAAAATTTTGTATTGAAGAAAAAATGTTTCATTTTTAGTCTAGAATACATATATTTAGTGACCAATAAGTTTCGGGAAAATTTTTTTTTTTACTTGTTTAATTAAAAATTTGTACTAATTTTTCATGAAATTTCCCTAAAAAAATGAGTAAAAAAAAATTTTTTCCCGAAACTTATTGGTCACTAAATATATGTATTCTAGACTAAAAATGAAACATTTTTTCTTCAATACAAAATTTTCTATCTTTCTCAGTTTATAAGATAATCATGGTTGAAAAAATAGGTCTTTTTTTCGAAAAATCACCATAACTTTTATTTAAAAAGTCATAGAAACATTTTACTTAGCTCATTTTAAAGAGGACCATTAGAGTTTCAAAACCCATTTGTTTTTTTTTTCGATATCATAATTTCCATTAAAATGGCATTCATTTTTATGTGGGCAAAAAAAATTAGTAAAAAAAATTTTTTTTACATTGCTATAAGCAATTAGAAAATGACTTTTTTCATACCGGACTTACTTTATTTCAAAGATTTTTTACCAATCTTTCAAACGCCGTTTGGATTTTGAAGATGCGATCATTAGTTCCAGAAATATAAAACTTTTTATTTTAATTAATTTTACTCTAGAGTGGGCAAAAGCAACCGGATGGCAGTGTAAATAAAAAAAAAATTAATTATTTTCAGTATGAGATATTGTCAAATTTAAGAAATATCTCATATATGACTGATTCTGCGAAACCTTTAATATTTGACTTATAAAGAAATTAATTTTTTTTAAAAGCACCCCGTTTCTAAGTTTTTTTACACTTTTAAATAGTTTAAAAAGCGATAATTATATGGTGCCCCTTATTTTTTAAAGTACGCTTTTTTTATATTAGAAATATTTAGAATTTTTAATGTTAAAATAATCATGCTATATTTCGAAAAAAAATTTAATTTTTTTGTTTTGTTCGGTCATTTATGAAGACCTATACTAAAATAGCGGCTTGTGGATAGCATTATAAATTCAAAAATATAGCAAACAAAAAAGAGCAATAGGTTTTTTAGAATTTTAAACTGTGATTATTGTGTGCCAGCAAAAAATTGCCGAAAATAAGAATAATTAATACGAGGGGTGCACACATTGATGTATTTTAAAAACTTCACAATTTTATTTCATTCAATCGCATGCTAATATAATAGCTCTAGTTTGATTCGTTTTAAGCAATAGAAAATATTCTTGCTCTCTAGTTAACCAAAAATCAGAAAGCATTTTTTTTAAACGTTGAAATATAAAAATAAATTCATTTTTATGAAAACGTAGTTCCTATGTTTTTTAAAGTTATATTCTATTTTTAAAGGTTGGCACCTTCTTGAAAAGTCTTTTTTTTTAAAGTAATATATCGAAAAATAATAAGAAAAAGTTTTTGCAAGCCTTACTCAAAACGCTCTTTTTTTTATCATGTAAAGGAAAAAAAAGGAACCAGTTACCTTTGCAAAACTTGAAAAATGACGTTTTTATTTATATTTTTTTATGCGAAAACAATTACGTTACATCAACTGAAACTATCTTAAAATACTTGTTTACATTTCTTTCATACGAAAAAATTTTTTTTACTCATCAATTACATTAAATTCATAGCTTTTATGTACAGTTCCCTAAATATTGAAAGTTTCACGGAATCATTCATATATCTCAAAAATTAATCTAAAAAGATGATATTTTTACTAATATGATTTTTATTTTATATAATAAAATAAATCGTAAACTTAATTTATTTTCAATTATTTTATATGTTGTATATTAAAGAAGATAGTCGAAATAATGTTTGACTAAGCAAAAACTAATACTCTTTAATAATTTTATCGTGAGAATTGTATGCTTCACACAGGTAAAATATAGAACATGAAAAATCTTAAAAATATCCTCCCTTAGTAACTATAAGGATTTCCAACAGGAAGGAAAAATAGTATGCTCTTCAGATGTTTTATTACCCAACCACTTGTAGGGCAGTGAAAACGCTAGCATACAAACTTTTACAATCTCAGCGCAGGTCAACGCATTTTATGGTATAAGAAATCTATATTTTAACCATAACAACGAGTTTAAAATAGTATAATATGGAAAATACTCAGAGCATTCAAAAAAAAATAAAATCCTACCAAAATTACTAAAAATATCACAATAACTGAAATTACTAAGAATACTAATTATAAAATCTAATTACAAATATTTATTTAACATGACATACATCCAATACACACACATAAATATATATACAGTACCGGGCAATAATTCTGAGCAGGTTATCAAATTTTTGCTCCGACTTTGAGAAAGCGTAACTTCTCCAATTTTCATCCTAGAAAAAATTTAAAAAAAGCATTTTAAAGTATTCTTTAAATGCTTTCTTTTTAGCTTAATTACATTTTTTTAATGATATTTAAAAAAAAAATAATCGCTTTGGCAATTTTGAAATTTTTTTCATTTCTGCATTTTTCTTCAATCAGCTGTAGTTTTTTAAATAATTGAGCTAGAAAAAATTTGAAAAAATATTTGGAAAGGGCTTAAAAAATGCTATTTGCAGCTATTTTTACAAAAATTTTTTAATTATTTTTTGTCAAGTTTTAAGCATATAAAGTTATTGATCTAATACTTTTGCAGTTGTAAAAAACACTTGAATAGCAAGTAGAAAATAATCGCTGGTGAAGTAGTGATTTAATTTTAGTAGGAAATTATAACTATTCATTATTAATAATAAAACATAATAAAGTATGAAACAACAAAAAGATTTATTTTGCAAAAATTATATCATAGAAATCAAAAGTTTTGCACCAGCGATTATTTTCTACTTGCTATTGAAGTGTTTTTTACAACTGCAAAAGTATTAGATCGATAACTTTATGCTTAAAACTTGACGAAAAATAAATAAAAATTTTTATAAAAATAGCTGCAGATAGCATTTTTTAAGCCCTTTCCAAATCTTTTTTCAAATTTTTTCTAGCTCAATTATTTAAAAAACTGCAGCTGATTGAAGAGAAATGCAAAAATGAAAAAAATTTCAAAATTGCCAAAGCGATTATTTTTTTTTATATATCGTTAAATAAATGTAAGTGAGCTAAAAAGAAAGCATTTAAAGAATACTTTAAAATCCTTTTTTTAAATTTTTTCTAGGATGAAAATTGGAGAAGTTACGCTTTTTCAAAGTCGGAGCAAAAATTTGATAACCTCAGAATTATTGCCCGGTACTGTATATATATGAAGCGTCTCACAACATACATGGCTAAGTCACAACTCACGCATTTTGAGAAAAATGCAAAAAACCTCTATCTTTTGAATGATTCTGAATCACTTGTTAACCAATATACTCCCTGCTATAAAAAAAGCAGCTGATAAACCTGCTGATAAACAAGCTGATAAACGAGCTGATAAATCAGCTGACATATCAGCTGATGAAACTGCTGATAAACAAGCTAATAAATGAGCTGATAAATCAGCTGACTTATCGGCTGATAAATAAAATGCTGATTTGTCCGTTAATCGCAGCTGATATATCAGCAGATTTTTCATAAAATATTTTTTTACTAAATATTACATCATAAATCATATTATACATGCAAAAAAATATATCTTTTTATTTTTATAAGTAATAAATTTTTTTTTTCAAATATATTAATGAGAAATTTAAATAAAAAGTGAATTTATGTTAAAAACACTGAGAGAAATAATGGTACCCCCGTTAAGATAGTCGATTTTGCCCTCATCCTGAAATTTTTGTTTGACCTTGTAACTTTGTTCTGGATCAGAACTAAATAGTTTTTGTCATATTTGCAGACCGCAACCCCCCTCCCCCTGTCCACAGCATGGAAAAAATGACTTTTTCAGTTTTTAGTTTTTTTCTCCACATCTAGTCGGTAAAAAAAACCCAAGAAAATCGTGCTTATAGCTTGAATGGTTTAAAATCATGTAGAATTTTTTCATAAAGATTTGATGATGCTATATAACCTAAAAGGATGAAAAAAAATTCAAACCCTTCCTATTTTCACGGGAAATGCGGTATAGGGCCAATTCTTGCAAAAAAATATTTATTTCATTCAAAATTACTTGCCTGAATTTTTTCAGATATTTCCTGTCGGTGCGCCATAGTTAAAAATGCAAAAAAACTCATTTTTTCGACGTTTTTGGTTGATTGTAGCTCATTTGCAGACTTTGTATTATTATTTATATTATGAAATTGTATTCTAGAACTTTATTTATGAATTTAATTTTGCAATCAAGTCAGAAAAATAAGATTTACAAATATTCGCATCATATTTTTGCACGAATCCACATTTTAGATTAGGTGTTTAAACACTTCTTTCATGTTTCTGTTGATATTTCACTACTTTATATGTCATAAAATCTTTTAAATATTATATTGCTTTAATAAAAGAAAATATTTTGATAAATAAGTCATTTCACAGGTACAGCTATATTAAGTACGGTCAAAATATCAACTTGAGATTACATATGAATTTACATTTCGTAAGAAAAACTTATCAATACAAACATTATCATCATGATTTAATAACATGAACCTCGACTTTGGCATTTTTAACACTATGTAATCTTAATCTGCACTTAAGTCATACTTTTGCGAGAGCTATGTGGTCTATTTTTACACTGTGTAAAAAAACGTGAGCATGCGAGAACATTGACATCTTGTTTACATGTCTCATATTAATATTACAATATTAAATATATTTTTGTTAAAAAGCGCACATTATTCGCATTTATTTTATGACATTTGCAATCGTTTTAAAGATTATAAATAAAGTTTGCACTTATGTCATATATTGTATTATATTATCTCCATTGACATAGGTACGAATCCACCCTATTTAAAAAAAAACACGTGTTTTTTACATGTAAAATTTGCGTGTTTTTTACGCATATTTTTCACGTGTATTTTTCACATATTTTTTCATAGCTTTTTGAAGATCTTCTACCATCTGGTTTCTAATATCTGCGTCTTCCATATTTGTGTAAGGGATGACAAAACTTAGAAAAACGCCACCTAGTGAATTAAATCGCTATTAATGATCGATTACGTCGGTTTGACTTTGAGTCACTAGGTAGCGTTTTTCTAAGTTTTGTCATCCTTACACAAATTTGGAAGACGCAGATATAAGAGGCCGGACAGTAGAAGCTCTTCGAAAAGCTATAAAAAAATATGTGAAAAATACACCTGAAAAATACACGTGAAAAAAACACGTGTAAAAACACGCAAATTTTACATGTAAAAAACTCGTGTAAAAAATACGTGTATTTTACACGTGTTTTTTTCACGTGCAAAAAACACGTGTTTTTTTTAATAGGGCAGTAACGTAACTCAAGTAACCATCGTTAGTCTGGAAGTTATAGTCTTTACTCAGTTCTCAGATATCTATCTATGTTCTTACTCTTTTTCCATAAGAAGAACAAGGATAGAATATTTAAGAACTGAGTAACAACTACAACTTCTAGCCTTAGGCTTGAGTTGGGTCTGTCAATTCGAGCCATAAACAAACATTATGGCCCGAATTCATAGTCGTGACTTGAGTATTAAGTATGACTTAAAACTTAAGTTTCGTTACTTGAGTATCAGCTGTTACTACAATTGAGTGCTACATGAAGAGGTTATCACAGTTAGTTATAAAACAAAATCACACAAATAAGATAGTCGTCGGTAACGATACTTAATTTTTAAGTCATACTTAATACTCAAGACACGACTATGAATTCGGGCCAAAGAAAAGTAACATGTAAAATATTTTGTAAATAGAATAACGAATATATTATTGAAACAGTATTACGAATATTATTATAAAAAATAAAATCCTACGTTTATTAATTTTATATATTAGGTAAGGATCTATTTCTAACGAAATTGTAGTTTAAGACGATAATATTATTCCATGGGCTATATTACAATATTAGAATAACATTGTATGATAAAAATTGATTCGATATCAAATGGCTCATTACAATTATTATTGTAGATGTTAAAGAAGATCTTTTGATAAAACATTAGGGCAAAATATTCAAATTATAATTTGTATATGGTTAAGATAATAAATCCAAAACCTTTGATAATATATAGGGCTATTACTCGCTAGAAAAAGAACAGGGAACAGATATAAGAAATACATTACTTCTATATCTGTATATATGAGGAATTGCGAGTTGTTGCTAAGAACAACGCGCTTATTTCTCATATATATATATATATATATATATATATATATATATATATATATATATATATATATATTGTGACGCATTGCTTTAATCGGTTCTCGAACGAGAACCGAACGCGCTTTCACGTGCGCGCAGATACCCCCATACGCCCTACTATTACCAACGCGCTGTACGTTAATGATACATGTAATATCCCTACTCTAGCGTAAGAGCGGCGAATCGAGCAACGGCGGCTCGAATGCGAGCCTACGAGAACAAGAGATATGTACAGAAGAATCACTCTTCTGCCTGCCTTCGATTAAATAAAGTTTTAAAACCAAAATCCGAGTTGGTAATCGTATTCTTTTAAAATGGAGTAAAAATACGGCGAAGTAGATCGACGCATGTTTGGTCTACATACCCGTTTATTCCATTTTGAAATAAGTGCTTCTTTGTTGTTTGCGAAATAGTGAATAAAAAGTGCATTTAATAAAATCTTAAGATTAAAATCAAATAATAATTAAATTTAATTGTGTACTTGCAAATGTTTGCATAGGAAAAATATCCTTTAAACATTTGCAAGTCTATTAAAGTTGAATCGTTAATTAATTTAGTAAATTTAAAAAGGCAGTAAGAGGCATTAGAATATCAAACAATATTTTTCCTTTTCCTTTTTTCCTTCCAACACGAGCAAGTAATCCCGAAGTAGTCGATCATGACGTATCGGCTACGTACGGATTAGCTCTAAACATACAAATATTACACTAAATACGAAACAACACATAATAAATTAAAATCTAATAAGTTATAAATTTAAAACACGTGGTTGCGCCCGTGTGAGTTAAATAATAAATTAATTTTGTAAGTGGCTTTACCATGTTATTTGGTATATATCTGCTCGTAAATCGAGAGTATTCCTCATTTAAACTAATTAAAAATCTTTTTCTTTCTTTAAACGACATTAGCGCGAAAGGGACATAAGTTTCGTTATTTCTATAAATGAAAGAAACGATACTTTTCCTCGTAAATCAAAGTTAACAGAGGTTCGTTTGATGTCTTAATCTTGGCATTAAACAACCTTAACGTTAATACAAACACATCTGGCTACGGCCAAAATTCAAAGTAATTATCTTGTATCGGGAATAAATTAGTGAAATATATTTGATTTTCGTGTGTTTATGAGGAATAAAAATCGTGAAACGAAAAGATATTCACGAATATTAATCAACGTATGCCTTATGTTCAACGCTAGTCTAATGTATGTAGAAACTAGCGATTATTAAAGATAAATTCAAAGTCGCGAAAAGAGAGAGATAGAAACAAGGGATATCCCTATGTTTCTTAATTTCAGTTTTTGTTGCGTAAAACGAATATTCTCGTGTTGAACTCATCGAAAATTGTGTGTGCCTTATAGGTGAATATATTCTGTTCGCGATTACTAAAGCCATCATAATATCACACGAAATAATAAAGGAATATAATATGTTATAAATTCTTTCCTCAACGCGGTTTGTTTACTAGGCTTAGCTTAGGTAAATTCCTTCGCTCGATTGTACACGAATAAAGGTACACATAAGCCTCTCTGAGTTTAAATCATGTACGTTAAGTCAATTTATATTTAAGAATATCATTTTATTGACTTTAATTTAATTTAAAACTTGAGAGAATCTTACAATATATATAGATATAGAAGCAATGTATTTCTTAAATCTATTCCGGTTCTTTGTCTATCGTGTAATAGCCCTATATATTATCAAAGGTTTTGGATTTATTATCTTAACCATATACAAATTATAATTTGAATATTTTGCCCTAATGTTTTATCGAAAGATCTTCTTAAACATCTACAATAATAATTGTAACGAACCATTTAATATCGAATGAATTTTTATTATACAATGTTATAATAATAAATTGTAATAAAGCCCATGAAATAATATTATCGTCTTAAACTACAATTTCGTTAGAAATAAATCCTTACCTAATATATAAAATTAATAAATATACGATTTTATTTTTTATAATAATATTCGTAATACTGTTACAATCATATATTCGTCATTCTATTTACAAAATATTTTTTAACATGGCGTTCGGAAAATTCGTTTTTCGGTGCCTGATTTCCATACCAAAAATGCCTGTTTACCGCACGAAAAATTAACTGTGCAAGTGTGTAGAAAATTAATTTCTTGATTAATGAATGAATTTTTCGCACGCTTTTTAGATTTTCGCGCACTTAATTTTTCGTGCAGTAAACAGGCATTCTTGATATGGAATTGAGATATCGGAAATCGAAAACGCTTTTTAATGCGAACGTAAAACATCACTGACTGCCCGTATGAAAATATCATTTCAATTATATTAAGTCGAGCAATTGCTCTTTATATCCCCACTCTTCTATACATTTTCTTTGTTTAAATAATTTTCTTACAATGCTTACGCGCAAACATTAGATTCTCGTTTTCATAATATTAAACATATAACAAATTTATTCTATTTGTTATAATATTATTTTTCTTTTTGAAAGTTTTAATTTTTTTTTTTTTTTTTTTTTTTTTATTATTATTTACCTTAACTGTAATAAAATTTAAAAACTTTCTTCATTTTTGCTATAATGTTCTTCCTTTGATCAGAAAATTATTTTATTATTTTATTTTCTTTGTTTATAAAAAACCATTTATTGGTTGTAATATTTTTTTATTCGGGAGTCAAATAAAATGAAACAATACGCTTCTTGATGCGAACATAAACTATTACTGACCGCTCGTAATAAACTATATTTTAAATACATTGAATTTAGCACTTGCTTTTTGTATCCCTACTTTTCTATATTTTTTCCTTCGTTTTGATAATTTTTTTACTTAAAATGATTGCGCGAAAACTTTAGATTCTCGTTTTTATAATAGTAAACATTAAACAAATTTATATTATTTGTTGTTATATCATTTTCCTTTGTTAAAATATTAATTTACTATTTTATTTTTCTTCATTGAATTATTATTTGGGGAGGATGTCATACGGACAGGAGCTCCTACACTGGATTTGTTTTTATCTAAGGTGGAAGAGCCATTACATGGGAATCACGCAAGCAACGCACTGTTGCACTGTCATAAACCGAGTCAGAGTATATGGCTTTAGCTGAAGGTGCCAAAGAACTTTTGTATCTGCGTGGTTTCATGATGGAATTAGGATTGGTTGATTTAACTAATATCACCTTATATAATGGTAACCGTTATGCGGAGTTACTTGCACAAAATCCTGTACACCATAACAGGAGTAAACACATTGATTTAAGATATCATTTTGTACAGCAGGCAATTGAAGATAAACGCTTAATGCTCTGTCATATACCTAGTAAAAATATGTGCGCTGACATTTTAACTAAAGCATTGTTACGTGAAAAACATTACTCACGTTTGTATAATTTGGGTTTGAAACCATATTCTAGTTAAAAAAAAAATTTAATTTAATTCACTTGTATTGAGGGGGGAGTATCGGAAATGGAGGGTCAATACTCGTTATTAATTCTTTATTCAGTTTAAATATTGTTGCGTGAATAATTATATACTAACAGTTTAAGTAATATACTTTAATATGTATACTATGTGTAGTTGTGCGACGCTATCGTATGTACTAGAACTTTGCGCATAAGACCTTTGTAAGCAAAAGAGCGGTCTGATATTAAGAGGAGGTCACGTATCTCTGTCCTTTTCTAATCAAAGAAATGATTTTTTTACAAAAACTAATAACTTAATCAAAAAATGAAGAGAAAGCCGCATCTTGTATAAAAAAAGCAATATTTTCTTTGATAAGAAAAAATTAATTTTATTTCTTCGTTCTCAAGAAAACCTTGAAAAACCAAATAGTCCACCATAACCTCTATGATTTAAGTTTTTCAATGTTTTCTTGAAAACGAAGCAAAAAAATTAATTCTTTCTTATCAAAGAAAATATTGCTTTTTTTGATACGAGATGCGGCTTTTTCTTTATTTTTTGCTAAAGTTGTTAATTTGTGTAAAAAACTCAATTTTTTGATTAGAAAAGGACAGAGATACGTGACCTCCTCTTAATAACTTTCTATAGTTTTGTTAACTATCATTTAATATGTTTAAAATACATATTAATAGATAATAAAGTATGTGCCTTTTCTTTACCTACATATCCCAACTGCTATTTTACTAATAAAAGCCCAGTAAAAGTTTTGAAATCAGGTAATTTTTTTTTTAATTTCATATTTTTATTACTGCTATGATAAACCTTTTTTTGCTCATTCTTTTCTTAAGATTTTTGATAAATTTTCTTATTTAAACAATTCTTTTCTAAACTTTTTATTTATTTAATGGGCTATTTTTTTTATCGGATCTATTGATAGAAAAAATTTATTCTTCATCAGAATGTCACTTACGTAAGTTTTTACTTAACACGGCAGTATGTATGTGTATGTGTGTGTATGTGTTCATTACGCAAATCAAATCTCGGAAACTACACGATGGATTTTCTTCCAGTTTTGCATACAATTTATTTTTCTGTCTAACTAGGGGAAAACTATTGAAAATACGATTTCTTAGTGTAGTTTTTTTATAGCTATTTAAAAAAAAAAAAAATTTGCAATTTCTATTTTTTTTTGTATTTTACGCAAACTATTCGATAAATTTGCACGGGAATTCTTTGCGATTACTAAAAGCAGGAAAACTTTTAAAAACTAATTTCTTAGTGTAGTTTTAATTTTGAGCATTTTCAAAATAATTTTAATTTTTAATTTTTTATGTTTTATATATTTTACATAAAGTACTAGATAGATTTTTTCTAAAATTTGCAAGGAAATTATTTGCGACTGCCGAAAGAAGGAAAATTTTTGAAAACTGATTTTTCATTCGTAGTTTCAATTTTTGAGCATTTTAAAAATTTTGAAAAAGAAATTCGAAAAAAGAAATTTGAAAAAAAAATTGTATTTATTTAGCCAATTAGATTTTGAAAAGTACTCGATGAAATTGCTTCAAATTTGGCATATTATCTATTTTTTTGTCTAGAGAGGCAGAAAGCTATTGAAAAATGGTTTTCTTAGCGTAGATTTTTTATCACTTCTTTTGATTTCTGGTTGAATGCTGTTACTTACTCTTTTGTTACTTCCTCACTTTCTTCCTGACCTCCTATTTCAGATTGATCCTTATTTTTACCCTATTTTCATCTATCCTTGTCTCTCATTTTCTATTTCCTAATCACTCTCTATTACCCACTGATTTTTCTTGAATAGAAATTATGTTTTAGATTGGGATCACATTTAAAAAAATAAAATCAAATTACTTTAACTCAATGAACTTTATAAGAAAGCATTGCGCCAAAGCACTTGGCAAGGTTTTTATAATCGTCTCCCTAGAATCTGGAAAAATAAAAAAACGAAAAACACCTCCTGAAATCTGAAACCTAATAAATTCAAATAATCATTAATTTTAATGAATAGGTCATTCGACTGTTTCAACGCTAAAAGACAAACTGCAATCTGAGAAAATCTTTAAAGTGAAACGTTGCGAGTATACTATTGTTAATATAAAAATATACATATTTTATATTCTCACCACTAATTGTTACTAACGCGTTTTTTCATTTCTGTTTTATAATTTTTTTTTAACATAGATTATTGAATGCTTGAAAAAGGAAGTAGAGCAGAACTATTATCTTCTAATTTTTTCTTTTATTAATTACTAAATTTATATTTAAAAAAAATTTTCTTTTCCCTTTTTTTAGAATAGATGAATGTGTGGAATGTATAAAAAATATGAATGTATATATATATATATATATATATATATGTTTATCTGCGTCTATGCATTTGCAAGTGAGCGTGTGTATATTATAATTTTTGTGTTCAAATGAATTATAAAATGTGCTCAAATATTTAAAACGAAAAATAATCCTAAGATGTCATATTTGTGTCTAGAATAGATGAATGTGTGGAATGTATAAAAAATATGAATGTATATATATATATATATATATATATATATATATATATATATATATATATATATATATATATATATGTTTATCTGCGTCTATGCATTTGCGAGTGAGCGTGTGTATATTATAATTTTTGTGTTCAAATGAATTATAAAATGTGCTTAAATATTTAAAACGAAAAATAATCCTAAGATGTCATATTTGTGTCTTAGTCTTGTCTTAATCGTGCCTCTAAAGAGAAAAACGATCGAATAAGGTCCTTAGGTTATATAAAATAATTCAAAATGGTTTCGAAAATATATATATGTATATGTATGCAGAGTTTCTAGATAATTGAAAATCGATAATAGAATTTTTCATAGTAAAATGCTTCAAAACTTCGTAAAAATATGTAAAAATATCGAAAAATAAGGTTTTTCGCGATTTTAACCTTGTTTCACTACTTTTTAAAATCTGAAAAAATTGATGGACATGGCAGCAGATTTTAATTAAATAAATTACTGTTTATTTTGTCACAAACTCATGCAACAACACCATTACAGATTATTCATTCGGATATTAGAGAACCAATTTTTTCAGCAGCATATCTAAAAGAATACATTTTTATTTTCGTATTCGCTGACAATTATTCGTGAATGGTAATGACTTATCCTATGAAGAACAAGTGTCAAGTGGGAAATTTTTTAGAAATATTTGTAGGGAGTGCAAGAAATGTGCTAGGATGTTATGCAAAGATGTGTTGATCAAGGAAACGAGTATACAGGCAATGATACTTTAGAAGTTTTGAAGAATTTAGGTGTGGAGTTGCAGTTGTTTACTCCTGATACTCCTCAATTGAATAAAGTATCCGAGTAATTAACCGCACAATTAAAAAAAAGATGAGATCTTATATATATGACTTTAAGTTATTGAAATATCTGTGGGATTGGGCATTGTCTGCATCAGTGAATACAAAAATCGCACTTCATACAAAGCAAATAATGTAATTACTCCTTCGAAAAAATTAGCTCATAATCATAGCTTTAATATTAATCAATTCAAAAGATTCGATTGCTTAGCTTATATTAAAGTTCGGCCCAAAATTTAGATCTTAATAAAAAAAAAATTACTTCAGTTGTTTATACGCTGATGGGATATTTATTCTTGAATCCTGAAGAAGGGTAGTATTACAAAAGCAGAAATGTGAGATTTAACGAAAAAATTGCATATAAAGATTAATACAAAGTATAGTTAAAGTTCAATATTTACCAAAGTTTGATGAGAAAATGTTCAAAATAAAATGTTTCATAGGATTTTATAAAGATGAGCAACGATTGAATGTAGATGAGACTGCTTTGAAACAGGAGGAAGAATGTAAAAATAATTAAGAGAAACCTTGTAAGATAAGAGTTGAGTGAAACGCTGATAAAAAAGAGATCATACTAGTTTCTCAGATATACAGATAGATGAAACACTAAAAGAACAGGCTCTTTTGCTAGTGTAACATCAGTTGAAGAAGATGAAAAAATTGACTTTAAACAAAATGGATTTATAAGTGCACTAATGACATCTTTTGACATCGGACTTTCAACACTTCATGAGAAGTAAAAAATTAAATATCATTGAAAGAATCACAAAATAAGATATCGTCAGAGATGAAAGAATAAGCTAATGATAAGGTATTATGTACTTAAATGACAACCTTTAATTTAGAATCAGTTAATTATAAAATGCCATGTTACGCAGCGACAAAGATAAGTTAAAAATAGCCATGGGAGATGAGTTGAGATACAGACTTCCTGTTGGTTGCAGCAACAGGAAGTCATTAGACTTTCTAAAGCAAGTGATCAGCGACTGCGGCAAACTCTGGCAGGGGGCGAAGTTAGAGGTGGTGCCTAGATCTGACCTCCCGCTCAGGCAAGTAGTATTGATTTGGGTCCTTTCCTCAGTGCTGGAGGGTGATGAGACCGTACTCAGAATTATAAACGGGCATAACAAGGGGCTCAAAGCTGGAAAATTATTTCTTCAGTGGCGAGTAAAAATGGCAACGACAAGGACTACGTCATTGCCGTTGACGAAATGTCCCTTAGCAACATGAGGTCCACAAAGGGAAGCATTAAGTTCGGATTAGGCATGCTGAAGGTGAGGCTTCCCAACTCGAAGGACGAAAATGGAGAAACCTGGTCTGCAAGTGGTGCAAATTAAGTTGCACCACTGTGAAGCAGTCTCGGAAGACTTGATGCTGTCACTGGATGAAAAGAAGATTGACATTGCCCCAGGAACCATGGATTGTAAGAGACAAAATCCAAGGACTGGGGCAAAAAGGATATGATCTGTTCTTCGCTTAGATAGCAGATAAGAAAAGAACCTGTATTTTAGCAAAAAGAGCACTAAAACTCAAATTGTTAACTCAATACAGTAACAATGATATGACTACGGTGTTACTGGAATAGAAGGACAGACCAGCGCTGACCATCACCTCCGTATATATGCCGTATGAGAAAAAAGAGCCACTATCCCTTCTCTCTCGACAAATGATGAGAGACACCACAGCGAAGGGTAGACAAATGATGATAGGAGCTTATGCCAATGGCCACCATAATCAGTGTGGGAGCAGCAACATCAACGAGAGAGGTGAGTCAATTTTGGATTTCATACTAACCACTAATCTTATAATTTGCAATAGAGGTAATGTCCCCACATTTATAAATAGGATTAGGGGGGAAGTGATAGATCTAACCTTGACCACAAATTCAGAGCAAATTAGTGTAGATAATTGGAGAGTTTCCCTAAAAGATTCCTTTCCAGACCATAGGAGAATCCTTTTTAACATAAATCGTGATCTTTCAAAGGTTAGGGACTTTAGGAACCCCAGAAAGACTGACTGGAGGCGCTTCTCGAAACTGGTGGTGGAGGAGGCCCAGACATAGAGCACTTTTCATGTCTCGCTAAATCCTACTATCGGTAAAATCAAGGAAAACGTCGAGATCCTAGAAAATGCACTGCGGGGAGCATACTTGAGGTCATGTCCCATCAGGAAGAGTCGCGTAAAAACCAAACCCTGGTGAGAAGTCACAAGACACAATTATGGAACTTTTGATAAAGGTCTTCTTAGAAAGTTTACTACTGGGATGTATACCAAGAAAATGGAGAGAGGTAAAAGTGGTTTTCATACTCAAAGCGGGAAAATCTAGCCACACGTTACCCAAAGACTTCAGACCCATCAGCCTCTCATTCTTCTTACTGAAGACGTTGGAGAGGTTGGTAGATCAACACATAAAGGAGACCACGAAAGTGGGAAAGAACTGCACGGCACAATATGCCTATTTAAAAGGTAAACCAGTGGACAGCACATTGCATGAAGTAGTGAGGACAATAGAAAAGGCCCTTCAAAGAAAGGAATATACACTGTGCTCCTTCCTGGATATTGAAGAAGCTTTTAATAATGTCAAAGCGGACGCTATAAGGCAACCATTAAAGAAAATCGCAGTGGACCGTATAACTATCAACTGGATCATGGTAATGCTGGAAAGCAGAATCATAAATTCGGAACTAGGCAACGGAACTATCAGAAGGAGAAGTACAAGAGGAACACCACAGGTAGGAGTCTTATCTCCTCTTTTGTGGTAAATGGTAATAAATAGAATTCTCATAAGGACTTGAGGACAAAAGAATAAAAGTGGTAGCCTACGCTGACGACGTGGTGGTACTGATTACGAGCAAAGATGCGACTGTAATCGGTGATATCATGGAGTCAACCCTAGTAGAAATCACTATGTGGGCAGAAAAAAACGAATTGGGAGTGAATCCTAATAAAACAGAACTGATTCTGTTCACAAGAAGATACAAAACTCCAGAGATAAAACTGCCAATAGTTGGAGGGCACACACTTGTGCTGTCTAAAGGAGCAAAATATCTGGGTGTTGTTTTTGATTCGAACTGCCAATAGTTGGAGGGCACACACTTGTGCTGTCTAAAGGAGCAAAATATCTGGGTGTTGTTTTTGATTCGAAGCTGCTCTGGAAGCGGAATGTCGAAGAAAGAATGGAAAAAGGAATAAACGCATACTAAACATGCAGAAAAATGTTTGGTAAGAGATGGGGTCTGCAACCGCATATAACGCAACGGATGTATACTGCGATTGTCAGACCAATAGTCACATACGGAGCACTGGTTTGATGGTACGCCATGAACAAGGAAATAAACAAAAAGAGCTTAAATAAAGTACGGAGGGTGGCTACCTTAGGTACAACTTGGGTAATGAAAAGCATACCACAAGCGGCCATGGAGATAATGCTCAATCTCCAAGCGCTAGATCTAGTTATAAAAAGAATCGCCTCAAATGAAGCCATCAGATTAAGAGACTCAAGTCTATGGAAGCAGGATAATGACTGTGAACATACAGGCATAGCAAAGGAAATAATGAAAATAGACAAAGGTGCGGGTGCATTGCTAACACAGTTAACGGACCACATGTCACCCAAATCGGAGTTCAAGAAATAACTTCATATATGGATACCGTCGAAAGAAGAATGGGATGACGGTAAAGTAATGAGAAGTCATAAATGGGCTGTTTTCACAGATAGCTCCAAATTATTTAATGGCACAGGAGCAGAAACCTACTCAGGGGAGCTGGAAGTCGAGGAGTCGTACTGACTCAAAAACAACTGCAGCATCCTACAAGCGGAAGTCCTGGCTATCGAAAAAGTAGCTCGGCATATCCAGAGTAAAGGAGGCTCCAGCAGAGCCACAACTTATATGGATAATCAAGCCGCCATAAAAAAATTAGCGTCTAAGGTCACCAGATCAAAGGAGGGACTGTCATGGATCCGTGAGAGCAGAGTCAGACTCTGCTGGGTTTCCGGACACAGTGGTGTCGGAGGTAACCATAAAGCGGATGAGCTCGCAAAGCTGGGAGCAGATAAAGACAGTGCGGAAGCGCGCAGGGACCCACAGCCACCGATCGAAGTGATTAAGACAGCTATTGATAAAACACTACAAGAGAGGCACAATAAGAACTGGAACAACCGCAGCGATTGCAGAATAGCCAGGAAATCGTGGCCAAAAATTGATGGAAAGAAAACAAAGGAGCTATGAAGCTACAAAATAACCTCAGTCAGCATGATCGTAGGGGTAATAACAGGTCTCTGTGCTATTAAAGCCAGGCTCAAACGAATGGGCAAGACCAGGGACGACTACTGCAGAGAATGCAATGAGGAGGAGGAAACCTTGGAACGTCTCAAATGTTACTGCCCGGCCCTAGAGAGCAAAAGACTCAAGAATTCGGGACATAGCTATCTAGAGAAACTGGAAGAGGCAGCAGAGGTGGGGCCAAGGAAGCTTATGAACTTTACTAGAGGTTGGAAGTGCTTCAGTGGAGAAAAAGAAGAGAATTAGTATTTTTTTGCCCTGCTTCCTCTCTTCTTATCATTATTGGGTATAGCAATGGACTACAGGCCACCGAGCTAGAGCGACTCCCGTGGAAGGGCAGTCGTTTTAAAATACAACCAAACCTACTTCTTCTTAAAACCATTCTTATTCCAAGATGGATTGGTACCCTTAGCCATTCAACTTAGAGCCTGCATGCATTCTGTGATGCCTCAAAGCGAGCCTTTGCTGCTTGCGTCTATACCGTTAGCTCTTCAGACGTTGATACATCTGTAGAACTTTGAACTGCCAAATCCAAGGAAGCTCCCATTAAAACTATAAGTTTACCCCGCCTAAAATTATGTGGAGCAGTAGTTTTAACCAGGTTAACGGCCTACATTTGTTAAATCAGCTGATAATTCGGCTGATCTGGCATCAAGAGGAGTAGGTTCACAACAACTACACGAATCCTTACTCTGGTGGTACGGCCCAAGCTGGCCCTCTCAACCTAACTGTTATTGGCGTTCTGCTAAACTAGTAACTACTAAAGAAGAGTTACGAAATGACGATCGCACTCAATGCTTTGCTGCTAATCTTACCCAGGAGTTTGATCAATGGCTCAAAAGATTTTCGTCCTTAAACAAAATCTTAAATATTTTGTCGTATATATCTACGTGGATTAGCAAGTCACTTCATAAAGACACTGATCTTATCATGCCTGCAATTTTTGCCTCCGAACGTGCTGATGGGAAAGCACTGTTGTTTCGTTTGTTACAACAATCCAACTTCGCAGAGAAACTTGCAAGACTTACTCAAGGTAAACCAGTCTCCATCTCTAGCTTTATTGCTAGGTTGTCTCCATTCTTGGATGAAAAGGGAATTATGAGAGTTGGAGGTCGCCTTTAAAGTGCTGCCTTAACCGATAATGAAAAATATCCGGTTATTTCACCAGGCAAATACCACATCACTGAGTTTATCATCAAAGAACCTCACCTCAAAACAATGCATGGTGGACCTTTATTAGTGTAAAGCCACCTAATGCGTGAATTATGGATCGTAAGAGGTCGCAATCACATCCGCAAGATTGTGTGTCAATGCGTTAAGTGTACTCGTCATAAAGTCAAGTTAATGGAACAAATGATGGGACCTCTTCTGTTTTGCTGGGCTATTGCTTATGTAAGCATCATCCGGACGAGGCCAAAAAACCTTCAAAGGGTATCTTACTCTTTTTATTTGCATGGTTGTGAAAGCTGTACATATTGAAATCGTTTCAGATTTGACTTCAGCAGCCTTCTAAGCCACTTTTCGATGTTTCACATCTTGACGAGGGCTATGTAGAATCTTATACAGTAACAACGCTACCAACCTTAGAGGTGCATCCAGCTTGCTGATCTATTTAAAGCTACGGCTGCTCTCAGTCAAGAAGTTGCTTCCTCAATAGCAGTGAACATCGTCGAATAGTTGTTCTTACCACCGAGAGTTCCCAAATTTGGAGGATTATGGAAGGCCAATACCAAAATTTTCAAGCATCATCTTAATCGAGTTATTGGAAAGAAAAAACTCTCTTTAGAAGAATTTTATACAATCTCAACGAAGCCTGCTTAAACTCACGCCCTCTCAGTGCGTTTAGTTCCAACTCAGAGGATTGTCTAGCTTTAACCCCAGGACACTTCTTGATTGGTAGCGGAACCGTTCATTTTTGAACGAGAAGATGTATCATATTGCTCCAGGTGGACTCAATTGGTTAATATCTGAAACCATTTCTGGCAACGTTGGCACGAGGAGTTTCTTTCTCAATTGTAACATCGATCCAAATGACTCTACCCAAACTATCAATTAAAGCAAGAAGACATTGTGCTATTTGAAGACACTCTTGTTCCATCCACTTCATGATTATTAGCCAGAGTTATGAAGATGTACTATGGTCCTGATGGATTATTTCGAGTCGTCGACTTAAAAATAGCTATTTGGGAACTCAAACGATCAGTTAACAAACTGACATACTTATTTGTGAACGATAAAGCCTTCAGTCAGCTACATTTATTAACAACCGCCGAGATGGGCAGCCAAAATATAAAAAATTCAGCTACCAACGACATCAATCAACTTCAAGACTTTCAAGAAAACTCAAAACTAATTAGCTATGGCCTACTCAACTTAAGCTTATTTTTCCCTTTTTAGTAAATTCGTGCAATGTTAATTTGTTAACGTGCTTTATTCGATTCTTTAGTAATAATCTTCAATCAATTGTGATCGCAAATGTTATACAAGATTCAATTATAGCGAGTTAAGACTTCAGATAATGTACTATCGTTATTTAGAATCTCTTATAACAAATCTGAATCTTTCATCAGCTTACACGTAGTTAATTACAAACCGGCTTTTGTCATCGAGTTCGTGGCGGGCGGTATGTTCAAGCCGATCATAAAATTATCTTTTAAGTTTAAATTTAAACTTATTACGCATTTAATCGTATGCTCAGACTCGTGAGCCCCGTGGCTTCACTTCCGACCACGTTTTTCTTTCTTGTACGAGAACGAGGAAAAGAGAGCCTGGCGATCGGCTCAGTTGGTTGCGAGTGCTTACGCCAGTCAGGCTTGCCTTCCTTTCGCTTCAAATATATTTCGGTTACATAAAGTTTTTTTTTTAGATTAATTGTCTCCTTTTCTTTAATTAGGAGTGAAAGAAAACCGAGCGATAGGCTAGTTAGGAAAAGCTAATGTATTATTGTTCAAATTGAATATATTATCACAAAAATAATGCAGTCTACTTGTGCAAAAACCTTATAATAGATAAAGGTTATCTAAAATAATTAATAAAATTAATAAACAAGAAACAGAGTCAACAATTTTTATTTGGCGACATAAAAAAATCAAATAACGAAATTAGGTCAAGAAAAACATATTACCAAAATGTTAATTCGATTGGGATTTGAAAATTTACATGCACAAAGAACTTCCATGAACATAATACAAGTTATGAATCGTGAAAGAAAGGCGCGAAAAATGTGTATAAAAGATGAAGAAATGAGTGATAAGAGAATAAAAAAAAATATTACTTGTAGAGAAGCGGTAGAAAGATTATTATATTTAGCCCGAGCTGCAACGTCAGATATATCATGCACTGTAAATGTTTTAAGTAGGCATCAAATAAATTCTACTCAAAAGAATTGGACAATTGTCAAGAGAGTATTCAGATACCTTAAAGAAACTAAGAAACACAAATCAGTTTTTAAAGGTGAATCAAAAGGTATATTGGCATAAGAATAATCTGATACAAGCTTCGGAGATTGCAATAAGAAACTACCTACATGCGGCGTTGGGGTTCGATTATTTTTTTGTACCACTATGCTATGTCAGAGTGTACCAGATCAAGGAGTCGATGATATAGCTAAGTTTGAATAGCGCAATTTTTAAATTTGAAATAACTAGATCAAAACTAGTGATAAATTGCGAGTTAACCTGTAAACTCGCACGTAGATTTAAATGCAGCGCTGGTTGAATGTAAACAAATAATAAGATTTTATCGAAGAAGTCAGAATTATCTAAATATAATTGGTATGTTAAGTGTAAAAAAGTTAAATTTAAGTTAATTTATTTTAAAAATATGAAAATAAAATATATAAAGATAATTATTTTAATTATAGGAAAAACTATTAAGGAGTCTCATATGCTAGCTATAGTTTGCTATAGTTTGTTGTTCATAAAAATCAAAAGTTTAAAAAATTCTTCAATATTTTGAAAAACATTAACTTATACCTGGAAAAAAATCTCTGCAAATTTTGAGTTAGCCGTATCGACTGATTTTATTATTTATGCTCACTTAAAGTTTATCTTTTTACTACTATGAGATACAAAACACGTGGACTTCGAGTGAACACATATAAAAAAATTAGTTGATAAGACTTCTTAAAAATTTGCAGAAATCTTTTTCTAGGTATGAATTAATTTTTATCAAAATTTTGAAAAGTTCTTCACACTTTTAAATTTATGAACAACAAATTAGCTGACATATAAGACTCCGTAAGAATTCAGCACCACTTGGATGAGAAAGGTAATAATAAACAATAATGTGAAAAAGAAGAGCTTTTAAATTTATGAAATTGAAATTTCAAAAATTAAAAAATCTACTTATTATGATTCTAGTGCTATCACCTAAAAACCTGAAAGATACTTGAAACGCAGTGGCACAATTGATTTTTGATTTCTCTGAGAAAAAGAAATAGCTAATTAACTTTGATCATAAATTAATTGAAGCAGGTATATTATTACATTATAATCTCTTTATTTCTCTTTAACCTAATTTACATTTGTTGTTGTATCAACGTGACTGAAGTACATGAAAAATACATAAAAAATATTAAAAAATATCATTAAAATAAAAGCTTTTTTTTCTCATTATGATCCTAAATAACAAAACTAAACAATTGGTAATACTTTTATTAAGATAATAATAAACTTAGATACGTGAACTGAAGCAAGCATATTTTGTACAGATTTAGTTTTTAAAATATTTTATTTTTCTCAGCTAAACATCAAATTTAATATTTATGCGAATATTAAAAAATAATTTTTGTCTCTAGGTAACAAAGACGCTATTGTTTTTCTTCTATCTTAAATTCTAGAACTACTATTATGTAAAAGAAGAGATGCAGATCACATTTATGGCACTTCACCTTCGGACATATAGATTTGTGTAATTTTAATGTACAGGTATTGTTTATTTTAAAATTAATTTCTCTTATCACTGAAATTTCCATTAAGAGGCGGCCGTTGAATCAACTCAATCAAGTTCGATTGTTTTTCCGTTTCAGACTTCACTCAAAAAATAATCGAAATTTCATATTTTTTCATGAAAAAGAATCGTTTGCTCGTCTTTTGCTCTATTGGGCGGTTGTCTTACTTTTCTATGAAAATATTTAATTGATTAATAATAAAGAAAATTTAGATTAGACAAGGACAGAATGATACGGCCTCCTTTTAACATTAGAATCTTTTAAATTTCATTTTGAAAACTTTAACTTTTAATTCATGTGTCATTAGAATCTTTTAAATTTTAATTTTGTAAACTTTAACTTTTAATTTATGTGTCTTAAGGGTAATTTTTTTCAAGTCAGTCAGTATCAGATAAACTTACACTACTAGAATTTCTAGTAGAAAGAAATTTCCGTAACTTAATAAAATCTTAATCCTTATATTCATGCTCATACAAAATAATGCTAATTAATACTGAAACTAAAATTAATTCTTACATTATAGGAAAAATGAATTTAGAGAAATAGCTGAGCAGTTAAAATTATTATAAGGAAAAAACAACAATAACGGGAAAACTGTAATAAGTACATACATTTAATGAAAAAAATAAGTGAATTATGTATATAATGGCTTTAAATGTATTGAATGGTGCGTTAATTTTGTGAGATTTATACCTGGGTGCTGTATAGTACAAGTTTCGTATCTTCGAGAGTGAATAAATCAATTACATTAATTTACAGTGCAATTTAATTTTTCAATAATATCAAATTATAAACAAATTTCTTTTAATTATGAATACATAGTTTAGACTCGTAAAAAAATCATTCACATGTATATATTATGTAATATTATAATTTATATAAAAACCATTGTTGATTAATGTTGAAATAAAAGAGATATGTTAAATTCTATTTAAAATTAATAATGAGTGAAGTTCTTTTAGAATAAGCTTTTTCATCATGGATCAGTATTTGCAATAGCAAATTATATTACACGTTACTATTTAATTGTTTGCACATAAGTCAAAAAGCATCTAAGAATGTTTAATCGAAAGTCAGCTGTGAGTGGACTTTTGCAGTTTGTTGTATGCAATATGCTTTAAGAAATATCTTATCGAAAAGGTAGAGAAAATAAAATGTACATAATAAAATGTCACTGTAAGTGATTTGCAGGTAATAATTGCTGATGTTTAGTTTTTAATGAATATCTAATAAAGAATACGAGCTTTCTTATAAAAATGCTCAACTTATTAAAAATAATAATTAGAAATTTAGACATTTTTATAAATCGTAAATAAATTAAAGTTTGACGGTTTAAAAATCATTGAAATAACTTGTAGTCTAGGCGCCCAGAGGGTTTCGTATGAAGTTAGAGGTCCCACCAAGCAAGCAGGTGATTTATATGTATTTTGAGCCGCTGAATCCGAATTTGCAGCTTGCTTTTCGCGCAAGTAGTCGAGTAATTTGTTATAAACAAATTAATTGTTTAAATGACTATAATTTATGAACTACAATAGATGCAGTAATTTTCTCTGCAAAAACTTGTTCTTTAATAAAAAAAACAAAAAAAATCGTTTTTTTTTGCGTTTTGATTCGATAATTAGAACCAGAGATATGGCAAATATATTGCAAAAAAACATAGAGACGTAGCGCTGGCGTGGAACGCCCTGGTAAAAAACCTTATAACTCGACTACTAATTGATATTTTTTGAAGTTCAACATAAGTTTGAAAAATATCAGAGTCTCAGCTTTAATGATAAATTGTTATATATTACTTTCGAATGTTGATAAATAAGCTAGAATGATTTGAAGCAGAAAAAATTTTCAATTTTTCAGAATTGTGTTTGTTTATAACGAAATAATATAGGTTAGCGAACAAAATATTTCTATGTTTTTGATATAGAATGATAGGAAATTTGATCTAATTTAAGAATCTGTCCGGTTTTTCAAATTCAAGTAAGTAGAACCTGAGATATCGCAAATTTCTGCTGTAGCGCCAACTCCTTGCAATACGACATATGTGCGCAATATAGCGATCGCTTTCCTTATTAAAAATTCTTTCATTATAAGGTAAGTAATCTCATCCTTTTCTAATAAAATCACTTTTGACTCGACTCTATTTTATATACTTTGTCATAATATTAATGATGTATAATCTTCGAGCATATACTACTGGAGGAAGCCTTTCAGCTAATAATTACGTTACAAGGCGAAGAGAGAAAAAGCTTCTATTTTGGTACGTGCTATCTCTCTCTCACTTTCTTAGTGGGAAACAGAAGCAGCCAATCAAATCAGGCGAGAGAGAGACAGCACGTACCAAAATAGAGGCTTTCTCTCTCTTCGCCTTGTAACGTTTTCTGCCATTCGGATGCTTCCTCCAGTAGTATATGCTCGAAGTGTATAATACATTTAAATGAAGTAAATTTAGGGTTTTAAATAATCATTGATTTTTCTACTATAATAGTAAACAATTTACTCAACTTATGGAGTATTTTTATATTTGTTTATTTTTTTGCAATTGCAAAAAGAACAACAATCTATTTTATTCGAAAAATTTGTTTTAACCTTCCGATTTATTAGAGTCACCTATTTTTAGCTGAATCCTTTTTTATTAAATTTTTATTTAATTTCCTAATACAGAGTTAAAATTAATTGTATTACAAAAAAATGAAATTACTTATCTTATAATAAAAGAATTTTTAATAAGGAAAGCGATCGCCATATTGCACACATATGTCGTATTGCAAGGAGTTGGCGCTACAGCTTAAATTTGCGATATCTCAGGTTCTACTTACTTAAATTTGAAAAACCGGACAGATTCTTAAACTAGATCAAATTTCCTATCATTCTTTATAAAAAATATAGAAATATTTTGTTCGCTAACCTATATCATTTCGTTATAAACAAACAAGATTCTGAAAAATTAAAAATTTTTTCTGCTTCAAATCATTCTAGCATATTTATTAACACTTGAAAGTAATATATAACAATTCATCATCAAAGCTGAGACTCTGACATTTTTCAAACACATGTTGAACTTCAAAAAATATTAATTAGTAGTCGAGTTATAAGGTTTTTTACCAGGGCGTTCCGCGCTAGCGCTACGTCTCTATGTTTTTTTGCAATATATCTGCCATATCTCTGGTTCTAATCATCGAATTGACATGCAACAAAAACGATTTTTTTTTGTTTTTTTTATTAAAGAACAAGTTTTCGCAGAGAAAATCACTGCATCTATTGTAGTTCATAAACTATAGCCATTTAAACAATCAATTTGTTTATAACAAATTACTCGACCACTTGCGCTGAAAACAAGTTGCAAATTTAGATTCAGCAGCTTAAAATACATACAAATCACCTACTTGCTTGGTGGGACCTCTAACTTCATACGAAACCCTCTGGGCTCCTAGACTATTGAATCTGGAATTTTGATTAAATTATTAGAAATAAATATTATTATTTACTCAAATTTATTTTGTGAAGCTCATTTATTGAGCTAATGGGCAAATATATCAATTTCAGATACTCGCGTAATCTTGTTGAAAAAATTTGACGGCACCAAAACGTCATATGTGTAAATATTTTTTTAAAGAGATGTAAAATGGCCTGTACTCATAAATATTGGCTAGCTTTTCATTTTATTTAAAATTTGCAGTAAAAAAATGTTTTAACTTATAGTATGTACAATGAAGATAATTCAGTTAAATTTTCAAATAAATTCATTCATTAGTTATTGAGAATTTTGGGTTCCAATATGATTTATTAAAATTTTTCGACCATTTTGTACCAGAAATCCAAATATCTTAAAAACTAATAAATTAATTTATTTGAAAATTTAACTAAATAATCATCATGGCACATACCACAAGCTAATGCATTTCTTTTCTGGAAATTTATTAATAAAATTGGAGGAAAGTTAATATTTATGAATACAGGTTTAGTGTCCATTTTACATCTCCTTAAATCTATGTCATTTAAATATACTATTTTAATTACAATATTTTGATCTGTGAAATGTGACAGTAACTACGACTAAAATCTTTATTTTAATTTTTTAGAGTATAAAATTGGTTGTAAATAATATCTTTTTATTATAATTTTTAACGTCACTGCATTTAAGCTATCATAGCGGTGCTAATAAATTACGGAGGTTTTCACGATATTAGTGGACAAAGCGAGTTATAACATTTTCAGCTTTTCAGTACCGTTTTCTTATATAAGAATTATATATATTATGTAAGCATCACAAAATTTAAATACGGTGCAGTACTAAATATATCTTTTTTTTATATTTCTTTTGATTTCACAATGTTGAAGCAAAATAGTACTAAACATATTATTCAATTTAAAAAAAATAATAACAAGCAAATATAAAAATTTAATAAATTTTAAAATCATTTCAAAATTTACTTTTCTTTAATAAATAATTAACTTGATTATTAATATTTAATTTCCAATACTTAAGCATAATTTTATTAATTATGACATAGAATATGAAAAATATATTTTATGAAAGTAATAATAATAGTAATAATAACAATAATATGTTGGATATATGCACACTCATACTAGGTGTCGCCACCTATTGAGATTATGTAATGAACAGTTGAAGCAAGTCTAGTCGCGTCTCGTCATCGTTTCTTGTTCAGTTTAAGTCCGTCTGTTCAAGTCAGAAGTTCTGTTAATATAAAAAGATATTGCTTAGTGAAAATTAATTTACTTTGTACTTAATAAAATAAAAGACTTTATTTGTAATGAGATTGTGCTCTGTTTTTAATCTTATATTTATCATAATATTAACTTATATTATTTTACTTGTTTGATTTACTTCTTTGTTGCAAATTTTAAATATTGCAGAATTTTATGCTGCAATAAGATTTATTTTGAAGATGTTAAATAATATTGAAAGCTGTTCATTCATTTCACACGTATAGTTTATACGAAATAAGAGTTTAATTTTGTCTTATAAACGGAATTCTACTATATTTTATAAAAATGATTCAAAACAAGAAGAAATATGTTGAAGAAATGCTTTAATCCTCTCTTTTCAAACCCATTCTAATTGCCGTTTCTTAATGCACAGAACACGGAAAGACTGATGATTGAATTCTTTTAAAGAACCAAAGTGTATTTGTACACGTTAACTTATTTTTTTTTTTAGATAAAATAAAGAAATAGATATTATTAACTCACACTACAGTATGTACGAATATATTGCCTACGTGTTATGTAAAAAAGTATTTATTTTTTATTCAGTATTTATTACTTTATGGCAAAAATAGTTATTATTTTAGCATATGGTACTAATTTAGGTATAAGCTTATGAATTTTCTTTATTTCAACATTAATCAACAATGGTTTTTATATAAATTATAATATTACATAATATATACATGTGAATGATTTTTTTACGAGTCTAAACTATGTATTCATAATTAAAATAAATTTGTTTATAATTTGATATCATTAAAAAATTAAATTGCACTGTAAATTAATTTAATTGATTTATTCACTCTCGAAGATACGAAACTTGTACTATACAGCACCCAGGTATAAATCTCACAAAATTAACGCACCATTCAATACATTTAAAGCCATTATATAAATAATCCACTTATTTTTTTCATTAAATGTATGTACTTATTACAGTTTTCCCGTTATTGTTGTTTTTTCCTTATAATAATTTTAACTGCTCAGCTATTTCTCTAAATTCATTTTTCCTATAATATAAGAATTAATTTTAGTTTCAGTATTAATTAGCATTATTTTGTATGAGCATGAATATAAGGATTAAGATATTATTAAGTTACGGAAATTTCTTTCTACTAGAAATTCTAGTAGTGTAAGTTTATCTGATACTGACTGACTTGAAAAAAATTACCCTTAAGACACATAAATTAAAAGTTAAAGTTTTCAAAATTAAAATTTAAAAGATTCTAATGTTAAAAGGAGGCCGTATCATTCTGTCCTTGTCTAATCTAAATTTTCTTTATTATTAATCAATTAAATATTTTCATAGAAAAGTAAGACAACCGCCCAATAGAGCAAAAGACAAGCCAACGATTCTTTTTCATGAAAAAATATAAAATTTCGATTATTTTTTGAGTGAAGTCTGAAACGGAAAAACAATCGAACTTGATTGAGTTGATTCAACTGTTTTTCCGTTTCAGACTTCACTCAAAAAATAATCAAAATTTCATATTTTTTCATAAAAAAGAATCGTTCGCTTGTCTTTTGCTCTATTGGGCGGTTGTCTTACTTTTCTATAAAAATGGTTAATTTATTAATAATAAAGAAAATTTAGATTAGAAAAGGACAGAACTATACGGCCGCCTCTTAATGGAAATTTCAGTGATAAGAGAAATTAATTTTAAAACAAACAATACCTGTACATTAAAATTACACAAATCTATATGTCCGAAGGTGAAGTGCCATAAATGTGATCTGCATCTCTTCTTTTACATAATAGTAGTCCTAGAATTTAAGGTAAAAGAAGAAAAACAATAGCGTCTTTGTTACCTAGAGACGAAAATTATTTTTTAATATTCGCATAAATATTAAATTAGATATTTAGCTGAGAAAAATAAAATATTTTAAAAACTAAATCTGTACAAAATATGCTTGCTTCAGTTCACATATGTAAGTTTATTATTATTTTAATAAAAGTATTACCAATTGTTTAGTTTTGTTATTTAGGATCATAAAGAAAAAAAAGCTTTTATTTTGTTGATATTTTTTAATATTTTTTATGTATTTTTTATGTACTTTAGTCACGTTGATACAACAACAAATGTAAATTAGGTTAAGGAGAAATAAAAAGATTATAGTGTAATAATATACCTGCTTCAATTAATTTATGATCAAAGTTAATTAGCTTCTTCTTTTTCTCAGAGAAATCAAAAATCAATTGTGCCACTGCGTTTCAAGTATCTTTCAGGTTTTTAGGTGATAGCACTAGAATCATAATAAGTAGATTTTTTAATTTTTGAAATTTCAATTTCATAAATTTAAAAGCTCTTCTTTTTTACATTATTGTTTATTATTACCTTTCTCATCCAAGTGTTGCTTCATTCTTAATAGTTTTTCCTATAATTAAAATAATTATCTTCATATATTTTATCTTCATATTTCTAAAATAAATTAACTTAAATTTAACTTTTTTACACTTAACATACCAATTATATTTAGATAATTCTGGCTTCTTAGATTAAATCTTATCATTTGTTTACATTCAACCAGCGCTGCATTTAAATCCACGTGCGAGTTTACAGGTTAACTCGCAATTAATCACTAGTTTTGATCTAGTTATTTCAAATTTGAAAATTGCGCTATTCAAACTTAGCTATATCATCGACTTCTTGATCTGGTACACTCTGAGCATAGCATAGTGGTACAAAAAAATAATCGAACCCCAACGCTGCCTACTCGTGAAGATACTATTACGTGAAGGATCAAGCAAACATAGATAGTTTTATTTACCTAACAGGCTGAATATGTCGCTATGAGCGAGGCGTATCGTAAAATTTTGTTAATTTACTACTCTTTAATTTTAATTTTGAATGAACGTCTACCACCCATGATTTTGAGATATAATGATAAGATTGTTATAATAGACGCTGAAACTTGAATTTCGACTTTGATGTTTAATTCTTTTGTTCACTGACTGCATTTGATCGGTGAGATCGACAGAATAAAAACAATTTAATCTTATTCTAATTAGCCCACTGGCGGTTTATTTTCGAACCTCTACGGAGTGAAAGAGGGCACACGCCCTGTAGCGGATTTTTCTGGAATTTTCATAAAAATAAAAGGCTGGCGTTACCTATCAAAATGTTTAATTTTCAGGTTTTAGGTCCTTCGCATGAACGTGGCGAACGATTTTACCCTCTCGTATATGCAAATCGAAAATCACAGGTGATATGATTTATATATCTTGAATAGTCCTACAAACTTTTCTGCAAGTTTGGCGGCTTTATCGGTGGTTTTGTTTAATATAGTATAGTGCCTTTTAAGTATGAAGTCATTAATTTTCGAAGCTCAGTTTCTTCTGCGTAAATTATAGTAATGACGTTGTTTTTGAAAACTTGACGCGAGGTTGCTTTTAGCTCTTTGAGTTTGTTTAAGCAAACTAGCACGTTACTTTTATCACGGTCCTGGTTTAACGGCCTAGGCTCAATGAATGCTCTTCCAGTATTCAGATAGGCGGGAGTGAAGCCTGTTGATTTGCTTCGCGCAGTATAATATGCAAAAGCGATCCTCGTCAAATATTTATCCCAGTTATTATGCTGATTGCTAACATATTGGCGGATCATTGTCTTGATGACGCGGTTAGCTCGTTCAACTGGATTACACTGAGGTGTGCAATTTGACGTATATCTGGGTTTAATATCCAATTGATTTAAAAAGGCTGTTATGTCCTTTCCTCTAAACTGAACTCCAATGTCGCTCACGACGGTGGATGGGCAGCTATGACGGTGGATGACCTGCTCTCTGAGAGCTTTTATTATTGTTTTGTCGGTAACTTTACGTAATGGTCGGAGCTCGATCCATTTCTAAAACTGATCTTGCATTACTAGCAAGTGGGTGTTTCGGTCTTTAGATCTGAGTAAAGGCCCTACTAAATCCACGGAGACCATTTCTCATAGTGTATCAACTAGAATGTCGTGCAACTCGAAGGCTTTTTCTGCAACACTTTGTGTCATTGGCAGTTTAAACACCTCTTGATGTGTGACGCGCCATCTTGAAGCATGCTAGGGCAGTAGTAGCGTTGCGAGAGACGAGCAAGAGTTTTAAAAATACCTGGGTGTCCAGCGGTGACTTCATCGTGAACCTTGTTCAGGACTCTCTCTCTCTCTCCTACGTTGTCACGCACAACTTCCAGGCAGAACTGGTGTTTAGATAATTCAGATGAAGATGTGCATGCGGTGGTGAAACAGACGACCGTCCTTAATATAAAAGTCGGGATGATCTCGTTGATTTTGCCGAACTTTTTTGAAGCGGTCATCGAAACAGATACAGATCTGAGAAGGGGCCGTAGACAAAAGTGTTAACCGGTCGTCTGGATAGGAGGTCAGCTATAGTGTTTTCAGAGCCGTGTCTATATTGAATTCTAAAGTCCCACTCTGACTTAATTCCAGGGCTCTACGAGCTAGACGTTTAGAAGGGTTATTGATTTTATTTAACTACTTAAGTGATTGATGGTCCATGATTACGATGAAGATTCCTTCAAGGATAACGATAATCTTCAAGGTAATTTCTCATCTTCCATATGTCCCATTTCACTGCAAGGCATTCTAATTCGGTGACGGTATAATTGCGTTCTGCTTTTGTTAACGAGCGACCAGTATAAGCAATTACCTGTTTTTTATTGTCAAAATTTTGAGTGAGTACGGTTCCGAGACCTTCTAGACTAACATCAGTCTGCAGTGAGAAAGTCTTTGTCCAATCTGGAATGGAGAGTACTTGTGCGAAAGTCGGCTCACTTTTAATCTTGACGGAAGCCCTTTGCTGGTCTTCTTTCCAAACCCATTTCGTTTGCTTGCGTAGCAGCAAGTTTAACAGAACAGCGACTCTAGATCGATCTTTAACGAAAACATGGTACCAAGACAAAAGACTGAGGAAACGATGTAATTCCTTGACGTTTGTCGGAGGTGGCAATTCTGCCAACAAAGCAAAATTGTCTGGGTCTGTGTGTAGACCGTCTTTGTTGACTATGTGGCCTAAGTATTTTAGACTTTTTCGCGCAAAAACGCGTTTGCCTAGGTTCGGTCAAAGATTAGTTTGACGCAACCTTTCAAAGACGGCGTTTAAACGCTTCAAATGCTCATCTAAAGAGCTAGAGATAACTATTATGTCATCAAGGTACGCTAAATCATGTGGTGCTAAATCTGGCGTAATTACTCGGACGGACGAGTAACATCTTCTTGCAGCATTTTGTCCACTTCATGATTAATGATCTCTTGAGTGGCGCAATTGCGTCGGCGATAATGTTGTTTTATAGGCGTCGCCTTTAATAACTTTATCTCATGCTCGATGAGAAGCGTACATCCACTAACATTGTCGAATTTCTTCAACTCTCCGGCTAAAAACTCATTAAGACAAGTTTCTTCCTCTGAGATTTAAGCGTTTAGGCCAGGGTTCGAAGTTTAGGTCTGACTGCATTGCTCTACTGTAGAGTAATCTGCTGGACAGATTTTTCGGCCTTCCAAATATACGGAAATTCTTAACTTTGTTAAAAAGTGCATTCCAAGTATAAGGTCGAAACCTAGATCGTGCATAACAGAGAATCTGTGTTTCACGCGGCGGTTTCCATAGACAAGCGCGCCGGTGTCGGCTCGGGTAGATTGGGTTTCTGACCTGTTAGCTAACCTTATAGTACGGCGTTCCATGGAGACGGTCTAGCCGGATTTTATGCAGAGGTTCACTATCTCTGGTCTAACAAAAGAAGTCACCGAACTTGGATCGACTAATGCTCTTAGAGTTCTAATATTTAGACGAAAGTGAATAATGTATCGGTTCTCTCTAAAGCTACGAGCGTAACTGGTTTTATGAGTCGGGCGGCTTTTTACTGCTGACCGACCCGTTTTTCGTTTTTCGATCTCTTACACGTGCAGTTCTTAAACAAGACATTGTCTTTTCCACAGAATGAACAGAAAACGTGTAGACGTCTCTACTATCAAAATAGCAGTTCCATTTCTACATTTGATCTATTGTATGCGCAGTGTCGTTGGGCATCTGTACGACGATAGGTTAATTTTCGATGGAATTTTCGCTTCGGATAGTAGTGAGCAGAATAGCAGTTCCTGACGACGCGTTGGTAAGTCTATTATTTGTATCGATAGCGCTAAATAGAGTTGCGTTTAACAGAAGATTGGCGTTTTTATTTTTTTCTTTATTATAATTAGTCGGATTTTCAGACACGTCCACGAAATCATCAGGATGATTCAACACATAGCTAAGATAAAGTAAACGTTGTTTAGTTAAATTTCTGGCAGTCGTCAAACGAGCGTTCCACAGACGTTCAGCGGGTGCGGTGGGGGTTAAAGCATAAACTCAGTTCATTTCACAGAGAGATTTATAGACTGATGATAAAAAATTTAATTTGAGTGCAATCTTATTAAAAACTTCGGAGCGGCAGTAAAGAGTAACTTATTTACCAGTTTTACAATAGGTACGGTCAGTTTAAACATATCAGTGCAAAAAGAGGTAACGCAACGGATTTTGATTGACGTAAGACTTTACGCAAAAAAAAAAAGAAGAATCTAAAATACGAAACAAAAAAAAGAATGCAATGACTTCGGTAAGAAAGCAAAGAACGTTTACAGGTAGTAGCAAAACAAAAAAAAACGAAAAAAAAGAAAAAAAGAAAACGGCAGACCGCTGTCTGTTTGCAATACGTATTTACAGGTGGTTTTTACTGGAATTTTGTTCAAGCGCCAGCAACTTTAAGTTGCAAATACTGGAACGGTGGAAGAGTCATGTAACGTTTGATTACAATGAGAAGAAAAGATTGAAAAAAAAATTTAATTCGTGTAACGGCGGTTTAAAAAAAATGACTTTACTAATGAATCTGATTCCGATCCCTGTTCGCAGGCACTATATAATAGCGGCTGAGAAAAAAGAAAAAAGATGCGTAAATTAATCAAGTGGAACTCTGAGTAAGGGACAACAACATCGTAGGTCTTATTATACGATTATTTATTGACCGCAACGTTTCATGGTTAAATTATCACCTCTTCAGGCTAGAAAAAAAAATATTTTTCTTTACATATCGTTACACGCATAATTTGACGAATAAACATTATGAATAAATATCAGTAAAACTGATGAGTCAAAATTTATACAATAAAGTTAAAATTAATACACTAAAGTATCACTTAATACACTAAAGTATCACATTATTAATAAGAAATCATAAAGCTCACCTATATAAAATTACACAGCTAGTATCATATCAATTATATTTTTTTTACAAGAAAAACGAATTGCAAATTGACTTATAGAAATTATAAGTGTAAATAAGACTATACAATGTTAATACGCACAAAAAATAAAAAACTTATATGTCTAAGGTATAAGCCAATATCAAGAATATCAAAGTCCAATAACTAAAAGTAAAAAGAGCAGTGAACGAAACAATATACAAGTTTGATAATGTCCATCACAGAAAGAGTATGGCATTACACTCAAATTTCTTATGAGATGTTAAAAATACAAGGTTTGCCCTACAACTGAATAGAGCGTTACAATATAGAGATGGAGAACATCGTCAACTATAAAGCACAGTCTACAAACGTGTTGTGTGTCCTAAAAATGTATCAATGTTAAAAGTGCAAGACTAACTATCTATATAACGCATATAAATTATTATAAATCTTACTCAGCTGGTAAGTATCCAGCTGTAAGTTGATGGATCTTTTGTCAAAATTAATATATAAACTCAGATATTCGACGCTTTTTATGATTATTCTGAGTCCAAAATCTTCACATTGTCCCTTCCAAGTAAATAATTTTGGTTATTAGCCATATGTAGAGAGACAAATGAATTTTTATTTTTACAAAGTTAGTAATTAATGAATACGATCCTTTACTTGTCTTTTTGTCTTACCAACATAGGTGTCATTGCAAGCAGAATATTCAGAAGCATAAACTGAATAAGTTTTTTGAAATTTGTTTGATGTGTCTTTTTCTAATACAATAATTTTACTCAATTAATTATTTATCGCAGGAACTATAGAAATATTAAAAGGTTGTAAAAGGCGTTGGATTCTAAAATAAAATTGATTGTTAACATGCGGTATTGAAACAGTAAGTATTGGAGAAATTTGAGGTATCGATGAAGGTGATGTTTGATTCATATGTTTTTGCAAACGGTTTTTAATTTGTTTTTAACAAAATTTTGGAGAATAATTATTCGAATAAAGGAGTGTTTTGATAATGTTAATATTTTTAGTATGAAACTGAAGATGAGATAATAATATTGCACGATCAGTGATTTTGTTATTTAAAAAAAAAGAAAAAAGATGTTTCTGGTTGATAAAATGGGTCCCTGTTCGGGCGCTATATAACGTTTGGCTTTTTATCTATGGATGAGCTTGTGTATTTTCTCGGTGGTCCTCGGAAGGCAAAGTTCAACCTTAATATCTAAACTAACCTAACCTTAATTTATAGCAATCAAACGGTAAATACTAATAATAATGATCAGAAACTATTAGTAAGAAAAATAATTAAATAATCAAATAATTTAAATAGCTGCTGTGACGTGGTACGTCATAATAAAAATTTGTTTCACAAATTAAATACTTTGATTCCACGCACGCACACAGACACACTATCGGTGCACTCACGGACCCGGACGCATATTTTTATTAAAGCATAATTAACTAATTGAAAGAAACTTTTTTTTTTTGTTATACCGGTGCCACAAGGAGAGCGATAATGCTAGCAAAAGCGCGTGGCAACCATTACGCACACATTCGCAGACCGTGTGTGCGAGCAGCATTGCTGTTAGTGTAGACTATAGGTAGAGAGTACATCTACTACCAATACAGAGCATCGACCGCGCGTGCGCTAGGAATCAGAGAGAAAGAATCAAGAGATAGAAAGAAAAGAGACAGCAAGATTCGTATACTGTGAGAGCAAACTGGAAATGATGGTGTGCCTATTTCTCGCGCAGTGAGAAAAGAGGGAAATGCAGTACGCTAAAGTAAGATGGATGGAGCGTAGAGGAAGAAAAATTGCCACTTCTTTCTCTTCGCTTCAGTACATATGGCTTAGGACATATACTACTGGAGGAAGCACCCCTAAACAAAAAGTGTCGACCGTATTGAGAGAGAGAAAAAGGGTAATAGTTTAAGTAACCGTTTTCTCTTAGAAAGAAGTAGCGTTAACCAATCATGTGCCTGCACGAGAGAGAAAGGTGGTACCCACACTGTCTCTCTTTCTCTTGCTCGTTCGTCTACACTCTTTCCATAAACGTGCTTCCTCTAGTAGTATATGCTCTAAGACATATGCACTATATGTATATGCGTATATGTATATATGTACAGATACACGCTTATGAATACTCTCTCTCTCTAGAGAATAAGAGAAAGAGAAAAAAAAGAGAATGAAGAAAAAGAAAAATAACTAAATTGGATTTCCTGCATTAAAGGTAGTGCGCATGATGAAGACTTGCGTTCGAGGACTGAAAAGCGAAATTAACCAATTAGAGGCAGTTATTTGAAATACTAATTAACGATTGGAGAGAATAAAATTAAAAAGAGACAAAAGATGGTTAAGAGGGAGCAATAGATTCGAAGAAGGAAGTGGCCACTGAACATTCATTCGATTGCTGTCCTCGTGCCACTTCGGAGCTTTTACTCGTTGTTAACAATAAAGAGTTTTTTGAATTGCTAAGGAGACCTGGATAGAGATATTACCAAGAAGAAGATTTAGAGATTGCTGAGAGTTATTGTGGAGCAGAGGGCGAAGGAGAGTTTCTCCGATGAAGATATTAACGACCTGGTTTTCCATTTCTCGCAGCTGGCGCCGTCTGTTGCTGTACTAAAAAGAGAGAAAGAGAGAAAAGCAGCGATGCCGAAAGTGGCAAAGTCAGAGAGAAAAATTCAAAACTGTATAAAAAACCCTGAACCCCATTGTCGCCATCGCCGATCTGACTTTTCTTTTTCATCAACGAGATTCACTAACGGTGAGTGGACTGCGGCCCAGTTAAATAGAAAAATCTGTAACTAACGGCTCTCGCCGACTAGCCAATAGATTTGGACAAAGTGCGTGCGCAAAGTGAAAATTACCCAAGTGACGTAATTTTATTAGATTTAAATAGTGAATTGATAAGGATGAGATTTTTTTTTGAGTAAAAAAGAAAAATTATTGTAGGATAAAATCTAAGTGTATAACCTAAAAATTATAATAAAAATTGTTCCTTATTATTCATTAAAAATTTCGAGAGTGCGGGAGTAAGTCGACCACGTGTCTAACGATTTCGTCGACTGTTAATTTATTATAGCTTAAATAATTAAACAGTGAATGAATAAATTATTTCTTTATTAATTTAAAAGGGACTGGTGGAATTTTACAAAGAATTGATAATTTTTTTTTATTGATAGACACAACGGTACGCAGAGTGCATAGTGTGAGAGAGGGAGAGTGATATAGAACGACACGGGCTTTTCGCTGCCATTTTGATTACATAATTCTTTCTTATGATTAGCTTATGCTGACTAGTGAATCAAAGAAAATTATTTTATTATTAAAGATGTTTGATTAAATTAAAATTATTATATCTAATTAAAATTCAATTTATTTTCCATTTTTTTTTCTCAATTAAAAATTGTTGGTAGGTGAATGAGTTATGAGAGTGCGCATCAAATTGAATTGAAGAGTTAACTAAATTACATTGACCGAATTTAGAAATGAAATTATAAATATTTAATTAGACATGTTAAAGAGAAATTATTTTGCGTTGTGTTCATGTGAACCTCTCCAACTTTCAGCTTCGAAAATTTCCTGCTAGAGGTCGCCACCTCCAGATCCAAGACAGCCCGAAGTTCGTGCTTACCGTAAGTTAGCTGGTGATTTGTCTGGCGCCTTAATGAAATTAAATTTTTTGCAAACCAAAGTTTGCATGCGGAAACGGGCAGAATTCTATTTTTATTGATCGATTTATTTTTGATTATTTAAATATAACTAAATTTTTATATCGCACTACTTAATAAACAAAGCAACGCATGCATTAAATTTAATAATAATAGGTAATAAAGAAATTATAATCTCAACAATCTTAAGAGGAGGTCACGTATCTCTGTCCTTTTCTAATCAAAGAATTGAGTTTTTTACAGAAACTAATAACTTTAGCAAAAAATGAAGAGAAAGCCGCATCTCGTAATAAAAAAAGCAATATTTTCTTTGATAAGAAAGAATTAATTTTATTGCTTCGTTTTCAAGAAAACCTTGAAAAACTTAAATCATAGAGGTTAGGGTGGACAATTTAGTTTTTCAAGGTTTTCCTGAAAACGAAGCAATAAAATTAATTTTTTCTTATCAAAGAAAATATTGCTTTTTTTGATACAAGATGCGGCTTTCTCTTCATTTTTTAAAAAAGTTATTAGTTTATGTGAAAAAATCATTTCTTTGATTAGAAAAGGACAGAGATACGTGACCTCCTCTTAAAGAGATACAAAGCTAAACCTAACTTAATCTTTAAGTGACAAACGACGGAGTGAAAGTAGGATGGGTGCTGCGAAAATTGGTAAATAAGTATTATGACTTATTATTGTTATATAAAGATTCTTTTTAAGATTTATTCAAAAGCACATAAAGAAAAAAGATAATAGCTTAAGGCCTACAAAAATATTTACAACGTTGGCAGTATTCAGAAAGGCAAACAAATGAATAATTAACTTTGATTATCAAAAATAAATTTTACGATTTGTGCGGTGAAGGAGTAAGAATAACAATTCTTTAATACTTTTTGCTGCTGGTAGGTGGCGCGTGGTGTTCAATAGCTATCTGTAATCAAGCAAATAAAAAGGACAAACAAAAATTAATAATTATAAATCGGTTAACTACGGTAGATAACGACGGGACCTACTGTACCGACGGTGGGAGAAACGCGATCTATAATGGCCGTTCGGTGGCGGAAAAGTGGAAAAGGATGTCGTGCAAAGTATGACTCCTAATACACGACACTATGTAAAGACTGTATAAAGTATACTTTTCGTATACATCCGGTAAAGAACCCTATCCTATGTAATCTCCAAGAGAGTGGAAAGACTTGAGAAAAGGTGTGTAACTAATCCTAACCACATTACATTGAATAAAATAGCAATCGGTGTTTCATTTTAATTTTTTAATAAAAAAATAATAACAATGTAATTAAAAAATTTCAAAAGCGTGAAAAAAATTTCAACAAAGATTATTGTGCAGTAAGAAGTCGTAAAATTAAAGCTTACTTACTAACAAAACTTAATACTCATAAACAAAATTAAATGTATTGAATTTCATAATTGAATCAAAAGTGAATTTAATTATAAAAACTTATCTCTCATAAAAAGAAGTGCATGAACTGGTAAATAAGTATGAGCCTTAGATTTAATCAATTAATAATCTTAAAAAATGCCGGAAACAAATTATCAATGAATTGGTCGAAATAAAAAATAAGTAATAACGGTCGGACTAGTAATGTGTGTTACTAAGTAATTGAACTAAGATTCTAGCGATCGGTATTTATTCTTACTGATGACGCAGTTTAACAAAACTTATCATTAACAATGTCCGATCTGTATTAGTTACAACTAAGACAAAGAAAAGAAAAATTAATTAAAAGATAAATACAAGCATATACAGATTACAGGTCACGGTATTACTGGCATTCGGTATAATCGGAATTTACTTTATCAGCAGTAGGGAATCGGAGACGAATCTCAGTGATACTCGGTATTTCTTTTCAAGTTAAACAGATAATATAAATATTTTATAATTATTGATTTTATTGATTTTTTATAATATTGCTTTTAAAAAGAACTTTATATCTATTTGATTTAAAGTACAAACGAAAAGTGACAAGAAAATTGGTTAGAAAGAAAATTTATTGATTTCCATGATAACTTTCAATAATAATTTTCTATTTGCTAAAAACGTCCACAGTAACGCCTGTACGCGATCTGTAACGTAGTCTCTTGCTTCGATAATAGTACTGGATTAAAATAAAACGTCTCCGTACTTACGGCAAAACTTGGAAGCTTTATTATAGAAGTTTTAAACTTAAAGTTAGAACAAAGTAAATTGACAACTTTTTAACAAGCTAATTTTAATAATTATTTAATAAATGAAACACTCAGTATAAGTTGAAGAAATGAGTGTGGGTCAGAGGAATGACAGGAAACGTGACCCCCAAGCTTCAGCAGAGACATGAAAGGGATATACTAGTCGTGTATTCTCATCGACTGGCGAAGAACTTACTCCGACTGAGAAAGTGGAGGTAAGAGATGGGAAACTGTGCAAGCAAATCCCTTCACTACACATTTAGACGGTTAGGGATCTACGTAAGAAAATCCTTCCACTACGTCGATATTATCAGTAAAAGGAATACTGGTGGGAGACCCTTACAGTATAGAGCTTAACTTTCTTATAGAGTAAGAGAAGAGCTTCCCGAAGAAAGCTTCTGTCTCAGCCAGCTGCCGTGCTGACTTAAATGCTCAAAGATTCTCTTTTCCTATTGGGAATGACACTTCTTAACAGCCAAGTGCGAAACCCGGTATAAATACGATAATTAAAATAACATCATCTCTGTAAATCATGACTCTTAAAAATCTAAACTCATTGAATATTGGTGGATTGTAGGTCACAGAAGAGGCTGACTTTATCCATTGATGATCAAAGTTGTTGGTATAATGTATCAGACAGCCGAAAGCAATGTGACGAACAAATTTCGGGTCGGATATCAGTTGGTATCATTATATTAAAAGATTTATGCGCAGAGAGCATTAACCTTTTATTAGAAAAAATCTGTATGTCTTAAGATTAGATACTGCGAAAACTTTTGAAAAACAGCAGAAAAGACTTACCTCTGCTCTTTGGATCCTTCCGTGAAGTAGTAAAAGTAAAATTTATTGTACCACTACATTATACAGGAAAAAATACACAAAAAATATGAATAGCATAATGATAAGAAGATTACAAATATTTATTCAAACACCAGAGAAGAAAAAAAAGTACTTCTAGCTTAAAGCAGACTACTTTTTCGTTTTCAATTACTAGTGCATGATATAAAAATATTTTTAACAAGCATAATGCATATTTCTTACGTATTTTTTAATATAGAATTTTAGAAACGCTAAACATTCTACAGGAAAAAATACACAAAAAATATGAATAGCATAATGATAAGAAGATTACAAATATTTATTCAAACACCAGAGAAGAAAAAAAAGTACTTCTAGCTTAAAGCAGACTACTTTTTCGTTTTCAATTACTAGTACATGATATAAAAATATTTTTAACAAGCATAATGCATATTTCTTACGTATTTTTTAATATAGAATTTTAGAAACGCTATCAGATTTATTGTAGGAACATTTTTTTATGCGTGTTTATGCAAAAAATATGTTAGAACTGTTTTAGACTGTGTAATAATAATTAAGGTATCAAAAAACATTATTAATTGAAAAACACGTTTTTTGATTTGATAATTTCAAAAATGATTATACGAATTATGTCGATCATTATAATAATATTTAGTTTACGGTTTTTTCATCGGTATACCATTACGGCTTTGCGTAAACAACCCGCAATCACCCTGCTGCTCCTGCAGCTTGATTAGTGCTTGGTAGTTCCACTCGATGCTTCACAGGAGCTACGTAGACGACTACAGACAATGCAAAATTCATGTGTGAGATATGTTTTGGACATGAGGATGGGTGATCATATCTCGCCCCATAGATATGCTTTGGGTTAGCTGCGTAATGATTCGAGGAGACAGTATTTTATGTCTGTACTTTTGTACAAAATCGACCGTATGAATACCTCCGAATATCTAGAATGGGTCTCTTCACTAGATACATACCCAGAGCGATTGCTAGGGGTGAGATTAAAATTCTTGCGGTGCCCTTCATGCACGCTGAGACTGGGAGGAATTCCTTTCAAGTTCAAAGTTCTAATTTTTTTTACTCCCTGCCTGTTGATATTAAACATATTCCATCGCTCAGCAGGTTCAAAGTCGCTCTGAAGAGATATTTACTCGATCTACATAAAGTAGTTTTATTTTTTTTTGGATTATATCATATGTGTTAATTCATTTATGTGACGTCACTTTTTTTAGATTTAAGTTATGAGAGTATTTATTGGCGTGAGTGTGGAGTGAGTGTTTATAAAATGAGTGAATTCATTTTTATCAGCATGCCTTACATATTATTGTATACTTATATACTTTTATTTTGTAATCTTGACTGCGCTTCTTATACGCTTAATTTTAATGTAATTCATTTTGAATGAACGGTATATGAGATTGATTTTTAGTATATTTTTATCTATATTCATCGCGTGTATTAATTTTTGTTTGTTTTTCTATCTATGATATCATTTTTAATTTATTTTATTAACTCACTAATATAATATAGTATTTGGCTGAAACTGCAGGATATGATTTTTTTATGAAAAAAAATAAACCCATGTTTTTTCTTTTCTTTGAATGGGCCCCATAGACGGAGATACAGACATTTTTTCGAAAATATAATAAAAAGAAACATTAATAAAATCTTGAATAACTAAACAACTAAGACCCCCAAAAATTGTATGGAAAATAAAAAATAGTACAGAATAAATACTTTAATTTCATCTTTGTTGCACTAAAAAAGCTTCTGTGATTCAAAAGTTGTACCTAATTGAAAATTACTACATATTTGTTAATATTTTTAGCGTGTAACATATTAATTTTTTACGCTATTTCATTAGTATATTTTAATGACCTGTAACCTTTGAACCATAGAAGCTTTTTAAATGCAACAAAACTTAAATGAAAGCATTTAATCTGTACTTTATTTTATTTTCATACCTTTTTTTGTAAGAGTCTTAGTTGTTTGGTTATTCAAGATCTTATGAATGCTTTTTTTTATTATATTTTTGAAAAAATGTCTATATCTCCGTCTATGGGATCTATTCAAAGAAAAGAAAAAAAACAGGTTTATTTTTTTTCATCAAAAAATCATATCCTGCAGTTTCAGCCAAATCCGTGTCGGGTACTGTCCTTGTAAGATTGTAATATTATACTGTGCAATTCTATTTTTACCGTGCAATATTATTCATGTATTTTAGTTTAGTTTAATTTAATTATGTATTTAACCCGTAAACAGGCAAAACGAGAATTTTGTGCTTGCAATTCCAAGTAAACGATGCGAATAGAAAATGTAGTTTATTCTCTTTCAGAGTCACTTTCATAGGGTTTATGGGTGTGCTTTTTCAGAATTTTAGATTTATTTTTCATAAAATCTTGAAGAACTCCCATTGAAAAAAGAAAAATTACAAATTTCTCAACTGCAGATATTGATCTTTCTCGTTTTGCTAATTTATCTCCCATAAAAAAAGCATCATCATATATTTAGTAATGATTATCTCCAAAAAGATAAATATAAAATCTTTGAAGACCTCAAGAAATATGCTAAAGACAGAGGCATTAAGTTTGTTTGACTAATAAAAAATGTAATGTTGATAGGGAAAAGTTAGTTACTAATAATGTGAACCTCTCTCCCCAATGACTACACTGGATCACTTCGAGGAGTCGAACAGGGAAAAAGGGTGAATTGCGGGCGGGCTTTTTGAATGTAATCTCCTTAAGAGCTCATATTGAACAGGTGCGTGAACCTCTTTGTGATAGCTCTTCTTATGATCTGTTTGGAGTGGCTGAAACCTGACTGTCTCGGATGACGTCATTCGATCAAAGGGTTTAAAATATTTCGGCAAGATAGAAATCTTCACGGAGGAGAGATTGCCCTTTATATTAGGGATGATTTAAAATGTGATGTATTAACTTTATCAAATACCACAACCTATACTACCTGTGGTAAACATGAAGTCCCAGAGTATATCTTCTGTTCTATTAAATATGGCGACTCTGAAGCTATGCTGGTTTCTGTCATTTATCGCCCTCCTGCCATTTCATTTATTAAAAATCATGATTTAGTAAACTGTTTAAGAGATTCGTCCTGTAATTTTTCACATAAAATTATAATGGGTGATCTGAATGCCGATTTCCTACGAGAAGGCAGTGATGCGAAGTTTCTTAATAAACTGTTGGCAGAGCTTTCGCTTCAGTTGGTCCAGCATGGTGCCACGCATATCGCTCTGGGGTCTCACACATGGATTGACCTGATTCTTGTGGATAACAATGACTGCATACTTGACGCACGTAACTTGCCTGCAAACTTTCATGGTCGGCACAATTTAATTGACGTTGCTATTGCCAATGATATACGCACTATAGATCGAAAATTGATCAAATATAGAAATTATAAAAATATTTGTCAAAACATATTATTAGAAAAATTGGCCGACTATGATTGTACACCACTAACAGAGGGTATAGTTGACCCCGAGTCTGCACTTGGCTGCATTTGTGACAATTTAATTGATGTTATAGAAAATTTAGCACCAGTAAAGACACTTAAATATACAAATGATAAACCTCCGTGGTCAAATAAAGAATTGTCGCAGATGCAGCGCAAAAGAGATTCTGTTTATCGAAGATATAAACGGACAAATGATGTGCAATATCTCGCTGAATTTTTGCATTTACGACAAACAGTGGACGAACAGACTGAATATACAAGAACTACATACCATCACAATAGACTGTTCGAAGCTCTCGCGAATGGTAATGTCTGAAAGGAGTTGAAAGACCTGGGACTTTTATCCGGACCTCAAGGGGACTTGAATGGATTCACTCCTGATGAGCTTAATGCGTACTTTGCTGGGTCGTCGGTTTCTCCGCATGGTGATGATGATGGGCGTCGCGAGAAATTTCTTTCTGAATGTAGTGAAAATGGTTTCACTTTTAAACAAATTTATATAAATGATGTTGTTCTCGCGATTTCTCATTTCTCATTCCAGGCGTGCGGTGAGGATGGCATTCCGCGAAACGTGATACTTAACAGGCAGCCGTATAGTTCTGTCCTTGTCTAATCTAAATTTTCGTTATAATTACTAAACTAAATATTTTCAAACGAAAGTAAGGACAGAGCCCAATAGATTTAAGAATGAACAGATGATTCTATTTTATGCAAAAATAAAAAATTTTGATTAGTTTTAGAGTCAAGTCTAAAACGGAAAAAGAGTTTAATACTTCAATCAAATTTAAATTTTTTTTCCATTTCAGACTTCACTTGAAAACTAATGAAAATTTAATATTTTTTCATAGAATAGAATCATCAGCTTATCCTTAAAACTATTAGGCTTTACCCTTACTTTTATATGAAAATATTTAATTTTGTCATAATAACGAAAATTTAGATTAGTCAAGAACAGAATTATACGTCCTCCTCTTAAGGCTTTACCGTTTATTGAGGAACATCGTGTGACTCTGTTCAACTCCTCATTTGCGAGAGGGGTCTTCCCTGGAATTTGGGAGCAGGCACGCATTGTGCCTTTGAAAAAGTGCTCTGCACCTAAATCGCCTAAGGATTTTAGGCCAATTGCGATTCTGTGTTTTCTTCGGAAGGTACTTGAGAAAATTGCTTACGACCAATTGCAGGAGTATATTGCTACAAATAAGTTACTTGATCCGATGCAGACTGGTTTTAGGAAACATCATTCGACGCAGACAGCCATACTTAAATAAACTGACGACAGAAGATCAGGCCTAGACAAAAAACTCGCCACACTTCTTTTGCTTTTTGACTTTAGTAAGGCATTCGACACGACTTCTCCCTTAAAATTACTTGCAAGGCTTGAATCGATGGGGTTTTCCAAGGCCGCTCTCGTTTGGATAAACTCTTATATTTCAGGGAGAAAACAAATGGTTTCGACACACTTACACGGAGAATCAGGTTGGCTAACAACCAACCTAGGAGTTCCACAGGGTTCGGTACTGGGGCCTTTGTTGTTTTGCCTTTACATTAACAACGTACGTGACGCTCTTAACTTTGGTAGTGTTGAGCACCTACTGTATGCAGATGACCTGCAAATTTATACGCAGTTTCCTCGTGAGAATGTGGATGAGTGTATTTTTATCCTTTAGATGGCATCCAAAGCGGTCTTGAAGTGGGTGGTTGATGCTTCCCTCACTTTAAATGCTGACAAGACTAAGGTAATCGTCTTTGGTAGTAATCGTTTTATTAATTATTTTTATACTGGAGCGCCAAGGACGATTGATCTTGGGGAAGGTGTCGGCATTCCTTTCTTTGACTCCGTAATGAGCATTGGTGTTGTGCTTAACTCTAAACTTTTTTGGGAGCCACACATTAATATGGTTACAAAAAAATTTAACAGAATGTTATATGCTTTGCGATTTTTTCTCCGGTACACCACGAAGGCTCTGCATAAGCGACTTGCAACTATTCTGCTGTTTCCACATCTCGATTACTGTTCGGTGGTTCCGCTTGATGCAACTCAGGAGAAAAAGAATATAAAGACTGCAAAAATCGTATGTGGGATATGTGTTGGGCATGTTTCTCCTTATAGAACCGCGTTGGGTTGGCTGCGTACTGATTCGAGGAGACAGTATTTTGTGGCCGTACTTTTGTACAAAATCGTACGCATGAATACTCCGGAGCATCTAGTGGGTCTCTTCACTAGATTTGTACCTAGGGCGGCTACTAGAGGAGAAAGTAAGGAGCTAGCAATGCTCTTTATGCGTACTAAAACTGGCAGGGACTCCTCCAGAGTTTAAGGTACGCCTTTTTGGAACTCCCTGCTTGCTGAGATTGAACATCTTCCATCTCTCAGTAGGTTCAAGTCAGCAGTGAGGGGGTACTTGCTTGACCTTAATTGAATTTAATATTTTTAATTTATATGTTAATTTATTTTTGTAATGTCCCATGTATAGGCTTAAGGTGTGAATGTATTTATTGTGTGACTGATGGCTGAATAATTTCATTTTATTGTACTGACTGCGTCGTATGCTTTTGCATACGCATTTATTGTTTTATTTTATTTAAATATTGTTATATAATTTCAAACTTAAATTTTAACATTTTGACTGATAGATAAGGAATGACTGTTTCGATTTATTGTATTATTGCGTGTATTTTTATTATTTTTATTTTTATTGTTTTGTCCAGTGGTCTATTGAAAAATTTGGAGAATTTTTTACTCAAAAAATAATGACAACCAAATAATTTAATAGAACAAAAAATGCTTAGAATCAGTCAAAAAATATATGTAAATTTTTCCAATATGTTTTGGACCGCTTTAATAATTTTAGATTTTGGCCATATTTTGAAAAATCCAAAAATGTCCCAAAACATGGAAAAATTCACGTATAGGCTGATTCCATTTCAAATCGAACAGTCAGTATACACTCAAGTCACCAATTACTGCGCTAATGGAGTATGTTATTCTACCCTAAAAATAAGGGTATACGTATTTTTTTATTTTGCTGAAATATCAAAATTGCATCAGATATGCACTTTTGAAAATTGCATACAAAAACTAAATGTTAAAACTGAAAATGTTGAGAATAACTTTAGAGGGCTATCGTTTTACCAATTTTTAATGAATTTTGGTAAACCTTATTTTGTTTCATTATGTTTTAAGCCCTCTTTAATTCAGTGCGAAAAATTTCAAAAAAGACTAAAAAATGACTAAGATATGTGCATTTTACCAAAAAATGCACTTTTTATGCACATGCATTTTTCTCGAAAAACCCATTTTTTTTGCTGAAATTTTTTGTGCTCATAGAGGACCAAATTACCTATCTAATGGTACTTGGTTGATCCCGTACTTATTTGTTTGAAGCGAGAAAAAAAATTCACAAATTTTATTGGTGAAACATTTTTGTATATACGTTCGGAAATTTGAAGCAATGTAAATTCAAACACTATCCTTCTTTTAGCATTACCCAGGAACAACGACGTGGACGTAGAAGGTTTCTGTTCCCTTCGGGGTGCTTTTTTAAAGTGAGTTCCCCTTGCCTCTCACTGTTGGGATGCGTCAAAAATATAATTATAAATAATTACTTTTTTTTATTTTTGCACTTATTATTTTTAGTTCTAAGTATAGCCTTACGACGTTTGACTTTTTTTTTCTTGTCTTTCACTTTAGTCAGTGCATGTATAGCTGTTCTGCCAACAAATATATGCGATTTCAATTCCCCAAGCTGTTTTAACCACATATGATTTTTTTGAATCCCATTATATTTAGGAACTGTACTCCATTCAATATTTTTTTCTTTTCTAAATTTTTCAATCTCATTTATTGGTAATAATATGATTTTGATTGCACTGGTGTACTTTTGAACCCAATTTATAAAATCGTCAGCATTTTGTATCGATTCTTCATGAACTCTTTTTAAGTTATGTGAAGTAGCATAATGCTTTAGAAGCCTACCTATTCCATCAACGGCTCCTTTCCCATGACCAGTCGCAGAAAATAACCATTTCATTTGATAAGAAAAATGTTTGAATTCATGTAGCTGAAAACGATTTTTAAATTGGCTTGCAGCTCCATCTGATATAATAGTGACTTTAGTAACTAAATCATTTTTCATAAGATCGATAATTTTATTTATTGCTAATAGCGCATACACGGAAAAAGATTTTTTTTTTAAAACAAAGTGTAAAATTTAGCAACCTCTTACGGCAGAATGCTTGCTTACTATAATAGAAAGAACTTCATGTTATTTATATAGTCTATTATTCATCTTGTTACTATATGTTAGTGGCTCGTGATTTCACGGTCGAGCACTCTGATTTTCTATGCATCGTATTGAGGCATCAAGTATTGAAGTGGAAACTTTCAGAATATAAGGTGAATCGCCGAAATGTGCACTAAGAAATCAAGTGCACGCATGCCCAAGAAACGTTCACGTGAATGAAGACTTTGCGTGAAGGAAAAGCACTTCCAAGAACGAACCCTTCATTCTATTACACTGTTCTCACCCGGAATTTCTAGATGTGAATGTTTATACATATACGTAGTAAAACGTACACTGAGTTTTAAAGAAAAAATCTTTTCCCGTGTATGCAGTATCATGCTTTTTGTCGTCACTAACGATCGCAGAGCTTTGCGTTATCTCTCCTTGGTAACAGACTGCAGTAAAAATAGAAATTTGGTTATTTACCCAATGATTTCCCTGAACCGCTTTATTACTTATTACAGACCAATTTTCTGCAAAATCAACGTGGATAATTAACTTAGTAGGATCAGCTTTACCGTCTTCTTTTTCTTTTTTTATAGCTTCACGTTGAATATTTTTTATGTATACGTGAGTACTTGCTTTTAGTGCGCAGATTGAAAATTTTTCTTTAAAAACTGATAAGCTTACTGTTTGTTTGATAAGATTACCATAATCCCACAAAGCAAATGTAATTTCACCTTCACAATTTTCTTTCAGTTTTAACAATTTTAATGTGATACCCTCACTACCGGGGCAATGATTGCATTCTTGCAAGAAACACGAATCAGATGGTTCAGAACACAACATTGCGTTAGTTATTCCTGAACGAATTAAATCTAATACAGAATTATTATCGCCTCTAAAACGAATTAACCTTGTAAGAAACAGTTCAAAATTTTTGCAATGTACACAAAGACAAGTTTCCTTCACAGGGCTTGTTAAGACGAAACTTGGTCTTAGACTATAGAATTTTGATTTTCCTATTTGTAAGTTTGGATTTTCTTGTCTTAATTGACTATATGTTTCTTTTAAGCTTCGAGTAAGAAACCGTTTAACTTTCTTAGTTTTTGTATTATTAACTTTAACAGTAACAACATCAGATTTATTTGGACTTTGTCTACTACAATTAAAATCATCATTTAAAAAATATTCCATAGCGATATTTTTTGTATTTTCATCAATAGGATGACCAGTATATGAATCTGGCTCCGAATAAACTCCTTTATTTTTCACGAGATTTCTTGATTTATTTATCCTATACTCGCTTATATTCCGGAATAGTGAGCAAATTTTTATTTTGCTTAATTTTGAAGGTAGTAGAGTTAGAAGTTTTATTTTCTCTGAAACAGAAGAACATTTTTCTAAAGCCAATTTAAAATTTTCTACAAATTCGTTCCAATAGTTTTCAGTCGAACTTTTGTCCGATTCTATTGATTCAACTGAAATGCCATACGCATCTTCTAATTTACTTCCGAAAGTAGCAGAAAAAGCTGAAATTAAAGATTTTTTCTTTTTAGATACGTAATTTTCTGTTAAATTTTTAGGTATTGCAGTCTTTCTGTTTAGCGGCGAGACGCATTGAGGTAAAATTGTATTAATACTCTCGTTTAATTCCTGTATTCGTTCGGGTGTCTTGGGGATAAAATCATCATGTTTTCCGCTAAAAAGTTCAGTGATTTCATTTTCAGATGTAGATTCAAGATCACTTAAAATCATTTTTTATATGCGTTCATGGCAATTTTTGCATACATTAGTAGAGGGCAGTATCTTTAAATCTGGATAAAGCTGTGCCAAATTAATGGCCAAATCTTCCAACGGTCTAAAACGTAAATTTCTGCTTTTATAAACTACCTTCTTGTGCATTTGAAAAAAATCGGGACATCGAATTCTTGTAGAAGAGTGAATTTCGGACATCGTAATTGCAGAGTTTTGTTTACTTTTTCACAAGTCCGAAAAGTACCTTTCAAAGCAGACGTAAGAATAACTAGCTTGTATATAACAATTCTAATATGCTGTTTTGGTTACGCGAGGTATTTGTCCGCGAATGAGCCTCCTATTGTCTGTACATCGAAACATACATAATATAGATATACACGAATAGAATTATTATTTTCCATTTTTAATATTTATTTTTATATTACGAATTTTATATATATATATATATATATATATATATATATATATATATATATATAAGTATGTGTTGGTTTGATTTCTGGGACTTAAGGAAAATCACAACAGTAACAAAATTTTACTAAAGAAATAATCATCCTTATTGGTCAATTTTTAATATTAAACCTCTTGTGAACGCGACTTAATGTTTTTTCAGCCAATAAGCAATCATTTACTAAAGAAATATTCATTCTTTAGCTTAATTTTCTATTTTCTGGCTATTGTGAATTTGACTTAAAGTACCGGAAAGTCAACTTATATATACATGTTTTCTGGGACGTCCCGGAAAGTGTATAAATATATTAGAAGTCCCAGAAAATCAACTTATTTATCTCCGCGGTTACCGGAAAATCCACCAATATATATTTATCACTATTGATAATATATACATACATACAAAGGTAAACAAATAATGAGCGAAGCATGCGACAGCGTTGGAACGAACATTGCTTAAGACTTTCGAACGTATATACAAAAATGTTTCACCAATAAAATTTGTGAATTTTTTTTCTCGCTTCAAACAAATAAGTACGGGATCAACCAAGTACCATTAGATAGGTAATTTGGTCCTCTATGAGCACAAAAAATTTCAGCAAAAAAAAAATGGGTTTTTCGAGAAAAATGCATGTGCATAAAAAGTGCATTTTTTGGTAAAATGCACATATCTTAGTCATTTTTTAGTCTTTTTTGAAATTTCTTGCACTGAATTAAAGAGGGCTTAAAACATAATAAAACAAAATAAGGTTTACTAAAATTCATTGAAAATTGGTAAAACGATAGCCCTCTAAAGTTATTATCTGATGCAATTTTGATAATTCAGCAAAATAAAAAAATACGTATACCCTTATTTTTAGGGTAGAATAACATACTCCATTAGCGCAGTAATTGGTGACTTGAGTGTATACTGACTGTTCGATTTGAAATGAAATCAGCCTATAATCTTTGAGTAATTTCAAGAATTCTTGGTTTAATAAAATTGTTTTGTCAAATTGTTTCTTTTTGAATGAAACAATTTGACAAAATAATTTTGTTAAACAAAGAATCCTTGAAATCACTCAAAGATTATACGTGAATTTTTCCATAATGTTTTTGGTCTTTTATGGATTTTTCAAAATATGTCCTAAATCCAAAATTCTTAAAGTGGTTCAGTACATATTGGAAGAATTTACATATAGTTTTTGACTGATTCTAAGCATTTTTTGTTGTAAGTTTTTCATTAGACTGCTGGACAAAATCGGCTATTCTGTAATAACCATAACAGAAAAAAACATCCAAAACCATGTTTTCAGAAACGCCAGACAATTTCTGCACTATTTCTGGTAGTTATATGATTATTTAAAAGCAGTAACAACAAATTAATCCACTTCGAAAAAAAGTAAAAAAAAATTCAGTCTTTTAAAAAAAAAACGAGAAAATAATAGGGTTTTTCAAGATTTTATGAAAAAAAATCTCAAATTCTGAAAGAGCATACCCAAAAACTCTATGAAAGTGACTCTGAGAGGGAATAAACTCCATTTTTTTCCATTTGTATCGTTTGCTTGAAATTGCGTGCGCGAAATTCTCGTTTTGCCCGTTAATGGGTTAAGTGTGTATTACACGCTCTCTTTTTTCGTACATACAATACAAAACAAAAACATATCTATACCATTTATTTAACCAAATTCCAAATTCCCAAGGGATGTAATTTCGCTTTTTTTACCCTACCATACTCTTTCTAATGGCTTACTTGCAGATCTGTTTTAAGGGGATCCCGTAAAGTAAGAAAGTTTTTACTTTCGTTAAAGTCAACACAACACTATAGTTGTCATACCAAACATTTATATAATGATAATAAGAATATTTTAAAAGAAATTCTATAGCTATTTTATAGATGGCACCAGTAGTAGCTGATAAATCGAACTTTCTAGTTTTACGTCAATATGTGATTTCACCCCAGTCTTTCCTTTATTTGGCAGAAGTTTTAATTTTTATTTTGTTATGGTCAATGTTATTTATATATGTTATAAATAACTCTATTAGGTAAAGACAAATATCTCACTCTTTTCAGAAAGTGATATAATAAGGTATATGGTATATATACAGCTACCGACATTGTAGTTTTTTAATTTTTCATCTTTATTTGAAATTGTTTTGTATTTTTATTTTATGCCTAACCAGTTTAAGTAGAAAGTTATTACGGAGATATTAAAAAAAAATTGAATTTGAAATAGAAAAATTCAAAATTCTAATATTAGTATTTTACGTATTCTTAACATCGTACGTAGGGCGCGATCTTCCTTAAAGCTTTCTGGAAGCTTTCGTGTAGAATTCGAATATTACAGAAAGCTTAAAATATCTTGAATAAATTAACTGTCAACAATATTTTCAGCAAGATTGTTGTAGTCTTTTTGTGAATCTTTCAGGGAGCTTCTACGAAAGACTACGATAAGCTTCTGAGAAATCTTAGAAAAAATTTCAGTAAGACATCTTCACAACTTCCATGAGTTTTACAAATAGATATCTTTGAAACTTATAAAAAACTTATAAGAAATACAATAAGAAGCTTAAACTAATTGGTACCATCTGAAATATCAATTATACGTTTCAGTAAGATATATATTAGCTTTCAGAAATCCAATATGTTTTTATCAATATGATTTATTTAAATAATTATTTGAATTAGAAATAATTTTACAAAGTAACCAATTAATATTATAATGTATGGAAAAATGTTTAACCTAATCAAGGCTTGAATCCAAGACTTACAGGTTACAAGGCATCAACGCTACTTATTACGCTACGGTACACTTGATAAGTAATCTGATTAATTCATATATTTATAGTTCATTGTCATGGACTCAACCCATTAACGGGCAAAACGAGAATTTTGCGCACGCAGTTTCAAGTTAACAATCCGAATAGAAAATGGAGTTTATTCCCTTCCAGAGTCACTTCTATGGGGTTTTCGGGGTCGCTTTTTTAGAATTTGAGATTTATTTTCCATAAAATCTTGAAGAATCCTATTAGTTTTTCGTTTTATTTATAAAAAAGGCTGAATTTTTTTAAACTTTTTTTTTCCGAAGTCGAGTATTTTGTAGTTACTGCTTTTAAATAATCATGTAACCACCAAAAATCGAGCAAAAAATGTCTGACGTCTCTAAAAACATGGTTTTGGATGTTTTTTTCTGTTCTGTTTATTACAAAATAGCCATTTTTGTCCAGCGGTCTAATGAAAAATTTGGAGAATTTTTTACTCAAAAAGTTATTACTTTACAAAATAATTTTATAGAACAAAAAATGCTTAGAATCAGTCTAAAAATATATTTGAATTTTTCTAGAACGTTTCAGAAAAATTTACGTATATTCTTTAACTAATTTCTAGCATTTTTTGTTTTACAAAATTGTTTTGTCAAATTGTTTCTTTTTGCATAAAAAATTCACGAAGTCTTTCGTTACATACACTGTTGAACGAAAATGGCTATTTTTTAGTAACTAACACCACACGCATATGTACACTCGCTTACATATACTTTTTGTAGTTTCAATATTCATTAAAACAAAATCCATATCTGTGATAGGGTTGCATAATCGTTTTGTTATTCATTTTCTTACGACAATAAATTGTTCATAGCTATTTTTGTCCAGCAGTGGATCTAATGAAAAACTGCTTGAATTTTTGGATTTTTCAAAATATGGTCAAAATCCAAAATTCTAAAAATGGCCCGAAACATTCTAGAAAAATTCACATATATTTTTTGACTGATTCTAAGCATTTTTTGTTCTATTAAACATTTTGTAAAATGATTACTTTTTGAGTGAAAAATTTTCCAAATTTTTCAATAGACCACTGGACAAAAATGGCTATTTTGTAATAACCAGAGCAGAAAAAAACATCCAAAACCATGTTTTTAGAAACGGCAGACATTTTTTGCACGATTTTTAGTGGTTATATGATTATCCAAAAGCAGTAACAACAAAATACTCGACTTCGGAAAAAAATGTTTAAGAAAATTCAGCCTGTTTTAAAAATAAAACGAAAAACTAATAGGATTCTTCAAAATTTTATGAAAAATAAATCCTAAATTCTGAAAGAGTGACCCCAAAAACCTTATAGAAGTGACTCTGGAAGGGAATCAACTCCATTTTTTATTCGTATCGTTTACTTGAAATTGCATGCGCGAAATTCTCGTTTTTCCCGTTAATAGGTTAAACTTTTCTATTCATATTATTTTCTAGATTAATAAATTTGAATACAACACAATGATAATTTATCAATAATTATTAAAATGAAAGTTGACATAATTATTCACCATGTATTAAAAAATTAATTATGAAACAAAAATTTTTTTTCTAAATAATATTGAATCGATCAACTTAATTATGAATATTTTATTTTTCTACTGAATGAATCTGATTTTCTTAATGCAAACGAATAGTTTTATATGATTTCTCATAACAATAATAATTGATTCCCTTACATATTTCTAAATAATTTAATTTTTTATTTAAAAAACTGATATTTTGCGAGAAAATAATTTTACGTTAAAAATTAATAATGAATCAACTTATATGTTTGCTTGTTTAAATATTGTCTGAATCTTTCTTGGAAGCTTCCTCAAAACCTTCTCAAATACCTAACGGAGACTTTTGGAAAATATGTTAGAAAGCTTACAATGATCCTCACCGTTATCTGTCATGGGAGATTCCATTTATTTTTTTTAAATATTTCGTGTACTCATGCATTGACCTTTCTTGGAAACTTTCCAGAAACTTTCTCCGCAAAAAACTTACAGTAATCTTCACCATCTCATAAGGAACATTCTTCATTAGTTCATTAAAACTTTTATGGAAAGTTACTGAAAGATTTTAAAAAATACATTGGAATATTGTATAAAAGCATTTTAAAATTATTATAATTTGCTTGCATTCGGCTTACAAGAAGCTCGAATAAAATGTTGTAGCGGAATCTTCCTGTAAGATATTTAGGAAAACTTCTATTTAGAATTCTAGCAAATATGTTAAAAATTTTTTAGTGATCTAAACGTAATCTTTCATGGAAGATTCTGTTTAAATGTTCTGGATCATTCCGTGTAAGCTTGCATCGACTTTTTTTAAAAGCTTCCCCGAAGCTTTCTCTAATACGTAATTGGTCAATCTTTCAAAAAGCACACAGAAATTTTTTTGTAATCTTACGAGAGACATTTCCGTATTTATTGATTAAAAGTTTCCTGTGAGGTTACTGGAAAATTCCAAAAAGATTCCGTGGAATATTACATACAAACATTTGGAAACCATTATTATTTACTTACATTAAGCTTACTGGAAACTTGCATCGACTATTGCGGTAGAATATGACCAAACATTTTAGTTAGCTTACTAAAAAGTTAATGACAGTTTACATTAGTATATAACGTAACAAATTCATTGAAAGTTTTCTTGGAGGCTTTTGTGCTATGTGGGATATTTTTAGAATATTAAAAAACAAAATAGAGCGTTAAAAAGGAAAAGTTTACCATTGATTATATTGTAATTATACCGTCATTATTGTAAGAAAGTGTTGTGTCCTCATCATATAACTGCGACTATTTGATGAAATCATATAAAATTAAAAATTCTGTTTTATTAATCACTTGCTGAAAAAAAACTTCTCTTATTTCTATACCAACTGAGTCTGGTTTATCTTTAACAAATTTTAGATATCTAATTTTAAATAGATGTATGCGAATTTATTAGGAGATGTTATGACCTTCGGGTAACAGATCTTGGTGATATTTTGGGATATATTTTTAGGTACCACAATATGTGTAAAGCCACATTGGTACAGTCTAACAGTTCGAAAAAAACTAAAATTATGGACGTTCATAGTCTTATTTTCAGAAAAATGAAAAAAATGAGTTCCTGATTAGCAGCAAATTAAAACAAAGCTTTAATTTGCTCTTTTGAAAATTAAGAAATAATAATTAGAACTAAATTTATGCTTTTTTAAAGTTGAACAGCAAGAGAGTATCAAAAATCACCATCCTTCAGAATTTAAATGATTTTTTATATTCTCTTGCTGTTCAACTCTAAAAAAGCATAACTTTAGTTCTAATTATTATTATTTCTCAATTTTGAAAAGAGCAGATTAAAGTTTGCTTTCTCTTCTTTCATTGTAATTCTTGTTAGTTTATTAAAGACATTTCTGGCCTGAATTATTCACACTTTAATAAGGAGCTCTTTTTATATTTTTCTGAAAATAAGATTATAAGCATTTATAACTTTGGTTTTTCGAAGACCGTTCGACCTTACTGCTATGGCTTTACTCATATTTTGGTATTTAGAAATATATCTCAAAGTTTCATCAAGATCTGTGACCTGAAGATCATAATCTCTTCTACTTAGAATATGAACTTATTTTTAACAGGGCTAAGTGATTAAATAAATCTATACGAAATTTAGAAAAAAATTTCAATTTTTAGCTTCTGAAGAGGGCAACACACCAGTTGCCGAAACTTTAAGTAATAAATAAGCCGTTATTTCATTCAAAAATTATATGAAAGATTTCAATATGAATATGTAAGTGTTTACTTTTAATTGAAGTATTATTCTAAGCTATTAGTCATATTTACTAATATATGATCCATTTATCTGCTACACTTATTTGTCTAAGGAGCCTCAATATCTGAAATACTATTTTGATTTTTTTAACTTTCTCATATAATCTTTGAATTACTAATTGTAAATAACAAAATAATTTTTCGGATTCAATATTTTCACGTTAAGACCTGTATCTTCTTGTCCTTTATAATTGAAGAATTGATTTTCCCACAAAAATTAGCAACTGGTGGCAGAAAAAGAAAGGTTTTTAAATGCTTATAATAAAATGCAATATTTTCTCTAATTAGAGAATAGTACATTGTTAAACAAGAAAGATGTTTTTTTATTAGAGTCAGGCTCAGACAATAAAGGTAAGTGTAAAAATATTTCACCTCTACGGTTAATATACTATTTTTTTACGCGAAGGGCTTCAAATTCGATAAATATCAAAATGAAAATTAAAATATAAATACATAATATATTCATCAGACACAGAAATAAAATAAAAAATAAAAGGACAAATGATATCGTAAAATATAGTTATTAGACTAAGGAACAAAATTAAAAATAAAAGCAAAATTATTATTAAACTATGAAACAGATATGAAAATTAAAAAAAATATTAATTTTCAATCAAAAATAAATTGTGAATATTAATAAATAATAATGAAGCAGGATTCGTAATATAAACAAAGCAGTTTTTTGTCGTTTAATTGCTTTGTGACTCCCTCTCTATATTAATGAGTAGCGCTTTTGTTTTCAATAATATGTTCGGGTACTTTAACTCGCAGTAACTAAATGTTTACCACACAAGATAAGCTACAAAAATAGAACATCTAATTTTTTTACAGTAAGCTTATTTCTTTGTTACCAGGAGTGAGAGTAGCCTGTTATGAGAAAATAAGAATATAGAGAGAAAAATTATTACCTTTATCTATTAGATGAAAAAAGTTACCTTTGCTTCTGAAAAGTCATTGAAAATTAAATTTTGCTCTCTGAGTGTGAAAACATTGATTTTTTGCCATTCTAACCCCAAAATTGCAATTTTGTTGCTATTTCTTGGCTTTCATAACAAAAAATACAGTTTAAAACTGGTATAAGGAAGTCTTTTTACGAAACTCAATGCGACCCTCGCTTTCGGTTCAGACCATCAACTTCTCGTTTAGTAAATAAAGCCTTTTCATACCCTTCAAAAAATGTACTGCTATCCCTTTATTTTCGAAAAAGGTTAGAATAACTTAAAAATTGTATTCTATACTCTGAAATCTCTAATTTTAAAATTCATAGCAACTTTTCTGGAAATCAAAACAACTAAATTATTTTATTTTTTTTAGAAAATATCGTGGGATGAAAAGAAAAAGATCACAACTCAGGCAAGTGCTGTAAAAAGTACAAACTCGATTTTTCCCAAAATGTAACCTTTTAGTGGCCAAACCCGAGATAGAACATCTTAGTGCGCGAAGTTAAGTTAGTACTTTTTAGTGGGCAAAATTGAGTTGGTATTTTTTACAGCACTTGTCTGAGTTGTGACCTTTTTCTCCTCACCCGATGATATATTGCTTTTTATTATACAAATCAAAACTATTTCTTTATTTCTGCCTTCAGTTACTAGTATTTGCAAAGAGATTAATTACAACTATTCTTGGCTTAATCTATTTCTATTCTCGATTCCATCTTTACGAAACAATGTTACACTAGGCCTTAAAGTATATTTAAAATATTGTTTAAAAAAATTTTTTTCATTATTATAATTTAAATGATATGCATATCGCGTCAGCAAGTATACTGCAACAAAGCTTTCAAAATTCTGGCTTTGAGTGCGCAGTGTAATATCGGTTCGTAAAAATTAACTTAGATGAGAATTTCAGCTCACGGAAGCGAAAGCAATTGTTCTCGCTTTTTAGGTACCGCGAGCTTAAGGGCGGTCTACCGACTATCACAAAATACATCTTCCTCAATGGTGTCAACAGATGGTCGTAGATCTTCAACGATCATGATCGGTGTTGCGCCATCATGTAAGCTTGTCTTGGATTTAGAGCGTTTGTAAGCATCGCGACTGATACTACGAGTAAAGCTAAATTTACGAACGAGTTTTTTGTCGAGAGCTGCTGGACTTTTAGGACTCTTGACTATAAATTCTTCATTAACAGTTCCATAATGAGCTAGTAAAATTTCATTTGCATGTTCTTCAATAACATCGACAGCGAAATCAATCTCATGTTCATTTGCATACTCGTGTACAACACAAAAGCGCAACGTATATTTACCTTGAACTCTGGCAGGGATCATATGAAGCTTCCCTGAAGCATTAATATTGGCCAATAGTTCTTGGTTTAGCTCATCATTTTCTTTTAATCGAAAGCAAACAAGACCAACGCGTACTTCATTACTAATCTCGAATCTGGAATTATGACGTAGCCTTGCCTCGAAACGTTGTGCCAATTTGATATGATTTCTAATATAGGCTTGGAGACCACTAATACCGTACGACCGCATAACGAACCAGAGCTTAAGTGCTCGAAAACGACGACTGAGTGGTATACCCCAATGTCGGTAATCGATCGATTCTGCAGAGTTAGCATGCTGTAAATATAATGGATCAACGACTAGGGCAGAAGTCAATTTTACTCTATCACGAACCCATAAGCAAGAACAATCAAAATTCACTAGAAGCCACTTGTTTGGGTTGGTGTTAAACGAATCAGCGTACTCGATCCCAGCCATTAGAGGTCGCATTTCGGGGCAAATGAATGAATTTCCAGCATAGGCACCGTCTACGTGAAGCCATATACTGGAAAAACGTTTACAAAGTGGTCCAATCTCTTGTAGATTATCAAAAGCACAACAGCCGGTTGTGCCAAGTGTTGTTGAGACGTAAAATGGTACAAGACCTAGACTTAAATCTTCAAGAATGGCAGCTTCGAGAACGGAACCACGTAAACTGCATTTATCATCGGGCTCAAGAATACGGAGCTTAACTAGACTAATCATTGCAGCTTTTTCGACACACGAATGTGACTCAGTTGAGCAATAGGCAACGAGGCGAGGTAAAAAACTAGAATCTTCATTCATTGTATCTTTTTCCTTGAGCACACGAATCGCTTGATAACGTGCTGCTAGCATAGTAACGAGGATACATTCAGAAGCTGATCCTTGAATCACACCACCTCCCTGGGACCCTTCTGAGTTATCTGAGAAAAAGGTACTTGGTAAATTAAGAGCTTTAGCATACCAATCAAGAACAATCATCTCAAGTTCCGTGCATGCAGGTGAAGCAGCCCATGAAAATCCCACACATCCAATAGCATCAGAAAGCATGTCACCGAGGATTGAAGGAAATGAATTGCCTGATGGAAAGTATGCATGAAAGCGTGGATGTTGCCAATGCGTCACCTGGAAATTCAAAATACCTTTTTATTCTTCCGCTATTTAAAGATTATAATAAAAAAGATATTTTTCGAAGAAAATTGATTAAAAAGGTAGATTAATTTATTTATTTATCTTTAACGAATAATTTGATAAATTCCATTAGTTGCGAAATTTTTTAGAAATATTTTTTGTAAGCTTGTAAAATGAGTTTCTACTATTATTTCTGCAAAAACTGTAATTTTCAGGTAAAATTATCAGTTAGAAAATATGTAAGCTTTATTGATAGCTTTTAAAGATATCTTAACTTCTGACAGTAATTCATTCATATTTTTCCCACACAAAAAATTGTTTTCGGACATTCTAACCTCAAAATCGCAACTTCGTTGCTCTTTTTTGGCTTTCATGGCAAAAAATACGGGTTGCAACTGATATGAAAAGGCTTTTTTACGAAACTCGTTACCACCTTTGACTTCAGCTCAGGCCGTAAACTACTCGTTTCGTGAATAAAGCCTTCTCATACACGTTAAGAAATGTACTATACTGTAAAAATACAAACTTTATCTTACTAGATGATACAAGTGCGACAGATACGCTACTAAAATTAAAAATTTGTGATAATTATGATATGTTATAAACTTTCGCATTAAATGTTACACTCAAACTAACCTAATGCTTACTTTAAATATAAAACTCAGGAAATCAAAAATTTCGGAGATTTTACATATAACTTGTTTTTTTTTTTTATTCAAGATCGATTTTAATTTTTTTAGGTCCAATTTTGACTTGCGATTTTCATTCATTCTAAATTTTAAAATATCTCCCATTAACTATTACCAGTCACATTTCACGAGAATGACGTAATAGTCATACTGGATCCATTCGACCCAGACGTCTTTAAATTGTCATAAATAATTAAAGTATTTATTTGAAATAATTTTAAAAATTGCTGCGTATTTTTTTTTTTTTTTATATTTGGTTATTTAGGGTCATATCCCTCTTTCGAGTAATAGCGACTACTGTAAGAGAAAACCCAAAGAACTTGTAGTTTTGCTCTATTTTTTAACTGTTTTTGTCAGCCAGCAAGCAAATTCCCATCACCGAAAAAACCGGTGAGCACGTGTCAAATGCCCCCGATGATTTCGGACTGACGAGGATTTGAACCCATCACCTCGAGAGCGAACGAGTTTCAGCCTACTAAGCACGCTGTTCCGCGCTTTGGCCGACTGAACCACGGATGTCTCTTTGCGTATTATTTAAACCTATTTGAATTGAAAAAGTCGATTACAAATAAAAAATAAATTTTCAACAATTTGGAAAAAATTATGCAAAATTTGTAAAAAAAAATGTTTTTTCATGAAAATTGCAATAACACTTGTAATTTTTAATTAAAATAAAAAATAAAAATTGTTTTATAATTTTAAAATCATATATTCTTAAGAAAATTTTGTGTGTTTTGTGAGCGTTTCAAAATATATTTATTTTGCGAAATGAAGGAGCGATTTTCAAGGGAAAAATAGGATGCTAACTTATATGGAGAAATGGTTATTTTATTACGAGAAATGTATATACATATTTCGAAAAAAGCTTTGAAAACAACTTAAAATGCTAAATTGCATAAGAATAGTACATTGTGTACCAAGGGCGCAAAATAGCGGATTCCGGCCAGAGTTCGAATGAGCGCCAGAGCGAAGCGAGGGTGCTAAATTCGCACGAGAGCCGCGAATCCCCTTGAGCCCGTGGTACACATATTGTTTGTTGATCCAAAGGGTAAAAAATTCGATTTCTTTGCTTGTCAAGCGGGCGCAAAATAGTACATTCCCGCTCCAGGGCGCAACATTGGCGCATGCGCCAATTTTGCGCCCTAGGGCGAGAATGTAATATTTTTTGCCTGCTTGAAAAGCATATAAAATCGAATTTTGCGCCCTGAGGGTAAAAAAATGTTTATATTTATTAAGCCATTATATTAAACAAACAAGATTGGATTATTGCATCAAAATTTCGTAGAATGATAATCTTGTTTATTGTATACGCCTAAAAGGAATGAAATCATGGAAAATAAAAACATTTTCGTAATGAAGAAATTATTTTCTAAAACTAATGAAATTATTTTGTGAATTTTTTGAATTTATAAATTTTCTTTCACTTGGTAGGCAATTAACTTTTTTTTTAAAGACTTTTTTAGGCTTTTACGAGCGTAGAATATAAGCTGGTTCTCCATACAAGAACACCGCTTTTTAATGAAATTATATTAGAAATTTCAATATAATATTGGGTGATGTAATATTTCAATTTTTGCAGATGTAAAGTAGTATCAACGAGCAAATTGAATATTGAAAATATAAAAGATATTGGGAAATATTGCTGATAAATCATTTTTTAGATTGAAACTATATTAAAAATTAAAAATAAAAGTACCTAAACTCAATAAGCTCTATGAGAAAGCATTGCGCCGAATCACTTAGCAGCATTTTTACTTAATTTTACAATTTGAAAATAAAAAATATAGAAAAAAACGACTCCAAAAATTTTTTCACAACACTATAGTCGCACTGGGTCCGCTGAACCTAATACTTTCGAGACGTTACACTAAGAAAAAAAACAGCCATAGTTACTGGAATCTCCGGTCGCTCTGTCCATAATACTCGAGTAGTAGGACATAAATAGCTTACTTACTGACAGAAGTTGTAATAGCTGGTGTTTGAGTTAATATAAATGCATGTTTGTTTGGGTGAAAAATGACAGAAACTTAATGTGTTAAAACTTGGTAATGTGAACTGTCAAAAACAAATTCATAAATTTTAAAAATATTATTTCGATGTGTGATGCAGCTGTCGATGAATAGTCAATTCATCTAAATGTGCAGTACGTGACTATAATATATTTGTAAAGATTTTGTTTATTGCTTTATTATTAGCTGTTTTTCTATTTACTCTAAGAAGAGCAAAAAAGAGTATATGAGTGGACCAAGTGTATGGTACATGCTTAAGATGACCACGCGCCCATCATAAAAGACAAAGTACCAACTTATATGTAACATGCCCCCTCGTTGCCAAAACGGGGGCACGTAATACGTTGTTTTATAACTAAGATTTAATATTTTAAAGTTGCAAGATTGGGCATTTTACGGTTAAGAATTATGAAATTACTCTTATGTTACTACATATTCAAGTTAATAACGCTAAATTGATTCGTTACTATTTATAAAGAGAGGGAAAAAAGAAGTTTATCGACTGGTTGCATTACTGTAGCGGTTTCTACTTTAATCGCGTGTGAACAATTTAAGTGTTGAGGAACTCAAATAAAGAAAAATTTTATAAATTTAATGAGAAAATTCTAAATCAATTTAAAACGATTTCACTGAGCTATCCGCACTTAGTCATTTTATAAATTCAAAGGACGGATCGGAAAACTGATCAAGGCCAAAAATCAATTAAAGTATTATTGCAATTTTAAATAGAATTTATTTAGTATTAATAATAACGTGAAGGATTTTGGAAAGTCGATTCACAATTATAAATCTAAATTACTTATCAATCTTGTCCAATGCATTAAAGTTTTAACATGGTTGGCAATCAAGCATTCCTATTTCGAAATTGATTACTACACTGATTATTTTTAGTTTGATTAAAATTAATTAAAACAATTAATTCTCTAGTTATTATTATTTTCCCACTTATCTGTATTTGCGCTGCTCCGTCGCTCTCCTCGGCAGATGAACTCGGCTTTGCAAAAAAATCTTTCTAGTACATCTATTGGAACCCTCTGCCGCGCATTTTTAAATCATTCAAATTTCGAAGGTGAAATGAATTTCGACATTTATAAAGAAGTAGTCCAGATTAACACTAATTGAATTTAAAACACACTGGAATTTGAGTTTTATGTAGTATCGTTTTAAACTATCGATTTAATAACATAATTAGAAAAATGTTACTCATGTTTGAAAGAATAACATAGAAAAATATGTCTGAAAACAATTAAAAATGTTACTCTTAATTTAACTGAAAATCGCGGGGGGTGGGGTCCCACAAAGGACCCGCCAGCCTGCTCTAGAACATTGCCCAGCGCGGAATGGTCATTCGTAACTCTCTCTCTTCTCTACGTTCTTCTTAAACGCAAAGAGGGGAGAGAGCTTTTACAGCTCTCCTTCAAACAATTAGCAGAGAGAGTTGTGTCAATTCATGCACTCTCTCTCTCTCTACCCTATTGCTTGAAGATGCTCTCCTTCCATCACCAATTCCCTACCTCAGCCTTAACCCTGTAGGTAGTAGAGACGGAGAAGAGAGAAATGAAGTCGCATTGGTTAATTGCTGTTCTCACGATAGTTGGTCTGACGTAGTGACCACCCATTAAAGTCATTGTATTACTAAATAAATATTAACGGTTTGAAATAATCTTCATCTTTCTAAAATTTCAGCGAAAATAATTCTAGCACGTTTATTTCTAAAATTAATTTTAATAAAGTAAAAAAAAAACAAAAATAAAAAATTTAATAATTTTCTCACACATCACCCCTCTTTACTTAAGAAAATTGTCATCCTCTGCAATCATTATGCAGCCAGCAGAGGTACGAGCGACGGAGCAGGTTCACAATTTGTCTGAAACAATTATGCATAAGTTTAATTATCAACAATTATATTGGGTCGAATGAATTTCAAGTTGATTTGACAATTTTTAGTAATGTTAAATATTTAAGAAAAATCCGTCAGAACAATGATTTAGAAATCCCAATATAATTGTTTTACAGTTTAAGCAAATGTCACTTATGCAAACAAAAATTTAAGTGATAGTGATAAAAATTGGTTTTATTTTTATTTTTAAGGTAAACTTTAGTATTTTGGTAATCTTAATGTTGTTGGTGCGCTGAAAATCTGGAGTCTTACACTCTTCACAGGAGGAGCGGGGTCCTCTTCCGTTTGCTCCTCCTGCACACCAATGATTTTTTTGTTTTGTTACCCCATTAGGTTGAATGGTGTCCTTCTTAGTTGATTGTCTGGTGAAAGAGATTGGTTAGTGGTTTTAACATGATTACTACGATGTAGTTATAAATCAGCTTTATCTTAAGTCCTTTGTTGTCTGAAACATAAAGTGTTCATTAACTGGAGATTTAAAAATTTGATTAATCACTATCTTCATGCAAGGATTTTGCTAAGGTTCATTAGGCATATAAAGTCGTTATTTGCGATAAGCCAGAAATGGTTAATATTGCATGCAATAGTAGGTAGCGTAGATAGAAAAGTTTGGTCACCTAACTTAGTCTGGCATTGGTCTAACTTTTAATTAAAGTTAGTCCAACTTAAGATTAGGTTTGTCGGGTCGACTCTGGCTAGAGTCATTGGTCGGGTCAAGTGGTTTGTTCATCTTACACTTTATTTGCATTAGATAATCTATTGCACATAGAAGTGGGTCTGCTATAATAGTGGTCATGATTTGGTCTACCCTTATTTCAGGGTGTTGGTCATTGCCTTGGTGAGACAATTTGTTGATCACTTGATCTATATGATCTTGATGTTGCTTAAAACTTCCGTTTTGCAGTAGTGTCGGTTTGGTAATAACACTCTTAGAGTGATTCAGCTTGATCTTCTTAATTTTGTTCTTGGTCTGATTGGAATTTATGATGGAAATTATGTATACAGTTTTTGACATGTTGGGAATACTGCTTAAACTTGATAGACTTTTTGCACAAGGTACATTCTTTTGTTTCCTCCGAATTTACAAAGCCTTGGGGCTCGCTTAGTTGCATGTATTGGATACGCTGGGCTTTGCAAATTAATGAATGGATATCCTTATATTGCTAAGTGATATCGTGTTCGCAAATGGTGCATCGTTCTATTTTGTTTCTAGTGCAGTTGAGGAATTTTTGGAGATCCGCGAAACGCACTTGATATTTTTGGTCAGCGCTCCGAAAGGCTTTGCTAGCATCTGTCTCATTTATAAATCGAATATATCCGTAACGTAGTTTGTTAGGTTTTTCTTTGGTAATATGCAGGTATTCGATTAGACCGAGGTCTCGGAAAGCTCTGAATAGATTGTTTTCATTCTCTAATCTAGGCACTATGCAATATAATCGACATGGATCTTCTGTGATTAAGGTATTGGATCTAGATTCTGTGAAAGGATTGTCTAAATTCGTTTGAAGTGGTGTGTCAAGGACTTGCTTATCCTTAATCGAATGAAATTCTTGCAGAGATTTTTTCATGCCTAGTTGAGCCTTTAGAGTTTTAACCGGGAAAGGTTTAACTAGGATTTCGATATACTTATCAGCGTCCCGTTCTATAATAGTTATCTGCTCGATCGGCCCCCGTGTTTCTAATTCTTTTATTATTCCCCATAATTGACGGCCGTCACGGTTTTCTAGTACTAGGGTCTCGCTTTGGGTCGAGTCACTGCTAAAAACGCCCTCAGTTGACATAGCTAATTTTGATTCGGTTCAACAAGAAACTGAAAGAAAAATAATCATTAGGTCAATAGTTAGTGATAAATTTTATGATAATATACAGATAGCAAAACGACTTGAAGCATTGGTTAGTATCAGAGATGGTTAGTCGTTATATATGATATGAAGGTCAAACTAGAAGTCAACAAGCGCCGTTTGCTTTAGGTTAGTAACTGTAGCCTTATCATTTATGGTTGAGGTTGTGATTTTGACATTAGATTGATTAATGGGAGGAGTTGGAGTACTTATAAAGTGATCTGTGTTGTCGGTGTCCTTGTCAACCGATTTTAACTTATGATGATAATAATGTTCATTTTGATTAGTTTTGGATACGCCTACTGAGTTCTTGAATTTAATAAATAGCCATCCAATGATTGCGACTAGGCCTATACACAGTATGATTCCTAACTCATAACTTCCATGCAAAGAGCCTCTGATGGAGTGATGTTCTCTACTGTGCTGTGCTATATCCTTGAGTCGGTCTGATATGTGTCTCAAGCTTTTTTCGTTCCATTTACTATTTGAACTAGGATGTATTTCTGGTAGAGTTTGAGCTTGAACATTGCTCTCAGCTTTAAATATTGGCAGTAGATCTTCAACCTTCAACTGTAGCTGGGGTTGATAAGTGTATTTTTCACTGCTGATTCCCGTGCTCATACCTACCAGAGTAACTTGAGTGGTTCTCCCTATACAGTTATCGATGATATATAGTCTGCTAGTATCGGTCGATTGTAGAATTTCTTCTGTTCGTAGTCCACAGATGATCCTGACTATGGTTTTATTAGTTAATAAGTATAACCATACTGCCTTGGTGTGGAGGTAACTCCACTGGGATGATGGATTTGTCACATATATTATGTTACAATGCTGGAAATGGTTCTCGTGCGGGTGATGAACATAATAAGTTCAGAATCATCTCGCGCGGTTGGGTCCATCAATGGTCCTTTAACTTCACAATAAGTCCATACGGATAATCTATACACTCATGTAGGTAGTCATGATCGAATTTAAGGTAGTATTTATTCTTTTCATTTAGCGCAATGGAGGAGTGTGTTAGTTTGATTTTAGCGTATCCCAAATGGTGGTCTTTCCAATTCTGTACGGTGAATGATAGATACATACGGTACGTGGAGTACGGCTCTCTTTCAACCATAGGAAGATATAAGATTACTAAAACTCTGTTCTCTTGGTAAATAGTATCTATTTGAGATATTTTTACTATCACAATCTAAGGTATGCTCACGTATATAGGGATACATCTGGAACTTTTTAATTTTGAGAAATTGTCTTCACAACAATTGAAAAGTCCATAATACAAGTTTCTGGAGTGGCACACATTTCAATAAGGGCTTAAATTACTCGTTTCTGTAAGTAGAATATGTAATTAAATTTTGGTATCGATTGAACAAACGTTGTTCACAGTATATAATTTTATACATAAAAAATAATACTTTTTTCATATTTTTCTACGTGTGTTTCTTGAGCTATAAAAAAAGTAACGTACTTTCGATCATTCTCAAATTTTTTGAGCATAATGAATATGGTAAAAAGAACAGTTTAAGCCTACCCTGGTATATGTGCCTCTCTTTAGGAAGCTGTTAGACTATTTTTAATGTTAGTGTAATTTTCACCTAAAAAAAATTTTCCAAAATTTTCAAAATTTGTTCTAAATTGACTAAGCATGGTTCAAAATGTGTAAAGATCAACAAAATCGTTACATGATGTTTTGGCATGATAAATCACCTGATAAATCAGGTGATTTATCACCTGATTTTTTTTAATAGGAATCTATTTTCCTTTCCTGACAATTTGCGCAGGTCCGTACGAAGTCAAGTACGTCACTTTTCATTCTCGGCCAATAATATCGTTCTCTAATTTTGGCATAAGTCTGGTTAATACCTTTGTCCCCTCAAATTAAACTGTCGTGTAGGTTGAAAATAATCTCTTCTCTCATTCTCACTAGGATATTTAGACCTACCGTAACACAGTGTGACAGTTATGTTGGTGTGATTGAAATGCTTCCTGAGTATTACGTTAAGCATTCCTGGGCCTAAATGGTCGGTCACCTGGCTCCGTCTAGGTACACGTAACATCAGGATTTTAATTTCATTCAGTAGTCTGACTATTCTATCAAGAGTGTTATTTGAAATATCGATGTCCAATAAATCTTGTTCCTTATCATTTCAGATCAAAGATAATACATTTTGCCCCTTATAAGGTTTAACCGTTATCTGACCTCTTATGGGTTTATGCCATTTCATATCTCGGATATCTATAGCACCAATGTCATTTAATAGTCTCGTTACCGAGTCATGTCAGTTAAAATCTCCAGACATAAAGTGTAAATAGTGGTCTCTTTCATATGTTGAACAATTCCTTGCTTAAACTACATTATTCATTCCTTTCTCTCGCTCTTCTGTAGAGCTAGTTAACTTACCTGTGCTTATGTCAGGTGTCAAAGCATTATCGGCTGGTACACAAGCGGGTATAGACGGTAATATAGTAAAAGTATCGTTTGCCTCTTCAGTGTAGTTTATATTCACAGTATCTTCTACAGGATTTGTTTCCGGTATTGCATCAAGATTAGGAAACTAAACCTGTCTTTTTCTATGCGGCGGTGTATTGCTCTTTTGTAATCCATTAACCATAATGTAAGGTGTCACGAAGATGACTCTTTGAACCGGTGGGTGTACAAAAGAACTGCTCACATTGGCTTCCACATCAGTGTTTTCGCGGTTTTCTCAACCATCTAGTTCGTTATCGGTGATGATTTTGCCGACAGTACATTGAACTGTATTTATTGAATTACTCGTTACTTTAAGTAGTTGCTCATGCATTCTCTAGTATAGATATTAAATTAGACATTGTATTGGTAATTTCAGGAATACCTAGTTTCTTTGCCTTTGCTACTATTTTATCTCTTTGATAAGCGTGGGTTCATCCCCATCTATAAAATATCCAGGCATGGGTTTAATTGGAGGATCAGCAAGTTTTTACAAGAATACCAAGTCACCAGTATTATACCAATGTTCTCTCAGAATCTGTTCCAATTTATCGCGTTTATGTTCAGTATCTATTTTTATATTTTGTTTGTCAGCAGTTGTTAACCCTCACTTCTTAGATACAACGGTCTCAGTTACTGCTTTATAACTGGCATTGATTGCAGCAGAGTCATCTTCTTTTCCCGTAAATGACAATAAAAATTAGGGTACTGCACCATCGTCGTCCTTAAGACATCAGATTATTTCATTTAAAATGTTTTCAGAAGTAATTATGTCAGATTCATCTTTTGTAGCAGATGAGGTAGGTGCCGCTAAAATCGGTTGGTTTCCTTCTTGTGTTGGAGTTTGTTCAATGGAGAAATCTTGACAATCGGTGCCTTCTCCGGTATCACTCAGAGGCACTGCTTTCAAATGGATTATTTGAGTATCTTCTGGCTCAGTCGTAGCTGGTGCTGGTATTTCAGCGTTGGTAACAGTTTCTGATTCAGGATCAGTGATTTGATTACCTCTTAATCTGCTGCGTCTGGGGTCTATCAATGGAGGGCGTGTATCCCGCTGGAAGATGTTTTCTACGTCACTTTCAGTATCAGAATCAAGGATAGTAGTTGGTATCACTTTTTTAGTGAGTACTTTCCCCTGTGGTTGACTGATACTTACTTTACTCATGCTTGATTGATCACTGCTATTACCACTGAGTGTACGTGGTCTATTTAAACGTCTTTCTTTATTAACTGGGACTGCTTTTCTAGCTTAACTCGCTAGAGTATCTTTATATACTAATTTCGACTTCACTATGTTGAGTTTTATTACTCTCCCTTGCTGGATACCTTTACTATCTCTAGGGAAAATCGCAATTTCGGTAAAGGTTTTTTAGTAGTTGCTCCTGGCAGGCTGCCTCTTCGTTTAGGCGCTACAGGTGGTTAATTCGAAGGAGCAATTACACTAGTTCTTGGAGCATTATCTAGGTCATTTGCTTTTAGAGATTCGTCTATGGTTAGTCTCTCTAACGTGGGTTTCGTTCTTTTACTCATCATCAAGACTCGTAATTTAGGTAAGTTGTAATTTATTTCCTTTTCTGTAAGTGCCTCAATAAAATTTCGTGACAATGCATCCGCATTAGTATTTAATTTCCCCGATTCATAACGAAACTTGTACGTGTAGTCGGTAAATTTCAACATCCATTGCATAAGTCATTTTCCAGGGTCTTTTCGGTTATGCATCCAGTTCAGTGGTTTATGGTCAGCTAGTAATATGAATTCCTTGCCTAATCAATAAGGTCAGAAATGATGCATAGCGTACAAAGCAGCTAAACACTTCTTATCAGTATTGCAATAATTCCGCTCGGTGGCGTTAAGCAATCGTAATAGATATGCTACTGGGTGGTCAAATCTCTCTTTTTTTCGACCGAGCCCCTGTTGCATAATCTGGTGCATTGGTAATTAGGGTAAAGGTCTTGTCGGAATCGGAAAAAATCAGTGTCGGTGATTGTATCAGACAATCCTTTAAAGTCTGGAATCTATTTTCTTACTCTGCTCCCCACTCGAGACATTGTTTCTTTCATAGTTGATTAGACGAAGGTCTAGCCAGTTTTTAAAAATCTTTTGTAAAATGTCTGTAGTAGCCAGCCAACCTTAAGAACTGTCGAACATTTTTTAGTGTTTTAGGGGTAGGAAAGTTCTGCACTGCTTTCATCTTTCCTGGATCTGGTTCTACACCTCGTTCGCTGGTGATATGTCCTAGGAAGATTACTCCCTTTCTTAATAATTCAACCTTTTAAGGTTGCAATGCGAGATGCGCTACTCGAAGTCGATTGAAAAAGTTTCTGAGCTTTCGGTCATGGTCATGTAGGTTCCGCGCATAAATTATGGTGTCATGCAAGTATGCTAGGATTTCAATGTTTTGTAATACTAATAAGATCTTGTCAATTAAACGCTGAAACGTAGAGGGCGCCCCCTTGAGGTCCTCCTAAAGTCGGGTGCACTGATAGTGTCCGTTAGGTGTTGTAAAAGCACTCTCCCATTGATCTGCCTTATGTAAGAATAGCTGCTGATACTCATGCGTGAGATCGAACACTGCAAAATACACGGAACCTCCTAACTGGTCCAAGATGTCTGTAATATTTGGCAATGGGTAAGCGTCCCCAATTGTTATTTTGTCCAGGTTTTGGGAGTGAGAATGACCATGCGCCAACGAGGATTCCCATATTTATCTGCTTTCTATGGTACTACTATAACAGGGTTGTTAACTGGTGAGAAGGAAGGTTCAATGATTCCATCCTTGAGTATCTTCTCTACCTTATTTCCGACTACTTGTTTACGGATCGGCGGATGTCTGTATTGTTTCGTATTTATGAGAATATCATCTGTTGTAGGTATTCGATGTTCGGTTAGATGTGTGACTGACAACTGGTCTCCTGGTAATAAAAACACATCATTGTAATCTATTATTTGGTCTTCGACGGGTTTTCTTTCTTTTTGATTCAAATGGTCCATACTTATTATGTTTAGTAATGTTCAAAATCTTTGATATCACAGGCCCACAAAATGAAAAAAAATGTCTGAACTTTTGACCGGACATACATATTCCCATGTATTTTTCGACGCTGAATCCGAATCTGTAATAAAAATATAGGGTTTTCCTACCTTTTCTCAGAGTTTTATTGAAAAAACCTCATTTTTTACGGTTTTTTTGCGGTTTTTCGAGTCTAGAAAAAACAAATCATGAGATACGGTTAATTGGACTTCAAAATCGAATTCTACGGGAAAAAATACACGGAAAACCATACCTTCAAATTTTTTTAACGCGATTCTAGTCCTCTGTATGGGGCTGAAAAGATGAGGAAATCGGTAAAAGTCGAAATTTTGCCTAAAATGGATTTAAACAATATTAAAATTTAATCATGCGTCTTTTGAAGAGTCGATGAACATTGGAAATACTATCCTGGGGGTTTTTCAGATTGCTGATCATGAATTTGAAGTCAGATTGTGTAAAAACTACTTCTAGAGGGCGGTGACAAGAACTGTATATGGTAAATTTATCGATTTTTTAAAAATTTTACGTCTGAAATACTAATTTTAGAGTCTTTCACAGCATTGACTGTAAATTCAAGATATTAACTTAGCCTATTGTGTACGTTAAACTTAACATTTTGTCTATGTTTGTCTCTCTCTCTCTCTCTCTCTCTCTTTCCGATGTTTTTTTAAATTGGCTTACGCTTACGTACACGTTTCTCTTCGAATGACCGATGTAGTGGATTTCTGACACGTTTTTGTCCTTTTTCGCAGCTGTTTCTCTTTTTATCATCCAGCAGTAATCTGCTAACATGTTGATACCCCAGTTTCCTTGAAATCTACGTTCAAACTCCTTTAAATCTTGGTGAAATCGTTCACCATGCTCTTCACTAAAGTCTCCGTTATTTTCAGGAAACTGATCAACGTGTGAATCAAGAAAATGAAGTAAGTTCATTAGTTCATTTAAGTTCATTAGACAACCCAATTTTTCAAAATTACGTACCATTCTTTTCACAATAGCTTTATAATTCGTGTCTTTGGCATTACCCAAAAATTTCGTCGATACCTCTTTAAAACTTAACCATGCTGCCTTTTCAACATCCGTCATGCTTTGTTCAAAGTTTTCGTCTCTAAATAAAGTTCGGATTTCAGGACCATCAAAAATACCTTCATTTAATTTAGCATCAGATTTATGGGGAAATACTTTGCTTATATATTGGAAGCATTGACCGTCCTTGTCCAAAGCTTTAACTAATTGCTTTATCAATCCAAGCTTTATATGCAGAGGCGGTATCAAAATTTTCGAAGGATTAACGAGTGGATCTTTTATAACATTCTGTTTTCCAGGTTCAAACAATTCTCTTGATGGCCAAATTTTCTTTTTATAGTGTTTTTCTATCTCTGCTATCAAACATGCATAAATAACATGGGTACTTCGTAAATCCAGATTGTTGTCCAAGTATCATAGATAAAATCTTTAAATCGCCACATATTTGCCATTTATGTTCTCTATATTTTATTTTCGTTAAAAGTAGTTCAAGATTGGAATACTCTTCTTTAAGTACTGTTGAATGTGCTAATGGTATAGGAGCATATTTATTTGTGATATTGAGGAGTACTGCTTTAAGGCTGCGCTTTGATGAATCAATGAATAGTCGCCAATTTTCAGGTTTGTATATGTTGGGTTTCAATTCATCAATAAGACCTTTCACGTCCGTGCAATAAACCATATTAGAATCATTCTTGAAATAATTTCTAAAGCGCTCTTCTCGATTACGATATGCACATACTTTAGTACCCTTTGTCAACATATTTCGTCTCTTAAACTCTGAAGCCATAAACTCTGATTGTTCCTTAGATAAACCACTCTTTCTAAATAAATCGTTCAGACTTTTTTGATCAAACTTTTCAACAGTTCGTTCTTCACCCTTAGGAATATACTCTTCATCACTATCCAGAGAATGTTCTTCAGGTGAACTTAAATCTTCTTCATTTGATGAGCTTCCGTCTGCGGCAATCAGATTTTCAGTTGTTTCATCTGTCGAGTTTTCATCTACATTTAGATTCCCTAAGCCTGTTGTAAAACTATCTCTCGAATCTTTATTTTCAAAAATATCTATAAAATTCTTGGATGGAAATTCTATACAAGAAGTATTAGGATATACTATTCCTTTTTTCTGTATCTTGTCTAAACCTTGTATCTTTGTTAAACAAAAATAGCAATCATTTTCATCTTTTGGTTCCTTCCACTTTGTAGGTATAGTAAATTTTAATTTGGACCTAGCCTGACTGGTGTTGTATCGATTCATCATGGCATATCATGAAGCACATATATAATGAGGAACCCAAATTTTATCCTGTTGAGAAATCTCAATATCAAAACATTTTTGATAGATAAAATTAATATTATCTGTGATTTTTCTTTTGTTTCGTTGTCCAATATATTCTGAACATACATAACAGAAATTATCTTGAGATCCATTACACGTATGGTTAAAACTGTTATTGGATGTACCAGCGCAGTTTAAAAAAGGTTGAAAATTTGAATTAGCCATATTGTTGAATTAAACCCCACACACTAGGAATCCTGTTCCGATCGCAGGTGAGTCCGCCGTCCTAGGGGTGATAACTCTCATACCTCCCCAGGCCTAAGTATGAGAGCTTTCCGACTTTGACGAGGACAATGTCAACTCGTCGTCGGACACACTACGGCATCATTCTCACATCCTAGTGCTCCCCTGCAGGACAGCGCGCCTTCGCTGGGTTCGTTACTGCAAAGTATTGAGTACACCGAATCATTCTACACATCCCATTTTCAGGGCAGTTGTCATCGTGACCAATACTTCGCAGCAGCAGGTTTTTTTTAGGTACCCTTATAGAGTACTGATATATATATATATATAGCTTTGAAAAAAGATCATAGGTCCCATTCGTTTATAAACAATGCTTTAAGATCAATGACAGTGTACAACAGTGATTAACTGAACGGAGCTTTAAAATGAAACCGAATTCATTTCTAAACAACAGTACCTAGTTTTACAACAGAATAAGTATAAATAAAAAATTGACAGATCAAATTGTCTCTGACACAAACACACCAAATGAAGAAGATCTAAGTTCACCTGAAGAACATTCTCTGGATAGTGATGAAGAGTATATTCCTAAGGGTGAAGAACGAACTGTTGAAAAGTTTGATAAAAAAAGTCTGAACGATTTATTTAGAAAGAGTGGTTTATCTAAGGAACAATCAGAGTTTATGGCTTCAGAGTTTAAGAGACGAAATATGTTGACAAAGGGTACTAAAGTATGTGCATATCGTAATCGAGAAAAGCGCTTTAGAAATTATTTCAAGAATGATTCTAATATGGTTTATTGCACGGACGTGAAAGGTCTTATTGATGAATTGAAACCCAACATATACAAACCTGAAAATTGGCGACTATTCATTGATTCATCAAAGCGCAGCCTTAAAGCAGTACTCCTCAATATCACAAATAAATATGCTCCTATACCATTAGCACATTCAACAGTACTTAAAGAAGAGTATTCCAATCTTGAACTACTTTTAACGAAAATAAAATATAGAGAACATAAATGGCAAATATGTGGCGATTTAAAGATTTTATCTATGATACTTGGACAACAATCTGGATTTACGAAGTACCCATGTTATTTATGCATGTTTGATAGCAGAGATAGAGAAAAACACTATAAAAAGAAAATTTGGCCATCAAGAGAATCGTTTGAACCTGGAAAACAGAATGTTATAAAAGATCCACTCGTTAATCCTTCGAAAATTTTGATACCGCCTCTGCATATAAAGCTTGGATTGATAAAGCAATTAGTTAAAGCTTTGGACAAGGACGGTCAATGCTTCCAATATATAAGCAAAGTATTTCCCCATAAATCTGATGCTAAATTAAATGAAGGTATTTTTGATGGTCCTGAAATCCGAACTTTATTTAGAGACGAAAACTTTGAACAAAGCATGACTGATGTTGAAAAGGCAGCATGGTTAAGTTTTAAAGAGGTATCGACGAAACTTTTTGGGTAATGCCAAAGACACGAATTATAAAGCTATTGTGAAAAGAATGGTACGTAATTTTGAAAAATTGGGTTGTCTAATGAACTTAAAACTTCATTTTCTTGATTCACACGTTGATCAGTTTCCTGAAAATAACGGAGACTTTAGTGAAGAGCATGGTGAACGATTTCACCAAGATGTAAAGGAGTTTGAACGTAGATTTCAAGGAAACTGGGGTATCAACATGTTAGCAGATTACTGCTGGATGATAAAAAGAGAAACAGCTGCGAAAAAAGGACAAAAACGTGTCAGAAATCCACTACATCGGTCATTCGAAGAGAAACGTGTACGTAAGCGTAAGCCAATTTAAAAAAACATCGGAAGAGAGAGAGAGAGAGAGAGAGAGAGACAAACATAGACAAAATGTTAAGTTTAACGTACACAATAGGCTAAGTTAATATCTTGAATTTACAGTCAATGCTGTGAAAGACTCTAAAATTAGTATTTCAGACGTAAAATTTTTAAAAAATCGATAAATTTACCATATACAGTTCTTGTCACCGCCCTCTAGAAGTAGTTTTTACACAATCTGACTTCAAATTCATGATCAGCAATCTGAAAAACCCCCAGGATAGTATTTCCAATGTTCATCGACTCTTCAAAAGACGCATGATTAAATTTTAATATTGTTTAAATCCATTTTAGGCAAAATTTCGACTTTTACCGATTTCCTCATCTTTTCAGCCCCATACAGAGGACTAGAATCGCGTTAAAAAAATTTGAAGGTATGGTTTTCCGTGTATTTTTTCCCGTAGAATTCGATTTTGAAGTCCAATTAACCGTATCTCATGATTTGTTTTTTCTAGACTCGAAAAACCGCAAAAAAACCGTAAAAAATGAGGTTTTTTCAATAAAACTCTGAGAAAAGGTAGGAAAACCCTATATTTTTATTACAGATTCGGATTCAGCGTCGAAAAATACATGGGAATATGTATGTCCGGTCAAAAGTTCAGACATTTTTTTTCATTTTGTGGGCCTGTGTATTTATTGGTTATTTAAGTAGTTTATTCTCTGGAATAAGACTACGAATAAAAATCAGGATTTACGTATTCAAACAGTAACAAGTCCCGGGGATTTATAGTTATAAATGTATATTTTTCCTCTGTGTTGATTGCCATGACCCTGCATACCCTATTGGTGTCAGCAACGATTCTTCCTTTTATCCGAACCTTTTCATTACTGACATCAATTCGTGGCAAATATCCTTCTTTTAAATTTGAGTGATCGAGTTAATCTTTAAAATCTGTCTAGTTCTTCCCTTAAGATGATATTTTTGTGGACCTGTCTTGTCTTCATCCGAAACCATCGAAAAAGAGTCATTGTCTACGCTACTTGTCTTCTTTGTAGTGATTAAAGAGCCTATACATGAGCTTCCTTGTGTCACTTGATCCATATCTGCGTGATCACTCATTTCCTTTCCTATAAAAGGTATGGGATGCATTACATTTCCTGAAATCATAAGGGCGTGGTTATAATAAGATATGACATCTTCTTCGTGCTCCAGGTATCTTTGACCTATTAGTCTATTCTGTTCTTTTGGGAAATTACAATTTACGATATGAAATCTTATGGGTCGTTCCCTTAACGTGAGCAGAGTGGTTCCATAAGTCTTAATCCATTTGTTTGTGATACCACGGAGTTCAGTAGCCTTGTTGAGGTCATATAGTACCTCTTTATCTACTGCACTATATTTTATTAAATTTACAGCAGCACCGTTGTCAATCATAAAGGTCAGCCAAGGATTTTTCCCTTCCAGAACATGTAGTCTTATTGCTGTGGGCTCATCGGGTTTGACATCGCTGCTGACAATTCCTTTATACGTAGCAATTTTCGCTGCGGATTTTTCATTATCATGATTGGATTTTAGGTCTAGGGAATTGCCCCTTTCCGTAAATGGTTCTTCTGATTCTTTAGTGATGAGGCAATAGCGGGTCTGTTTCGGCTGGTCGTCTCGTAATTGCGAGGAGCCTAATGCAAGTTTAAAGGATTATATAGATTATTATGAGCATTCTATTCAGCAGAGTTTTGGCTTAAAGGTATTTGGTTTTTGATGATTGATACTGTTGTTGTGAATCTCTCCTAGCATAATCATGGGTAAAACGAGGAGGCGGCCTATTGTCTTGCATGCTTCTGAATGATCCGTTAGTTTGAACATTGTAGTTGGTTCTTCTTGAACTATTTAGTTTTATTTAAGTTAGATTGTCTAATCTTCTAGGCGGAGATGGCTGTACATAGTTCACATCAAATGATTGTGTCATGGGCCTTGCGTGCCAATTGTTAAACCGTTGTTTTGAAGGATTTGTATGCTGAGAACTCAGTCTTCTACCAGTTCTGTTTTTGAGACTTTCCATGAAATTTATACCCGGTATCTGAAATAATTTGTGTTTCTATTCGAGTTTCTATTCTTACTTCATCCTTGTAAGCTTCTTGTAAAGTAGCGGGGTTTCGTCCGTCCACTGAAATGGTTATATCAGTAGGCAGACCCCGAATGAAAATGTCTTTAGTCATCATTTCCAAAGGCTTAATCATATGAGTGAGGTTTGTTGGGGTCGAGTCCGGTGTTTCCTCTGCAAGTGCTGTTTTCGCTCCACTTAACAGAATGGTAAGCCTGTCATAGAACCTTCCTACCGTTTCTCCTTGTTTCATACGTAAATCATTTATTTTGGTCGTATAGTAGGTGCAGTTTTTTCCTGAAGCGAAACAAGTCTTCAGATGGGTTATTAATTCATTCACCGTGTCAAAAGTGTGCCCATAAGTACAATCACGGGCACTCCCTTGTAATTTACTTAGTACTGCTTGTACGTACTGGCCCTCACAGTTCGCAGGTACATACCCTTTCCTGTTTCTGACGTCCTGTATGAAGTCCTTCAAAGGCATGTTACTACAGTTGAAGTTTCATAGTCTTGCCAAGGCACTATTAGGAGCGAAGCTGTTAGCCATAGCACTCAACATCCTCAATGATTCGTCAGCCATAGTGGTATTATTACCCTCCAGAGGGCTCATCCTGATGTTTTAACGTAATGTTATTACTGGTTGTGCTGATATCAAAAACTACCCCTTTATTAACTTTTCTGGGGATTGCTAATTAATATTGATAACTATTTCCTTTCTTACTAACTGGTTCATTTACAATTTCGTGCTTTTATTCTATTTTACTTGTTATATTGTGCTACACAATACCTTTGTTTCTCACTATTTTTCTCTGGAAGATGATTGCTTACAGTTCCAGTTAGCATTTCTTTCACTGTTATCTTTTTGATTTATCTAAAACTACAGATATATGCTATATACCCTTTATTTTCTTTTTTATTATTTATTATTATACATAACTGATATAATAAAATCTGACATCAACCAGTTGTACAATTTAATCTAATCCTGATGACAATGCTGCTCATTTCACGTTTGATTTAAATTCTTTAATTTTCTTATATGAACCTAAATATTTCGAATTGTTCATGAGAAATAATCTAATTTAATATTACCATACAAAGTTTTGACTACTTGCTTGGTTTTTGAATTATTAAAAATTTAAGAGTTTGTGGGTTCCATCAATTATTTTCACGAGCTACAATGAACTGTACGAAATTTTAAAAAAATCATAAATTGAAGAAGGTTGGCTTTCCTAATTCTTTCATTAATAATAAGAGAAAAATTTATTTCTTCTAAATGAAATTAACAGAAACATACAATATTAAAGAAATGGTTTTAAAATCTACACTATTTTCACTGTTTAAATTTAAGGCAAACGTAACCAATTCAATTTGGCTATATTATCGTTAATAAAAAAAATAACTTTCAGAATTCATGACTTAAAATGTACTCGCGTACATCACTATATAGTCACACTAACTCAAATGAACCTAAATAGTTCGAGAAGAACCAACTACAATGTTCAAACTAACGGATCATTCAGAAGCATGCAAGACAATAGGCCGCCTTCTCGTTTTAACCATGGTTATGTTAGCAGAGATTACGCAAGACATAACAACCGTTAGATTACCAAGTTAATCGACCTTACATGTCACAGCGGAATCTAACATTTGCACAAGACCTGAGGTAATTTAATCTATATAGTCAACCACAACAGTATGAAACCGGATTCACTAACAACCAGTATCGTAAATATCGACGACCTTTCAATTAAGGTAATCGTGATACTAATTTTCAACGAACAACAGCATCAACCATCAAAAAACAAACCTCTAAGCCAAGACTCTGCTGAACAGAATGCACATAATAATCCATATAATCTTTCAAACTCGCATGTGACTCGTCGCAATAACGAGACGACGAGCCGAAAGAGACTAACTATTGCCTCATCACCAAAGAATCAGCAGAACCATTTACGGGTAGAAGCAATTCCCAAGACATTACATATTCCGGAAGGAAAGAATTCTTGGCTGACATTTATAATTGACAATGATGCTGCTGTAAATTTAATATAATATAGTGCAGAAGATAGAGAGGTACTGTATGCCCCCAACGAGGCTATCGAACTCAATGCTATCACAGATAAATCCATTAAGACTTATGGAACCACTTGTCTCACGTTAAAGAAATGACTCGTAAAATTTCACATCATAAATTGTAATTTCCCAATAGAACAGAATGGACTGATAGGATGAAGATATATAAAGCAAGAGGAAGCTGTCATATCTTATTATAACCACGATCTTATGATTTCAGGAGATGTGATGCATCCCATACCTTTTATAGGGAAGGAAATGAGTGATCACGCAAATACAAATCAAGCAACACAAAAAAGCTCATGTATAGACTCTTTAGTCACTACAAAGAAGACAAGTAGCGTAGACAATGACTCTTTTTCGATGGTTTCGAATGAAGACAAGACAGGTCCACAAAAATATCATCTTGAGGGGAGAAGTGGACAGATTTTAGCGATAAGACTCAATTAATCAAATTTAAAAGAAGAATATTTGCCACGAATTGATGTCAGCAATGAAAAGGTTCTGATAGGAGAAGGAATCGTTGCTGACACCAATGGGGTATGCAGGATCATGGCAATCAACACAGGGGAAGAGGATACATTTATAACTATGAATCCCCGGGACTTGTTACTGTTTGAATACGTAAATCCTAATTTTTATTCGTAGTCTTATTTCAGAGAATAAACTACTTAAATAACCAATAAATATCAAAGATTTTAAACATTACTAAACATAATAAGTATGGACCATTTGAATCAAAAAGAAAGAAAACACGTCAAAGACCTATTAATAGATTACAATGATGTGTTTTTATTACCAGGAGACCCGTTGTCAGTCACACATCTAACCGAACATCGAATACCTACAACAGATGATATTCCCATAAATATGAAACAATACAGATATCCGCCGATCCATAAACAAGTAGTCGGAGATAAGGTAGAGAAGATGCTCAAGGATGGAATCATTGAACCTTCCTTCTCACCAGTTAACAACCCTGTTATAATAGTACCATAGAAAGCAGATAAATATGGGAATCCTCGTTGGCGCATGGTCATTCTCACTCCCAAAACCTGGACAAAATAACAATTGGGGACGCTTACCCATTGCCAAATATTACAGACATCTTGGACCAGTTAGGAGGTTCCGTGTATTTTGCAGTGTTCGATCTCACGCATGAGTATCAGCAGCTATTCTTACATAAGGCAGATCAATGGGAGAGTGCTTTTACAACACCTAACGGACACTATCAGTGCACCCGACTTCAAGGGGGTCCCTCTACGTTTCAGCGTTTAATCGACAAAATCTTATTAGGATTACGAAACATTGAAATGCTAGTATACTTGCATGACACCATAATTTTTGCACGGAACCTCCATGACCATGACCAAAAGCTCAGAAACTTTTTCAATCGACTTTGAGTAGCGCATATCGTATTGCAGCCTTAAAAGGTTAAATTCTTAAGAAAGTGAGTAACCTTTCTAAAACATATCACCAGCGAACGAGGTGTAGAACCAGATCCAGGAAAGATGAAAGCAGTGCAGAACTTTTCTACCCCTAAAACACTAAAAAGTGTTCGACAGTTTTTAAGGTTGGCTGGCTACTACAGACATTTTACAAAAGATTTTTCAAAACCGGCTAGACCTTTGTCTAATCAACTATGGAAGAAACAATCATTCGAGTGGGAAGCAAAGTAAGAAAATAGATTCCAGACTTCAAAGGATTGTCTTATACAATCACCAATACTGATTTTATCCGAAATCGACAATACCTATACTTGAACTACCGATGCATCAGATTATGGAATTGGGGCGGTGCTTAGTTAAAAAGAAGAGGGATTAGACCACCTGGTAGCTTATCTATCACGATTGCTTAACGCCGCCGTGCAAAACTATTGCACAACTAATAAGGAGTGTTCAGCTGCTTTGTACGCTATGCATCATTTCCGACCTTCTTGATTAGGCAAGGAATTCATATTGCTAGCTGACCATGAACCACCGAACTGGATGCATAACCGTAAAGACCCTGGACAACGACTCATACGATAGATGATGAAATTTACCGACTACGCTTATAAGTTTCGTTATAAAACGGGGAAGTTAAATACTAACGTGGATGCACTGTCACGAAATCCTATTGATGGACTTACTAGAAAGAAAATAAATAACAACTTACCTTAATTACGAGTCTTGATGATGAGTAGAAGAACGAAACCCACGTTGGAAGGACTAACAATACACGAATCTCTAAAAGCAAATAACCCAGATATTGCTTCAAGAACAAGTGCAATTGCCCCTTCGAATCAACCACCTGTAGCGCTCAAACGAGGGGGCAGGTGGACTACTAAGAAACCCTTACCTAAATTGGACCACAAAGTTGTTGCACAAAGGACACGGTCTAAGCAATCCACTATTTTCCCTAAAGATAGTAGTGGTATCCAGCAAGGGAGGGTAAATAAACCCAACACAGCGAAACCAAAATAAGTATATAAAGATACTCTCGCGGGTCAAGCTAGAAAATCATCCCTAACCAATAAAAAAAGATGTTTAACGAGATCAGGTAAACCCAGTGGTAATAGCAGTGATCAATCAAGTATGAGTGAAGTAATCATCAGTCAATCAAAAAGAAGGTACTCACTAAAAAATTGATACAAAATACTATCCTCGATTTTGATACTGAAAGTGACGTAGGAAACATCTTTCAGCGGGACATAAGCCCTCTAATGATAGACCTTAGACGCAGCAGATTAAGAGGTAATCAAATCACTGATCCTGAATCAGAAACTGTTACTAACGCTGAAATACCAGCACCAGCTACGACTGAGCCAGAAGATACTCAAATAATCCATTTGAAAGCAGTGCCTCTGAGTGATACCGGAGAAGGCACCGATTGTCAAGATTTCTCCATTGAACAAACTCCAACACAAGAAGGAAACCAACCGATTTTAGCGGCACCTACCTCATCTGCTACAAAAGATGAATCTGACATAATTACATTTCAGAAGAAATAATCTGCTGTTTCAAGGATGACGATGGTGCAGTACCCAAATCTTCAATGTCATCTACGGGAATAGAAGATGACTCTGCTGCAATAAATGCCAGTTATGAAGCAGTAACTGAAACACCGGTCCCTAAAAAGCAAGGTTTAACAACTGCTGACAAACAAAGGATAAAAATAGATACCGAACGTAAATGCGATAAATTGAAACAAAGTCTAAGTGAACATTAGTATAATACTGGTGACTGGGTATTTTTGGAAAAACTCGCTGATCCTTCAACCATACTTATAACGGAATATTTTTGAGACGGGGATGAACCCACGCTTTTCAAAGAGATAATGATGAAGCAAAGGCAAAGATACTAGGTATTCCTGAAATTACTAATAAAATGCCTAATATACCACCTATACTAGAGAAGCCAATAGATAAGCAACAACTTGAAATAACCAGTGACTTAATAAATACAGTTTAATGTACTGTAGACAAAATCATCACCGATAACGAACTAGATGGTAAACCACGAAAACACTGATGTGAAAGCCAATGCGAGCAGTTCTTTTATACGCCTACCGGTTGGAAGGGCTATCTCCGTCACACCAAGCATTATAGTTAATGGATCACAGAAGAGCAGTACGCCGCGGGTTAGATAAAAACAGGTTTAGTTTCCTAACCCTGATGTGATACCGGAAACAAAACCTGTAGAAGAGACTGTAAACATAAACTACACTAAAAAGGCAAACGATACTTTAACTATATTACCGCCTATACCCGCTTGTATATCAGCCGATGCTTTGACACCTGACATAAACACAGGTAAGTTAACTAGCTTTTCAGAAGAGCGAGAGAAAGGAATAAATAATGTTGTTCAAACAAGGTATTGTTTAATATGTGAAGGGACCACTATTTACACTTTATGTCTGGAGATTTTAACTGACGTGACTCGGTGACGAGACTATTAAATGACATTGGTGCCATAGATATCCGAGATATGAAATGGCATAAACTCATAAGAGGTCAGATAACGGTTAAACCTTATAAGGGAAAAAATGTATCATCTTTGATCTGAAATGATAAGGAACAAGATTTATTGGACATCGATGTTTCAAATAACACTCTTGATAGAATAGTCAGACTACTGAATGAAATTAAAATCCTGATGTTACGTGTACCTAGACGGAGCCAGGTGACCGACCATTTAGGCCCAGGAATGCTTAACGTAATACTCAGGAAGCATTTCAATCACACCAACATAACTGTCACACTGTGATTTTATTCGCACCTATGTCGACCAATATGAAGATTGGGACAAGTTGACACCGTTTGCGGCATTCATTTACAACACAAGTTTGCACGCTGCTATTGGATACACACACTTTGAGTAAGTATATAGAAAAGTTGCTCGATTTCCTTTGCGCATACCAGAGGAAGAGAAGTTAGCCACATATAATCAGTATCTATGTGACCTTATCACGAGACTGAATAAAATGAAGGTTATGGCTGAAAAGAGACAATTAACCAGAAAAATAGGTTTCAAGGAATGCTATGACAAAAACGTTAAGGCTTTTAGACCGGAAGTAAGTTTAACAGCTAAGTTTGACAAGTATTATTTAACGATATTGAAGTGATAGAGATTTTATCTTAAAATAATATCTTGTTAGAAAACCCAGTGGCAAGACCATACTCAAACACATTTATAAATTAAAACCAGCGTTGATTCGAGAATAGCTCATATTTTTAAGTATTACAGGAAAATGTCTTGGACAACTATGGTCATGCTAATACTATTACCACTGTCGGCACATGGATACTCAACCAATAGGAATACGTCAATAAATCCGAGCCCAGGCATTTATTACGAGAAAATTGGCTCTTTAAGATTAAGACACACTGAATGAAAGCTAATCATTCATGTAAATCTCGATAAAGTTCTAGACAAATGTGACGTTTCAGAATCAATAAACCAAACCCACAACTGTGTAAAGCAATTAATCAATCTTAAATGCCAGTCAAAAATGGTGGACGACCGAAAGCTAGCCACGAAAAAATATCATGAATGTGTCAATGAATTCAAGGATATTGAGTGCATTTCTGCTATCAATCCATGAATCATTCTTTTCAAGCAAAAGATATTGCAGACCCAGCAACATCAACTACAAGCCTATCTGGCTCGACTAACCTTTAAAGATAAGAAGCTGATAACCAATGAATCCTCCGAGCGAAGATTGGTACCGTTAGGCTTCATCGATAGCCTCAGTAGCAGTCTATTCGGATTAGTTACTCACGACGAAGTCGATGATATAAATCAGGAATTAGATAAATTATACCAAGATAACAAGAAAATACTCCAGTTAGCCGAGAAGCGTGTTCATCTGATAAGTAGTACCATTAGTCAAATGCAGTATGTGGTTACCAATCATGCTAAGGCCTTAAACTATCTAGAGACCGTACTGAATACTGTGGTTCAGGAGCAGCAAAAGGAATCGTATTTACGAAGTTCAACGGCTCAAATTAGACAAAAAGAAATCACAGTGGACCAAAGCATAGGAACTTCTTTTTTTTCTCTCTTTATAAATAGTAATGAATCAATTTAGCGTTATTAACTTGAAAATGTAGTAACATAAGAGTAATTTCATAATTCTTAACCGTAAAATGCTTAATCTCACAACTTTGAAATATTAAATCTTAGTTATAAGACAAAGTATTACGTGCCCCCGTTTTGTGTAACGAAGGGGTACGATACAAATAAAACTAAAAATATTCATATAATAAAATGTAGAAAATTTTGTTAAAAACAAAGAAACAATATGTAATAAAAATTTTGATTATATTCAAGTGGCGCTAGTTTTGGCCATCATTAACATTAACTTATCAAATTTTTGCAAATATTAATATTGTGCCAGAATTTAAAAATAATTTCTAAATATTGTAAAATTAACAATTAATATTAAATAATTATGAATAATAAGGGTGTATGATATAGACATTGTAAGTTAATGTCTACGAACTTTCAATTTATTTAATTTTACGAAACAAAAACAAGAGAAATAATTGGGCTGGTAAAATTTTTGGTAACAATAATCTAGCTTAATTTATTTCTAACGCCAAAATTTCTTAATAATCAGAATTTCCTTAAGAAAAATAACATAAACTGAAATCACTTTTTACAAATTCTAACATTTGAATTTGTCAAATCTATGGAGAAAAATCAATGAAATATTAAGGTTTATTAATGTTGACTGCATGTCAATAATTAAAGAGATTTTAATAATAATTGCTAGTAATTAGGTTGAGACTTATCAGAATATTTTGAGAAATATACGATATATTTTTACATGATAGAAAATATGAATTTTTATTAATTATAATTTTTAGATACCATTTTGATCGTGAAATAAAACAACTTTTTGCTGAAATTTAATTTAATTGCTTTGCTAAAATTTAATGAAACATGGTACTTTAATAGATTTAAATTAACATTCACCCTTCATAAAAATTTTGAATGTTTTTTATTACGATGTAAGAAAAGGAAAGAGAGGGAAACTTTTATGCACAAACTTGTAATTTTATTTTTAAATAATAATATCAACTTGTTTAAGAATATTAATATTAATTTCTAAGGAATTTTCATTTGATGTTAGTTCAATCTTGAACAAAAAGAAATTAACTGAAGTATTTAAGTGATATTTTGATTTGCAATTTAAATTTTTATTTACATTTTAATGAAATAGATGATATTTTATTTGTATATTGCGGTGAAAATGTAGAGAATTTAAAATATTTATTAAGATGGCTCTAACGACTTTTTTTTATTAATGAAAATTGATAAACAAAATGATTAGTGAAAGTATCATGAAAATATAGACGATTTGGGTTTTATAGCAATTTAGAATATAGTCATAAATTATTTTTATAATTCCAAAAATTCTAAAAAATCAAAAAGAAAAAAAATTTTTTTTTTTGGATAATTAAAAATATTTTTTTAATATTATTGTATTGAATGGAAAAATATGAAATAAAGTTGTATAATTACATTTTTTTTGCTGGTGTTTGTTGGTTTTTTTATGAATTTTAAATTTAATTCACTGATTAAATCGATTAATTTTTTAAAAGTAATTTATTAGTTTGAGTTACTTTCATAAAATTTTTAATTTTGATTCCATAACTTGATAGCATAGAACACGATAAGTTTTTTCCTTGATTATAAGCTTATAGTACCATTAAAAGAATTCATGTCGGGTTAACCGTTATGAAAATTTATTATAATCAGGATCAAGAAATTTTAAGTTTAGAATTAAAAATTATAAAATATTTGTTATTTTATCATTACCTATGTTTTGTTACGAACTTCAGGTCGAGGTTATAAACGAATGCTGTACAATTGCTCAATATTACTTCGCAACTATTTTTTTTAGTTCACTATTATTAAATTAAAACTTATAGATGTTTCTTGATGAACTTCCGGACACAAAATGATGTTCGCAACGATGCGCATCGCTGTCTTATACCTAGTCGTACTCTAGAGTTTCCTATAATAGGTGGGGTTGTTTCCCCTTTTTCCGCCTTCTTTTCAGGATTCCATTCTTAGGTTAGGTCAGGTGTCCCGTACAGCGTTTCTTTGCTGACTCACATTTTTTTGTTTTTATGTTTTACCAGATTATTAGCCAAATTTTTTTTTTTTTTTTTTAAATATATTAGATAATTTTGGTAATTATTTCTATATTTTAAATTGTTCATAATTTAATATTCATACATTTATTTTTCTTAAATTTTAATTATAGTTTTATTAATATCTTCATACATTATTTTTTTAAAAGGTATTTTTTGTTAATTGCATGAGTAAGTTATTCAAAAGAAAGATTTTTCTTATCATCTTTTCGTTTATGTTAACATTTGAGTTAATTTGTCGTTTATTGTAATTTTCTCCTTAGAAAATATTATGATAAAGTTGAAGTATTTTTCTTAATTATATTTTTTTATTTTAGTTTGATAATTTTTTCAATTAAAAAAAAGATTATCATGCGGGACACCCAACCTGAACTGCTAGCATTGAATATTAATGTGGGATGGATTAACGCAGGTTTATTTATTCTTACCAGAATTCATTATTGTGATAATCTTTTTTTACGGTAAGCCTAGTAACATTCTTATTTTAGTAGATAGGGCTATATTTCAAATGGGAACCTATATAACTTAAATAACAGCCAATTATAGTAGTTATATTATAATATAATTACTTATTTTCTTCAACAATTTATTAGTGTTATTTTCGTTTTCTTTTTTTTGTAAAAACAATACAGAATCTGACATAATGTAGGCCATAATTTACATCATATTCATATTTATGTTTTTTTTTTGTGTTTAATTTTTCTCTATTTTTCTTATTAGGTATCTAATCCACTAATAAATTGTCAATTTATTAAAATAATTTTTTTTTCAAATTGCTTATGTGCACTGTTGGAGAATCCTGTCACATTCTTGCATTGTCTCGCTTCCGTTCTGCCTAAGTATCATCATTACAGTAAATCATATTTTATTTCATTTTCTACATCGTTTTGTAAGAATAATATATTATTTTAGATAGTCAGTTTTCGCTGATTTCAACTGTTATCGTCTTACTATCGTGAGACCGATCACAAATTTTATGAAAATCCCAGTGTTGTTTTCTGCTTAGTCTTAAATCCAGCGAAAATATGACAAGGTAGGATTTAGCTTGTGAAAAATTTTGTTTAAACTTGTAACTATACACTCGTCGTTGACTTAGGTGAGTGAATTAAACCCGTGGCTGGTGTAATATATCGCTCAACGAAATCAAGTTGATGACAATATTTCATTTCTGCTGATTTATTAAGAATTCACTATAGCCGCTTTTAACTATTGAATTTCCTTCACGTTTTTTTTCTCAAAAAAAATTTAATTATTAAAATAGTCAAAATTTGTTTCTAAAGGTTTGTACAAACGGCTTCATTTAATTCAATTCCAGTTACATTTTTATATGCAATTTGGAAAAGTTTAATTCTTTCTTAAAAGTCTAATTTATCGAATTTAGTTTAGTCATGATAATTGGATTTCACAATGGTTTTGTTACAATATCTTGTATATATCGTTAATTTTTATTAATCATTGAATATCATTACGGCCTAAAAATAATATTTTGTTGAGAATTTGAAATTTCAGAAAGAAAATATTTATTATCTCAGGTTATTTAATCGAACATAACAAATGAATTTTTTTTTAAAAGATTGTAGCAAACTTTATCTTTAAAATTTTATCTTTATTATTATTTTAGTATAAAGATTATTCGTTTAGAATAATTGACTATATTGAATATAAAATTTTGAAAAACTTTATATTTTAAATTTTATTGGTCTTGCTGATAAAACAAATCCTAAGCATAACGCGTATTTAATTTAAATTATTGTTTAATATTTTGAATTTTTATGCAAGGTGTAAGCGTGTAAGGTGTAATCATAATAATATGGTTTTAGCTTTAATATAAAGATTTTAGACAAAAAGTGAATTTTCAGTTGTAAAGAAAATTTGACCAGTAATTCTAAGATTATGATATAGGTAGGTCTATATCATATTAGTCTTAAAATTTGTATTTTCATAAATGACTTCATGAACAAAAAGTTTCTGTTATTTTAATTTATTCTGTATTGTTTTTTTTATTAAGGCTTGACCAACATAATATAATTAGAAGTGAAGGTTATCATTAAATAATGCAAGTCTAGAGGAATTTTGTGGTAAAAATGTCTATATGCATATACTACATGGGTTTATTGCACAACTGAAATCTATACTTATGCACTTCATGACATAAATTAAGCAATCATTAAGTTCAATGTATCGTAGGTAAAATAACAATAATCATATGTAATGATTTTCGGTTCATCATCCAACCAATTGAAATAATTCAGAAGAAAAAGAAACTGGTTTAAGTAGAATCGTTACTAATAATATAATTAATTTTCCTTCATACCCGTGCCGGAACTTTGCCTAAAAGTGCTCCTCATGCGGCAGGGAACCGGCCGAATACATTCGTGTTATTCCGTTACATACGTGCGCAGAACGCACCGCGCAGCTACGAACTGTACGTCTTCTCGGTCGCTTCGCTGTCTGCTGTATACTTAAACTATATCTATGTATACGCGAATGTCTAACCTCAGCATTAAATAGATAAATGCATACATCATACTTGTAGTTATTAAATAAACAAACACACTCGATATTAATACACTAATATACATATAATAGTTTAAATTATAACGAATTATAACTTTCGTTTAAAATAGATATTCTTTTTCATACACGTTTCTTTTAACTCACGACACTCTTTTAAACACTTCATGATTGTTTTTGTACAAAGAGAATAATTAAATTCACGTTTTTACACGTTTTGCTTTACACGTTTTGTTTTTGTGCATTTGATATTAATACATTTATATTTATTAAAATGAACTATATCTTTACTAACATACACAATTGTTTTAACTCACAATTTTTTCTTTTGCTCTTTAAAAGATTTTCATACACAAAATATAGGAATATAAAAGTATTATAAACACATTTCATTATTTCTCACGTTTTTTAAATTTGAATTATCATTTATATATTTATTGTGTTTCTTATGTTAACTGCTATGTGTGCTGCTATGTTCGGTTTTTTCTCTCTCTCTTTCTCTACCGAAATCAACTGTATACTGTAATTGCTTGCGCATGCGCGCTACAACGAAATAACGCAACAGATGACTCTTCGCTTTTGACGAATTTTTTTTTATTAAAAATGGAGTTTTATCACTTTTTGGGGTGGCAAAGTTCCGGCCGGGCATGAAGGAAAATCGTATACGTTCCTCGGCACGAAACAGGCTCATCATATGCGCGTGTATTGCTTCGCGAGGCTTCGCCTCGCGAAGCAAACCAACACGCGCATGGAATGAGCCTGTTCCGTGCCTTGGAACGTAATATACTATTTATAAATATTTGAAAGATACTTGCAATTTGTTGTTTTTTAAATCAGGTAATATATTGTATTTCTGTCAATGTTAGTTATAATCTTATATTATAGTAATTAATTTTATTTTTTCTGATTTATAGTGATTTTTTTAATAATTTTCTTTAATATAATAATCTTTATAGTAATTATTAAACAATTGAATTTTTAATGCATTAATTTTAATGTATTATCTTTTTTTTTAAAGGTAATACTTTATTGATGTGTCAAGTAATAAAGATAACTAAAAAGTCTATTAGTTGTAATCTCGAATTTAATTATGAAAATGCATTATAATATTAAAAGTAAATACTTTATCAAGTTCATCCTAAAATTTTGTATATTACTTCCGAAAAAAGACTTTATTTTACCAGGTAAGAAGAATTTATTTCTATTTGTTATTTTGTAAGAATATTGTTTTAAAGATTTATTATGGCGATGTAAATTTTATTATATCAATTGTTTCTTTACTTTAGAAATGTATAGATAAGCGCAACACGTGTACTGCTTGCTTGCAGCTGCAAGTATCATGCATTACGACGAGGTCGCGTGGCTGCAGATTAACTATCGTAGTAAAGTACTTGGTGCCCTGCTCTTAAATTTATTAATGATTTATTATTTACTAAATAATCGTAACATAAGCTAGGATGCAGTAGAAGGTGGAAGAAGGGACTAACGAAAAACCAGTCAATCTATGATTATCACTTTATTTCGATTGAGTATAATTACAATAACAAGGTTTTCAGCAATTCACAAGATTTTGAGCAAGTTTAACTAAGGTTAGAATATACGCTTAATGCGAGTAACACAAACAACGGTACTAAATCCAGAAACACGGGAACAGCCCGATAAACTAAGGAACGTGAGAGTGACCTTCGAAAGGCGCTCAAAGGCCAATCAAAGGGTCGACAAAGCTGAGCCCGCACAACGAACCTCGGAATTAAATACTCGGCTCATACGGCCTAGTGAATGGTGGGAGCAGCCCACTTGCAAAAATGACGCGTACTGCTTACGAAAGCACGGGAACAGTCCGCGTGTAAACGACGCGCACTGGATAAAAGTGCGGAACAGCCTGCCGGTAAAAGACGCGCACTGAACGAAAGCGCGGGAATAGCCCGCTTGTAAACGACGCGCACTGAACGAAAGCGCGGGAACAGCCTGCTTGTATACGACGCGCACTGAATGAAAGAGCGGGAACAGTCCGCTCGCAAACACACAACGCACTTGCAGATACATATTTGACACGAACCCAACGACGCGAAAAACCCGATACTCTAAAGCCGATGTAGATACGTCGGCGTCGACAAGAATACTGACCCCCAGTGGTGACAGTCTCTTCTTATATATACTCTTCCCACCATGTGAGACGCACAGAACCCCATCACGTGAAAATACTAGGAAGCATGAATCAATTATTTACGAACGATCCGCCCGCCTCGTCTGCAGGACGATTTATTACCAGAAATCATAACATCGATCTACTCTGATGATAGGAGTAAGAGCGGACTAAGTCGTACAATAGGTCGCTGTAAGGTGGTAGCTTCAATGTCACTACCCGAACCAACCCATCTGGCCCTAGATGGACCTCTGTAATGCGACCTAATGGCCACTTGCCTGGAGAATAACGGTTGTCCTTAATGGCTACCAATTGACCCACAGCGAAATTTTGTGTGATGTCTCTCCACTTGGATCTTTCTTGCAGGTGATGGAGATATTCATTAGACCAACGCTTCCAGTAGTCATGCTTCATACGTTGCATCAATTGGAATCGCGTCAGTCGATGGTACTGATCGGAGTTCAGGTTTTGGCAGAAGAGCTGATGTTCCACCGTGCATTAGGTGGGCTGGAGTAAATGCTTGCAGATTGTCAATTTCATTTATCAGAGGACATAATGGACGGAAGTTGAGACAGGCTTCAATTTCAGTTAGAACGGTAGATAATTCCTCAAACGTTAACGTGTGGCCATTAAGCGCTCTAAGAAGATGATGTTTGGTTGACCGTACTCCAGCCTCCCAAAGCCCTCCAAAATGTGGACTGTTAGGAGGGATAAAGGTCCAAGTACCTTGATTGGCCAACTCTGCTGCCAGGTCCTTATAAAATCGTAAAGCGCTCTTGAACATGTCCGACAATCTCTTGGCAGCTCCTTGGAAATTAGTACCTCGATCACTATAAACATTCCGAGGGATTCCACTTCTCCCAACAAAACGTCTATAGGCAGAGATGAAGGAGGCCGAACTTAAGTCACTCACCGCTTCCAAGTGTATGGCCTTAGAAGCAAAGCATATGAAAAACGAGATATGCCTTGTTACCTCTACCCATAGTAGTGCGCAGCATGATGGGGTCAGCAAAATCGAAACCAATGACCGAGAATACTCGCCCTGGAAGGACTACCTGATCGGCAGGCAGGTTTCCCATAAGCTGACTTCTTAGTCGTGGTTGGGCCTGTTGACAACGTTCACATCTTCTTATGAATGCCTTTACCAATGCCAACCCTCCCATCACCCATACCTGACTTCTTAGCAAACTTAGGGTTAACGATGGTCCACCATGCAGAGCTGTGAGGTAAGCGTATTGTACATAGAGGCAACTTATATGAGCACGTTTTGATAATATCGGCGGGTACTTCATGGTGATGCTTAGCTGGAAATGATCCAGCTGACCTCCAAGTCGCAGCACTTTATCTTCATCCAAATAGGGATTTAATTTCTTGATGGGGCCTTTCATTGGCAACGGCCTACCACATCTGAATCGGTCGATCTCCTTACTGTGACTGGCAGCTTGTGAGAGTCTTATTAGAGCAGTACGTGCCTTCGCAAGCTCTAAGGCAGATAGAAAGGCAGTGTCTTGTGATCCACCAACCATTCGCTTACGACAATTAGCCATGACTCTCATGCAGTACGCGGTTACTCTTACCAGTTTGGTAAGAGAAGAAAACCGATGAAGTAGTTCCTCTGGTTCGGGAACAGCCACCAGCGAGTTGTTTGTTGAGTGCACCACCAAGCTTTGCGTACACGACACTATCTTATTTGGCATGTTGGATTTTGGCCATAAAGTTGAATTGAGAGTAAGCCAGTCTGGACCTTGGCGCTACATTACAGACGTTTCCAGTTCTTATTTCCTGAATAGCTAAATCTGCGGGATTGCTGTTAGTAGGCACATGAATCCAAATGGCTGTCGGAAGTTCGGTTTGAATGAATGATACCCTATTCGCTACAAACGTCTTCCACGAACTAGGATTTTGTCGCAGCCAACTTAGGACTACTTGACTATCCATCCAGGCATAAGTTGGTAGATCTTTTAAGAATTAAAGCTTACCCATATAACTATATAATCACGCAAGAAGAGCAGCTCCACATAGCTCTAGGTTTGGTATGGAGAGCGTTTTGACAGGGGCTACCTTGATTTTGGCCATAAGAAAGGTGACCTGACCACTACCATCATCCCTTCCTATCCGTAGATAGATGACGGCAGCGTAGGCGCGTTTCGATGCGTCCGAAAACCCATGCAACTCACACCTGGACTTGGATGAGCTTCCTAACCATCGCGAAATTGTAATGTTTGAGAGAGTAGACAACCACTGATAGAAGGTTTTCCATCACTGTGCTAATTCCAGGGGTAGAGGATCATCTCAACCTATCTCATGAATCCATAAATCCTGCAGCAATATTTCAAGGATGATTGTTACTGGAGTTAAATACCCCAGAGGATCAAAGATCTTAGATATATTCAATAGGATTACGTGCTTAGTTGGTGATGGCGTTAACAACCTAGACGGGAGTACCTTAAATCTGAGGCTATCTGGCTTAGTACTCTAAATGAGTCTAAAGGGCACCAACCCAATCTTTTGGTTTTATTAGTTTTTGGTCATCATCTTGTTATCCGGTTGATCGGATATCTGAGATGAGCCTTGAATGTGTAGCTACCCATTTGTGCAACTCGAAACCTCCAGCACGTAGCAGGTTCATCAGATCATTCCTCAAATTCGCGGTAGACGTTAAGTCATCCGCGCCTGCAAAAATATCATCCACGTAAGAGCAGGATCGCAAGCATGAGGAACTTAACGGGAAACGATCACCCTTATCCAATTCCAATTGTCTCAACGTTTGAAGTGCGAGAAATGGAGCACATGCAGTGCCATACGTAATTGTTTTCAAGCGATATTCTGTTGGTTCACCCTCTGGAGAGAGCCGCCATAATATTCTTTCGTAATCTTGATCTTGGGGTCATACCAGGATCTGTCTAAACATTTTGATAATGTCGGCTGTGAAAGCTATCCGGCACTGTCTCCAATTTGTTAGTACCAGGGCCAGATCCTTCTGCAAGGCTGGTCCGCTCAAAAGGTATTTATTCAAACTATCATGCTGAAGTGTTAGATGTGAGGCGTCGAAAACCACTCTGACCTTCAGTTGACCATTGACGATCTTTGATACAGCATGATGTGGCAGATACCGTGCACTGGAGGTTTCCAGATCAGCTGTAAAAACCTCCTCCATGTGATTTAAATCTTTGTAAGATTGCATAAATTCTCGGTATGCCCTAGTCAATAAAGGATTACGAGCGAATCGTCTTTCCATAGATTTTAGGGATCCGAGAGCCAATCGCCGTGTTTTTTTGGACGCTAGGGGAAGAACCGAGGCAAATGGCAATCGGACTACATATCGTCCAGCCGAAGTGCGATATTTGGTTCTTACGTTATACTCTTCACATCGCTGTTCACTAGGACTTATATGTTGCATAGTCGTAGGGATTTGTTCCCATTCCCAGAACTTCTGAAGGATCACTGAAAGGTCATTACCCTCAGTTGGACAAATGGTTGGGGTTACGGTCGTCAATGATCGTGCTGCCAGCCATGAGGTGACGCCCTTAACCTGTCCAAAAATTACCCAACCGAGATTAGTGTTTTGGGCGACGAGGTTGGGTTGAGCCAATCGTTTCAGGCCCGGGCACAATACTTGCCCATATACACCAGCGCCCAAAATAAGATTGACAGCAGCTGGTTCATAAAATAATGGATCAGCCTGAGAGTGCCCTTCGAAAGGCGCAAAGGGCCAATCAAAGGGTCGGAAAGCTGAGCCCACACAACGAACCTCAGAACTAAATACTCGACTCATACGGCCTAGTGAATAGTGGAAGCAGCCCACCAGTAAAAGACGCGCACTGAACGAAAGCGCGGGAACAACCCGCTTGTAAACGACGCGCACTGAACGAAAGCGCGAAAACAGCCCGCTTGTATACGATGCGCACTGAATGAAAGAGCGGGAACAGCCCGCTCGCAAACACACGACGCACTCGCGGACATACACTTGACACGAACCCAACGACGCGGAAAACCCGATACTCTAAAGCCGATGTAGATATGTCAACGTTGACAAGAATACTGACCCCCAGTGGTGACAGTCTCTTCTTATATATACTCTTCCCACCATGTGAGACGCACAGAACCCCAGCGCGCGAAAATACCAGAAAGCATAAATCAATTATTCACGAACAAGGATCATTATTGGATTTTGAAGCTAATAAATAAAATTGGAATATTATATTTAAATTAATATGAAAAATCTTTTTATCTTGTATCTCGTGTATGAAGAAAAGTTTTACTCGTTCCCAGGTTTATAATTTCGAGTTTAGATTTTTGCGAGTAAAAAAAAGGAATTAAGAGCAGGCCGGATTCGCTGTCCTTGTCTAATTGAGATTTTTGTTATTTACTCAAGTATTATTCGGCGTATCTGCAAATCGAAGGTCAAGTGCAATAGATATTATTATTACAAATATGTATGCACAAGAAAAAAAAATCCACCGCTTTGTTTTTGAGAAAAGTAAGGAACGCGAAAATATTATAAACATAAACTTTTACTTCGGCGTTCCTTACTTTTCTCAAAAACAAAGCGGTAGAATATTTTTTTCTTGTGCATAGATGTTCATAATAATAATATCTATTGCGCTTAACCTTTAATTTGAAGATAAGCCGATTAATACTTGAGTAAATAACAAAAAACTCAATTTTTACTTGGTCGGTATCAGATTTTACTCCGGCCTGCTCTTAAGTTACAAGATTTTACGCCTTGGTACTTAAGTTTCATTTTAATCTGAGATGCGGGAAACTTGAATCGTCTATTCCTGTTGGTAATTTAAAACTACGAAGCTCTTGTGGAATTTGCCATAAAATTTTATATTTTAAATATTTATATGAGTGATTCTACTAAACCTCTGACTTCTAGAGAACTCTAGAGTGCTGAATTAGAAACACTATAGCTCAGCTTCGTCAAGAGGCACACGAACATAATACGATACGAGTTAATGGTTTCAAAGCCAAGAAATATATCCTGGTATTTTTGTGAGAGCACATAAGAAGTTATTCTAAATATTTTGTAAAATTATTGAAACAAGGGGCCATTTCACTTGATAAATCATATAAAAATGCAAAATTTTGAAAAATTTATGAAAATATTTAATTTAATATATTGAATAATCAAAAAAAAATCATAAGGAATTATTTTTTGACTTCATTACGAAGAATTTGAGCCGGGATAAACTTATGTGCTTCTGCTTAATGAAAACATTGACCTATCTTAAATTTTACCAAAAGAGAACTACATATCTTCTGCAGGCTGTTACTCAACTTTTTGACCAGGCACACAAGTTTGACTCTGCTCAAATTCTTCGTAATGAAGTCAAAAAATAATTTCTTATGATTTTTTTTTGATTATTCAATGTATTAAATTAAATATTTTCATAGATCTTCCAAAATTTTGCATTTTTTTATGATTTATTACGTGAAATGGCCCTTCGTTTCAATAATTTTACAAAATATTTAGAATAACTTTTAATGTGCTCTCACAAAAATACCAGGATATATTCCTTGGCTTCAAAAACATTAAATTAAATCGTGTTACATTCATGTGCCTCTTGACGAAGCTGAGCTATAGCGTTTCTAATTCATCACTCTAAAGTTTTCTAAGGTTTAGTAGAATCACTCATATATTAAAAATTTTGCAAATTGAATTTCAGAACTTACAGACTTTATTGAATCACATATTAAAACTTGTGAAAATTTTACAATTATATGGTTAAATGACTTTCTTATTTCTTCTTTTGTATACTTAGAGCGTATAATTTACGAAATTTTTTGTTTTTAAGAAATCACGAGATGGTCCCTTTGATTTAAAAATTTTTGTTTTTAAAACAATTGATAATATATAAAATTTCGACCTAAATTTTCTTATAAAAAAAATGTTACAACTATGGATTATCTTAAATTTTTTGTTGTTATGAATTTGACATTAATATTTGACCGTTTGAGATTGGTTACAACAATAAATGAAAAATAACAGAGATTTAAACTTTTTCTTCAAAAATATTTGCTTCACGAGGAAAAATAAGTAATTTTATTATTAATTTACTTAGAAATTTAAAATTAAATTTGAAATATTTCACTTTATTTTATATGCATCTACTTGTTTTTAATCATTCTATTTTATTTTTATGGTTTCGTTAGCTTCGAGTTTTCTGATTAAGATTTATTTCTAATAATTGTGTTAAAATTTATTTTAAAATTGTTTTTGTAGCTAAATTGAAATTTGTTGTAAATAACGATATCAATCTTTGCGCGTTTAAAATTTTTTTTTCTTTCATTTTAACTTTGTTTGAAAATTTTTCCGGCTAAAAGTTTTCTGTTTAACATATGATTTTTAAGGAAAAACGATTAAAAGCGAATCGGTTTATTTACTTTGTGTATCGTAGTTGAGGGTCTAATTTATCAATTAACGTGTTTGATTATTTTCTTTCTTAAATATGAAGAACAAAATTTTTTTTTCTCTATGAAATCTATTAGTTAAAACTAAAACTTAAAATAAAAAATCTGATACAATTAATCATTTATACTTAGTTTTCTACTTTCATTTCATTCATTTTTTTTTCTATTCTTAACTTACTTCACTGAAAAATATGCTTAGGTTGATAATTTTTTAGAAATATTATCTTTCTTTTTAAAATATGTATAGTCTTTCGTACATGCTAACCACTCTTTCTAATAGAAACCAGTAAGCTGACCTCAAAATTTTTCAGAAAAATGTGTAAAATTTTTTTATATTGATTATAGAAACACTTAATCAAAAATCACTCTTTATTGAGAATGAAGCTATATCTTTAATTTTTCATTGTTTAAGATAATTTATTTATGTTGAATGAGTCCTAATTCGCTTTATAGTATTTATTTCAACTTATCTATTTTCTAATCAACCGATCCAAAATTAATTCCTGATTACCAATTTTTTTGTTTTAATAATATTATTGTTCCTTTCATAATTGTTATTTTAATATACTCTTGTGCTCTGTAAAAATCACCGATTACAAGTTCTTAACAGTTGAAAACGCAGAAGTATCACAAATCAGACTACATATTAGACGCTTATGTCTTATAGTCTGCTGTAAGAAAATGTAGTCATGTCCAGCTTAACCAAATAGGACCAGCACTTTAAAAAAAATTTTATTTTTCATTCATTAAAATTTAATATAATGTTTTCAAATTTTTAATAAATGAAACCTAAATACATTTACATTATCGAAAAAAAATTTTTTTTCTGAATAATTATTTTTGTATTATAAAATTTAACATTATATTTTTTTTTGTAACGATTTTTTAGACCACCTTGATTTTTCAATAATTATAATCGTAGTTGTTCATACTCGTTATTTTATCTACTAACAAAATAAATATTACGTTATTCTTTTCTCTTTTTTTTATCTGTCAAATCGTCTTATTTACTTTGTTTTTATGATTTCTACATTTTTGACATGATGATAACTGGCATACGGACAAAGCTTTGCATTTCTATTCAATTATTAAGGAAAAAAAGTTTCTCATCAGAGCAATATACGATTCTCAATGTTTGATTTCCAAAAGTTTGAACAAAAAAAATAGAAATAAAAATAAAAATAAAAATCTCTCAATAACTATCTTAAAAATGCTTAAAATTGAACTTCATCAAACTCCACAGTATTATTGACTTTACATTTTAGTGTACTAATTAACTGAATAAGGTAAATTTAAGTGCATGTCATCAGATTTTTTTCAAAATTTCTAAATTTGTTTGTTGATGACCTTACTTAAATAATCATTATTGTAAGATTAATTTTAATTTAAAATTTTGTCTAGATTAAAAAAGTTTGATTTTATTATTATTATCACTCTTTACCGATTTGTCGATTAGAATTTTATATTCACTAAGAGTTCCGTTTTATATTTTTTTCATTTTTTACATAATACGTTATACAAATTTTTAGAACTATTTTGATTTATCACTAATGATCCGGTGGCAACGCGACTTTAGGGTTTTTTCGGAAGCAAATGCCAAACCAAATGGCCCGTTGGGTTCATCGAAGTGAAAACAACATTTGGCGGGGGGGGGGGGGGACCCCGATAAAATTACACTCGTCCCTGTTCAGGCGCCAATTTGTAACGTACTCCTTCGTTGATGAAACGGGGGCACGTAATACTTTGTCTTATAACTAAGATTTAATGTTTTAAAGTTGTGAGATTAAGCATTTTACGGTTAAAAATTATGAAATTACTCTTATGTTACTACATTTTCAAGTTAACGCTAAATTGATTCGTTACTATTTACAAAGAGAGAGAAAAAAGAAGTTTATCGACCATTCCAGCATTCCTATTTCAAAATTAATTACTACACTGATTATTTTTAGTTTAATTAAAATTAATTAAAACAATTAATACTCTAGTTATTATTATTTTCCCACTTATCTGTATTTGCGCTGCTCCGTCGCTTTCCTCGGCAGATGAACTCGGCTCTGTAGAAGAATCTTTCTAGTACATCTATTGGAACCTTTAGCTGCACATTTTTAAATTATTCAAATTTTAAAGGTGAAATGAATTTCGACATTTATAAAATAGTAGTCCAGATTAACACTACTTGAATTTAAAACGTACTGGAATTTGAGTCTTATGTGGTATCGTTTTAAACTATCGATTCAATAAAATAATTAGAAAAATGTTACTTATGTTTGAAAGAATAACATAGAAAAATATGTCTGAAAACAATTAAAAATGTTACTCTTAATTTAACTGAAAATCGCGGGGGCTGGGGGTCTTACGAAGGATCCGCCAGCCCGCTCTAGAACATTGCCCAGCGTGGAATGGTCATACGTAACTCTCTCTCTCTTCTCTACGTTCTTCTCGAGCGCAAAAAAGGGAGAGAGCTTTTACAGCTCTCCTTCAAACAATTAGCAGAGAGAGTTGTGTCAATTTGTGCACTCTCTCTCTCTCTCTAACTCATTGCTTGAAGATGCTTTCCTTCTTTCACCAATTCCCTACCTCAGCCTTAACCCTGTAGGTAGTAGAGACGGAGAAGAGAGAAATGAAGTCGCATTGGTTAATTGCTGTTCTCACGCTAGTTGGTCTGACGTAGTGACTACCCATCAAAGTTACTGTGCTACTAAATGAATATTAACAGTTTGAAATAATCTCTATCTTTCTATAATTTCAGCAAAAATAAACATGCTATGAGAAAGTTTTAGCATGTTTATTTCTAAAATTAATTTTAATGAAGTAAAAAAAAAAAGATTTAATAATTTTGTCACGCAACATTATAACTACACTTCAATTTACACTTTATGTGTAGGCGTGTTTATTATTTGGAATAATAAAAAATGCAGTTTCTTAATTGGTTTTTGGGGATTTGACCAATACAAGTAAGGTTGCCAGATGTACTGATTTTTCAGAAATTATTTTGTTTATATATTTGCAAATATACACGTATGTACAAATGAATATAATATTCTTTTAAAAAATAGTAAAAGTTTAAAAGGAATTATGCTTATATGTATGTACTTTTATATTTGCAAGTATATAAACAAAATAATTTCTGAAAAATCAGTACATCTGGCAACCTTAAATACAAGGGGAGGAGACATACGTTAACTTGTCAACTTTTTTAAATTCCAATAGTGAGAAATAATTGAGACATCAAAACGTACGGTCGTCTACAGTCGAACTTCGAGCGAACTCTTGAATTAAACATTTATGTACTCAACCTTTAGGGGACGGGAAAGCCACTATAGTGGCTCGACCATGGATAGACATTTTAGACATGAGTATTTCCCAATATTAGAGACACATATTATGTGTTTTTTATAGAAAATACTAAGGAATTGAAAATTCCTAATTCCCCGTCCTATAAAGGTTAAGCGAATTTAATTGCAATATTTGTTTTGTTATTTTGTACTCATATTCAATCCTTACTTTCGCGTATAAATATTTGTTAATCTAGTATATAAATTTCCGTTTAATGGTTCATACATTTCATATAATTATAATTTCTGTTTTTTAATAAATAATAATTTGAACTTAACACACGAATCTTTTTGTTTCTTAAGATCTAAACATTGGTCCTTCTATTGTAGGATAGTTAAAAAGAGTTAGCGTAAGTGACAAATATATATAAAAAAAAATAACATAACATTGTAATTTAATATTAGAACCTAATTATTAAGTGATGACTTGTTATAAATTTACTATATTGCAATTTATATAACTGAACTTATAATTAGTTTAATATTCACTAGAACTCTTAATAAGCAAATGTTATAATTTATTACAAATTATTAGGACTGAAACTAAGCAAATAATTTGTGTACATTTACAAAATTTTAGAACTTCGTGACTTTGCAAATTAGTCGTAGGACTTTATTGCAATATTAAAACTTATGATACTACGCGATTAAATAAAGTGCATACAAAGAATTTTGCTGTTAACATCAACTCGCTACGGCAGGTGGCAAAAGGACTACACGTTACGAGTGCATATATACACACAACCTACCATAACGGTAAGTCTCCAATCTTTCTTTTCCTCTCCGTAATTCCTTTTAGACATTTTTTTGTTTGAGTTTTACTGTGTAAAAGATGGATGGTTTAAAGACAAAACGTGCAGCTATTAAGGCACAGGTTAAGCAATTTTCAAATCAATTTGATCATGAAAATTTGAGTACGGATATCCCTACCTTGCATGTATGTTTAGAAAAAATAGAACCGATGTACAGAAATATGAAGAAATTCAATCAGAAATCGAATGTTTAATTAGAAAAGAAGGAGATGAGACCGAAAAACGGGCCCAAGCCAAAGACAGAGATACATTCGAAAACTCGTATTTCACAGTAGTAGCTAAGGCACGAGAAGCTATTTAGCGCGCGAACGGAACGAATACAAGAACCTTACCGAAAGTAGTGCAGGCTAACAATCAAGATTCTGAAGATAATGAAATAGTGTACCAAAGGAGTATGCATTTACCAAAATTAAATGTACCTGTATTTGATGGCAATTACGATCAATAGGTCAGATTTCGTGATTTATTTATTTCCATGGTTGATAATAATCGATAACTGAGTAATATTCAAAAATTTCATTACTCTGATTAAGCATTAGTTAAAAAAGCAAAACGTGTAATCGCGGCATCTAGCGTTTCAGAAGACAGTTATACAACAGCACGAGAAACCTCAAAGGCGCGATATGAGGACGAAAACGAGTTAATACATCACGTCACTGGTATTTTCGAAGTAACGCCCGTTAAAAATAATTCGCACTTGGAACTTATGAAGTTATTAGATACTATAAAGAATCATTTACCTCAAGGCATTGAAAGCACTTATAGACGATTGGGATACGTTAATCATGTACTCATTAAAGACAAAATTAAATAATGATATAAAGGTCGAATGACAGAAAATGGTATCTTTAAAAACAGGATGCATAACATTAAAAGAAATGAAAGCATTTTTTAAAAATCATTGCAACTTCTAATATAAAACAAGCAGCAAAACAAGTGTGTCCAATAAATTCAATAAATTTCTTATAAAATCAAGCAATAATTCTAATAATACTAATAACGTAAAATCATAACAGCAAAAAATTGTAATTTGTGTAAAGAGTTCATACGACAGTAGTATATGGACTGGTATAGCGAGACATATCGATTTTTTTGCACCTGTCTCCCCCATTGTTTCGCTCCCCCTGTCTCGACCCCTTGTCTCGCTCCCCTTTACATGTCTGGCAGGTATAAAGGGGTTGTATAATCGTGAATTGATTTGACCCACTTTCCCCCCACCTGTCTGGGTGAATAAGGTGTCCTCTCTCCCGCACCTGTCTGAGGGTGTTATAGTTTCTATGGTGACCTTGAAACCCTTAATGATTTGCATCTTCTGTCTTTTTTCTTCACAGCCGTAAGTATAGTATACATGTATGTGTGTATGTGTATATTTTTTAATGTGAGTAACATTATAAAAATTAAATAAATAAGTAATTAAAAATCATATAACATTGTTATGAAAAAATATTAATATAAAAAATATATTTTATAATATTAAAGGTCTGAATGTTATATAGTACTTTTTATCTATTGATTGTTATTTCTTACGTATAAACTTTTGTTGATCCTAAAAAGGACCGTATGTAAGTATATGAATTTTTTTTAAATTAAAATTTTTTGTATCCTTTTCTTTTAGGAATAGAATAAGTGTTTGTTGAGAATTTATCAGAATATTGTTTCCAGGTTGATGATGATTGATTTTCCTTCTTTTTCTTATCGTCACCTTGTACTAAAGGTGTTTTGGCGGTGTTGGAACTATTTTGACCCATAGTGTTAAACGCGTGATATACAGATATGATAAGAGACAGATTATTTATTGTAAAAAGTTATTATTTAAATGAATATTTTCATTTGTGTTATTTTTTTTATTTATGTCTTTGAGAACGTTCAAATTTTACTGTTTCTTTTTATAATGTTCCTTATATTTTTCTCTTTTTATAGCACTGTCTGTAGAACGTAATGAAGCGATCTTACCTGTGCATTGCCCCATGTCTGTTTCGAGCAATCGTTATAAAATAAATGAAGGATTATTGGGAAGGGTGGTTGCTTTTATAGTTAAAAAAAAAACAAGTTATTTACACAATTAAAGCAATTTATTAATATTAACATATTTTTTTTATACAGGAATCATTACATCCCTCAAATCTTTTACAATCATCGGTAAACTAAATGCGGATATTTCAGATAAAACAAATTTTAAATATAAGCTTTTATAATGATCCGTATCATCTACCATATTTTCTGTGACGTAACCTTCTAATTCGGTATTGAGAATAGAATAGTATTGTTTAAATGATTTGTAGTCGTTAAGAATTACTTTTGCGTTGTCCAGTCCTTCTTGTCCAAGTTTATTTTTTAAAAAGTCTAGTATGTGATCAGTAGTACGGTTGACCTTACCGACACGCTCGCTTAAATCGTTGAGAAGAAGATCTACCAAGACACTTTGTTGACGAAGACCTTTGAATGTTGACTGTTGCATGACTATACCTGATGGATGATTGAAAGTCTTTCTCTTTTTGCAGAGCGATTGTCCTGGAGTCTCTTCTTCTTCCTCAGAGACGTGTATCTCGTTTGGGTGAGGTCTTTCGTCAATGCTGATAGATTTGGTGCCGTATGATGTGGTGAAATTTAAATCATGATTGGTTAGAAACAATTTAGTCGGTCTTCCGAAATCTTGATAAAAAGAATAAGAATTATGAAAATAAGCTGTAATGGCGTCAAATTGATCTTTAAGAAAATCCCAGCTACGGCGATCAAGAGAGATACTTTTGTGCGAGCCACCTGATGAAACTAGTTTAATAACTTCGTGATAGTATCCACCGCTATATTCAAGACCGACACAAATTCTCTTTGAGTTCGACTTATTGAGCGCATAGGTAGTAGATAATAAAAGGTTTGGCAATTCCGGTTTTACCGGATCGCGTAATTCACAAGGAGCCATTTTTATGTGTTGCTCTATCCGAAGTTGAATTTGTACTGAAATTTAAAAAGAACATTTTACCCTACTGACATACTGCATATGACAAGTCAGAATAAAGAGGGCGGTAAATACTTTTATAATAGGGTAGTAACACCTGGTCTGTATATTAGGTGTGCAATACAAAATATATATATACAAATTAAATAAAAAGAAATATTATTAGGGGTGGATAAATTTTATAATAGAATAATAACACCTGGTCTGTAGACCAGGCGTACAATACAAATATATATATATATATATATATATATATATATATATATATATATATATATATAAGTACAAACTACGTACAAAAAAACTATTATAGGTAGGATGGGAGGGTGGAGTAAAGGTAAGTAAATAATTATAAATTAATTTTTATGCACACAAAAGAAGATTTATTCACATATAAATTTCAAAATTGACATTGATTACAGTTAAATATGAAACACACGTTTGATTACAATATTTTGAAGTAAAATTATGAATATTATTATGTTTATCTTAATATCTTAACCTAGAAGTACATGTTTGATTATAAAGGCCTGAACCTCGAGAACGTTCTCCGGCGAATGTACTCGCCCGCTTACATCTTTTGCGTTTAATTTTATTTAAAATTCTTTTATAAAAATTTTCAGCTATTTTATTATTTTTTTTCGTGTTATTTGAAAAGAAGCTACAAAACGCGCGTAAACTAGCACCGCTACACATATAATATAGAAACATAATAGTATACTGTCCGCAACACGTCGAATCGATGCTTTGCAGTTTCTTGATGCTCCATCGAAAAACTTTACAGTTTCTTCTGAGTCTTTCAAGATGGTATTTTGAGACTGGTGGGAAACCGTAACTATCGAAATACGTTCCGTATCCATTTTTATCGATATACATGGCCACCCAATGCGTACCAGGTTTGGTATGATCATCGGTATTACACACAACAGCGACCGGTGTTATCATTACATTCGGAATTCGATCTGCTGCGTATACGCCAATTGTTTTGGCTTTCAGCCCTTCCAGGGCCCTCATTATCTGACTGGTGTTCATTTGTATTATTTTCCTGTGTTGAACTACAATTCTGATCATCATCACTCGCGTATTCTATGGTTTTATCGTTGTCGTCGTCATCGTCTACTCCGTCGACTCCCGTAAAAGTCACACTTGATCCAAATCTTAAGATGCTATTTTTCTTGTAAGCAAGTTTTTGAAGAGAGTCATAGAATAGTTCACAACTTCTTTTAGGCAGATTTTGTTGAGAATCTTGAGGGAGTAGTGAATAAAGCCACTCTCTCAACAGATGTGATCTCTGCATGGCACAGTACTCCTTTTTATAGAGGTTTTCTTGGCAAGCGTGAAAACAGCATACTTTCTGAGAAGGAAACTGTCTTTGTAAGTCGGTAAAGCCTGTGGTGGTGTAATCCTCTATATTTATAACGTTACGTGCCATAATAGATTCTATGTATCTAGCCTTTTCAGCACCTCTGACGTAAATTCTTACAGCGTTTCTCGCTATGTTGTAGAAATGATACCGTAATTTGCGTAGAATAACGTCACCATCGAACCACTGTAAACCGTGTAGACGTGACGACACATAATCGTTACTAGTTTTTATATCTTCTGGTAAATTATCGAATTCGTAGGGTGGTGCTATTATCCAATGACCGATTACTTGTTCTTGCAGAGAAACTACTGCCACTTCTTTGGGTAAAAATTTATTATCTTTATCTCTTAAGCCTTGAATATCTATTACGTAATCCATCGTGGTAAAAACGCGAGCTCGTGTGTACTACTACGACTGAGTGTAAGAAGCAACTAGAGCAATGAGAAATGAAACGAATGGTCTTATAATGTTTCTCCCATCATTTTCTCCACCCCTTCCACCTTAGGCATTAAAATCCGTAATAATTTGTCTGTTTGAATCGATTTCTAGCACGTTATTGAATTCGGCGTAAACGATGCAATTTATTGTTTCCCTAAGAGCTTGCTCAAAGCGAACTTCAATGCGCAGAGCACCCGAGCGCACGAGATTCCAATGTGATGAAAAATGAGCCGACAAATCAGGCGTCAAGTCGAATGCAAAGAGACAGTAACCTTCTGGATAAGAGGTTCGGCTAACATCGATACCCTCGTTGAGAAAATGTATACCAGTACAGGAGAATAGCGTGTGATAAGCGTCTACATAGAGTTTATTATTTCCTGTATATTTTGGCTGTAGGGGTTTGCTTGGTATTTGTACTCCATCGACGTAAAGAGAGAGAAAATTGATAGAATAATGTTGAAAGTTGAAAGGATTCAATTGACGATTACCGTTGAAGGCTCGGTTACTCACAAAACCTATGATGATCCTTTTTGGCAACTGGCCTAATATAACATTATCAAGAGTATCTCCTAAAATTCCGCTATGTAAAGTGAATGATTTCACTTCCACTCTTGTTATTGGGTATTTTGCAGTAGTTTTCTTCAAAGCATTAGCATGAGCCAATAGTATGGCTGGACTGAAAATTTTCCGTCATCGGTGAAATCCATCAAACAAAACGCGTCCTTGCTACGAACGAGTCTCACTCGCATCTCAACACCGTTTACCAAAAATTTACCTTGATTAAATACGTCGCAATGGAGGTGGCCAATCATATCGACAACTTTACCGCCAGCTGTAAAGTATTGACGATTCCGAGAACCGACATTGGCTCCAACTGTTCCGGTAGCAATTGCTGGTGATGCATCCATACATCCTGCTGTGTCCGCATACCAAAGTGCGGAGGTGAGGTGTGATGTTAAGGCAGGAAAAGCGTAATTTAAGAGCGTTTCTATGTAAGCTCTGTAAGGATAGGCGTTGTTTGGGGGTGAAACTAGCTTTGAATTGAAAAAGATGTTCGTTTGCTCGAACAACAAATGTAAAAAATTGTTAATAGAAGCAACTTTTGCATTCTCGGCGTCGGTTCCCACGGGTGTAATTTTCACGCTTACTTGCAACATTGTATGCGCTACATCGATGTAATGCTCGGTCGAACCAGGAACCAAAAATTCTAAAGGTGAATCACTTTCATTGCTGAGAGATGATACAGGTTTGTAGTAGAGAAAAGAACTGCTTTCAATTGAAGTTTGCGTCGGGGGAAGAGTAAAAATATCTAGTTCGCTCTTCGTACCTTCACCACCGCACGCGTGTAGAAAAGCCATTTTTTTAAAATGATTTATTTAGGTCCAAAAATGTCAGATACACTTCTCAATACTTTCTTCTTCTTTCGCCTTGATGTTTTCTTTTTCTTGCCTATACCACGCTTATTTGTCTTTCTCTTTGTCTTTCTTTTCTTGCTCGATGCGTCGTGTGCGGGAACACGAGCTCGCGTTGACTGTCGTTTGCGCTTAGCAGAAACAGCTTTATATCCACTACCTTTCATAATATCGGAAATTTTATTAGCTGCTTTTCTTTTTAAATTTCGACCCGATTCTCGAGCACGTGTGTTGAGAGACTCTTTAAAATTCGCTCTCTTATTCGTCACATCGTCTAGCACGTTCAAACCTGTTCGGACGGCTTCTTTGCCTACTGCCTTGGTCCCACTAGCAAGATATTGAAGCGTTCCCGACTTTATTCACGGTCGCCAGGTAATATTTTAATTACCGAATTTAAATTTACTTCATTATTTTAATTAATTCCATGCATATACAAGGTGCATACAACAATATTGAATAAGAAAATTATGTTTATCGACGATCTCCTCCAGTGCAATACTCTTGGAGATGCGATAATTTATAATTTTCTTTACGTGTGGAGGAGAGGGTAGAATGATAAAAGTTATTATCGACGACTCCGTTGGGTGCAATACTCTAAAGAGTGCGATAATCAACTTTTTTATTATATGAGATATGTAGAAAAGTGTTTAAATCGACGACATCTTTGAGTGCAATACTCTTAGATGTGCGATAAATAACACTTCTATTTAATGCAAAATGAATAAACAAATTATTATCGACGACATATCCAAGTGCAATACTCTTCAATGTGCGATAATTAATTTGTTTAGTATTTATATGAAAAATGATTAATGAGATGAGATGAGTTATACTTTTATCAATAACTTTTTAAACACAGTCTCATTTAAATTTGAAATACTTAATCTTTTTATTAAAAAATTAAGAAAATATATATTTTACAAAGATTCAAAAGTTAATTAGTATTTTAAGACAGAATGCTTAAATCTTATACTTCTGACAGTATAAGATTGAATGAATATAGTATCCATGTTAGATGTTACATGGTCGAACATCTAAAAGATAATGAGAGAGCTTGCTTGGGTTCACGCTCTTTAATATTATTTCATAAACCTTCTATGAGGTTCTATTTCTTATTGAAGAATTATATTTTAGGAAATAGAATGTTCCATAACATTTATTTTATATATTTACAAAAGAAACATTTAATTAAGATAAATATATTAGTAAAAGAAACACTCTATTTCCTTTACATTTCAATGGACTATTTTTTATAGTTAATTTTATTATTTATTAATTAAAAAAGCTAATTTTTTAATTAATATCTTTAAACTTTAAATAGAGTAATCATTTTTATACATATTATATAAATAGAATGTTCTATTTATATATACACAATTATTTTAGAAAGTTACATTTTATTATTAACAATTAATTATTGATAATACTTCTTATTAAAAGAAATAGAACATTCTATTTCCATAATCATTTTACTATATCTATATATATATACATTTTGAGTTATCTTATCAACGAATATAGACGCTTATAGAAGCGTACTTCTGGGTTAATTTTTTCGTCCAAAGAGCTGGGTAACAGCATATTAGTTATGTTACCCAGCCACAAAGCGGCGCCACTCTCACTCATATATATAGATATACAATGTGTACATCGCGGGTAACACACTGGGTAACATGGGAATAATTACAAATTTAAATGATTATACATGAAAATATAATAAAAGTAATCATAAATAATAATGAATTTATTAATAAAATATTTTTTTATATTAAAAATCCCTAATTAGATTAATTAACAAATATTATTAAGATATGATAATCAGCTGTTTGTTTAGATGTGAAAAAACGCGCGCAAGCAATAATTTAGAAAACGTCGGTTCGCAAGCTTGCAATTATCGGTCAACTTAATCGCGTCGATTTCGTTTTTATAAAGTTTAAAATACGTGTTTTATTGATTATTGATAAATAATTAAGCGCTCAGAAAGTTATTTATTATAATTTAAAGTGATTCTCATTAGTTTATAGTTAAAATAATCGTGGTAAAGTTTTTTTTCGCGATCTTTGCGGTAGTCATGCCACCGCAACGTATGCTTTGTGCTTATGAAGGATGTAATAATTCCAAAAAAAAGATCCTTCATTAACATTTCATCGCTTTCCAAAAGACACAAACAGGTACATAAAAAGTTAATAAATTTTTTGCGAAATAAAATAAAGATAACGAATATGTTGAAGCCATTATTGAAAAGCGATTTTCACACTTTTATACGTGATTAATTCGGTGATACTTATAATATTTGTTATTATTAATTATTAGTGGAACTCAATGTAATTTAAAACCTTTTTTTCAGTATACAACATTTACATTTTTTAAATAAAAAATAAATTAAAATGTACCATTGTATTTTTCGATAAAAAACTTAAATAATTTTTTTTTTCGTTTTTTCTAACCTCTGCTACAATATTAACTGAAAGAAAAGATATACACTAAAAATATAGTTAACTAAAATTTGATTTATAACTTTTATTATTTTTATAGATTTAAAACATATAAAGAAAATGAAGTGAATAATTGTTTCTGGAATAATTTTCATATTGAATCTGTATAAAAAAAAGTTTTCACTATGTCTCTGTTAGAAAGCAATTTTAAAATATTGAAGTAGTTAAAATAGCAATAATTACATAATGCTATTTCCTTTTTTCAAAATTCTTTTTTATGTTTTCAATATTTACGATTTCAAATGTTTAAATCATCAACATTTAATTTATTTTACGAAAAAGATTAATAATAAATGTTGTTTTTTTTTTAAAATCTTTAATAAAAAATAAACTTTAATATTATATACAATATAAAATATAATTAACAAAAATGTTATGAAAATTGTTGAATAATTTAGCACGTTTGAAACGTCACGAAAATGATATTGATTCCACTACTATTTTCATATTGGATCTGTATAAAAAAAAATTTTTGTACAATGTCTCTGCTATAAAGTTATTTATAAATTTTTAAGCAGTTTTAATAGCAATAATTATATAGCGCTACTTTCTTTTTTAAAAATTCTTTTTAATTTTGCATAATTTAGAATTTTAAATGTTTAAATCATAAAAATTTTATTTTCTTATGGAATACTGAAATATTTTTTTTTCATTTTGTCTAATTTTTTTAAGATCTCTAATACAAAATAAACTTTAAAATATTAAATACACAGAAAAATATGTAATAAAGAATAATTTTATAAAAATAGTGAAAATAATAAAGCACATTTTCAACATAAAATGTACATAATTGATTCTGCGATAATTTTCATAAACATTTTTCTACTTTCTCTTCTACAGTTATTTGGCAATAGTTAATCATTTAAAATAGCAATAATTAATTTCTAATATTTATTATGCAAAAATTATTACTTTTTAGCAATCGAAACTATGATGGGATATTTTTAGACAGTTTTTAGAAATAACAAATTTTTTTTATATAAATTCAAATAAAATCATTACTTTTTCATAATTATTAAAATTATCATGGAATCATTATATTCATTTTGTTATGCACTGAAAAAAATAGAATCTAGAACCAATGAGAATCCGCTTGGTGGTAGAAGATTTTTCGTTTTGTTTTAAGCCATAGTAGAATTCCGCTTGACTCAAGAGGAAAATCTGCTTCAATGATATCGACTTCCTTCTAATAGATATTCTGCTACCACCTAGCAGAAATTGTTTTGAAGCAACTAAACTTTGAAAAAAATTAAATCTGCATCCACCAAGAGGAAAACTAGTATATTTTATATAAATAATAATATAAAAATTCTATTTGAAATTTTTTATTTTAATTTTTATTTGAAATTATTGAATATATATCTCTCTAACTACGTAAGCATTAGCTTACATGTTCTTATTCATATGATTCAAGTAAAAAAATTTATCATTTTTAAGAAATTAATTATTACAATAATTAATAATATATATTTACACATAAAACATAATATCATTTTTTCCATGAACAAATTGAATCTTATGCATTATTTTCTCGCTGTACAATTTTTTAAAGCAGCATGTAACATATTCATTTTCCGTTTCTATCCAATGCGCATGAACATGCTCATTAAAACCTAAAGAATGCCATTTTTTTACATATTAAATAAATATTTTCATTTTCATCATATTTAAATATATAAATTATTTCTACGAAAACAAGTAGAACATCAATATTTTCCCAACATAAAAAGTGACCTTGTTTAAATACGATTCCGTTTTCCTCAAACCATTTTAATATAAACGTCGATGTACGATAATTATCTCGAGAATTAAAAGTTGATTTGAATTTCGGAAATTCAGGTAAAGAACTCAAAGATTGTGTCTTTAAAGGTCCATAAACAATGTTTTTTTTAATTGAATTCTTAAAGAAAAAAGTATAAGCAAGAGATAATTGATTTTTTTTTACATAAAGATAGAGGTAAATCAACTGAGAATGTACGGTAATAAATAAAAACTATGTTTTGCTTCGAAGCGCATACACCAAGTGTTAATTATTTCTCCTATCTTTATAAACAAATCTACGCAATGTAATAAATAATGGTGTTTCGGTTTCGAAGGATCGTTTGGAAATAATCCTAATCTTAAATCTAAATATTCTTTTATCAATGATTTTAAATACGGTAGCAGCTCAATTTTCATTTATTTTGAGAAAATTATATCTATCATTTCTCTCATTATTAAAAACCATTTCCAGCTTTTTTGTATCTTCTGGTATAAGATCACCTATTAACAACGGTAAATACAAAATTAAAGTAAGCATTTCCGAAGCGTACATATTTACAGTATTGTTAATTAAATGAGCCTCCGTTATTGGACGAGGTCTGTCATTTTCATGCGTGCCGTAATTAAAATTGTTAATTGTAGAATTAATTGTTTCTAATGTAATGCCTGTCACTTCTATTATATTTTTAAATAATAAAGACATATCATATCTGAGAACACCATTCAAAATGTGATACATAATATCTGCATCCATATTCTCAGTAACATGATAATTATCTACAATATTAAAAATACATTCTGATGTAACGAACTCTAAATTATGTAAATACCAAGGTAAATACTTTCTGATGTACAAAATTTCTTTGTGGTTTTTATTAATAAATATATATCCTCTAAATTCTAATAGAATTCTTCTTGAAGATACAGGATTTTGTGCTAGAATCTAGATTACTGCGATTTTGCAGGATGATTATAGTTATTAAGTACAACTAGATTTCTATTTCATTCAAGAACTAAGAATCAAATGGATTTTTCCTCTTACTGCTAGATTCTATTTTTTTCAGTGTGAAAGTGACTATGGACAGATGATGTAAATTCACAGCAACCCTATAGTAATAACTTATACATAAAAATATATTTAATAACCTAATATTTTTGAAACTTATATGAAAAGATTACAAATTACAAATAATACTTTTCTTCGTACTTTTACCGCAATTATTTTAAATTAAATTATTAAAAAAATTACTAATGCCATCTAAATTTATAAAAGCGTTATTAAAAATTATATGCGTAAAGTGTGTTTTCAATAAGTGGAAATTAACGATTTTATTTTTACATACATCTCATTTATTGTCTTCACACTTTTTATATATGCACAAGTGTAATTTACATTAACTATGAATAAACGTATAAGAAAAATTCCAATTAAAGTTAATTTCTAATGTAAACAAAATAAATACATTCAGGAAGAACTTCTGTTCACAAATTAATTATTTTTAATAATCCTTGAAAATATTTGTATGATATTTAAAAATATTTTCATAAAGTATTCATAAAACATATATTCTTTTTGTCAATACAAATTTATCAGAAATCTGTAATTGGTAATTATGAAGTTTTTATGAGATTAAATTCTAAATCCTTTTTAGTAAATTTATTTTTTTTAATTACAAGATAAGATTGTTTATTTATTAATTGTAATAAAATAAAAAATGTTGAAATGATTTTAAATTGCCAATTTATCAACTCTCAAAATGTTTAAATTATGAATAGTTTAATTTTATCCTATTAATTTTTCATTTTATTTAATGTTGTTTGGGGACATGAATTTCATTAAATTAAATAACTCCGTACATAAGTATTAATGAATTGAATACAAGCTAAGATTCGGTTTACGCAACTCCTACATTTATAATCAATTATTGCACTTGTAGCGTTTATTATATTTTATTATTTACCAAAAAATATACATGATTAAAGCTTGCTAGTGTTCTGATCACATTGATTGAAATCAATTTTTTAAATATCTTTTATTTCATAGATGAGTTCACATATTTTTAATTTATTTAAAATCTATAATGAAATTTTTGGTACATTACAATTATTATTTAATAAACAAGTTATTAACATAAAGGCCATTTTCAGAGAAAGAGGAAAAGTTAAATATTTTTAATTAAATTATTTTTTTCACTCATTTGGTCAATGAGCTTATGTTTGTTGAAATTGCTATTAAAAACAAGTAGTTAACTTTTCTTAGTAGTTTTTTACTAAAAATCTTAATTTTCATCTAATGTCGCCGTAACCACTTTAATCTTTTGACTTCATCTATTATAAATAAAAGTAAATACTAATACAAATTTTCGTAATTAAAAAAATTTATTTGAATTTATCAATGCTAATAATTAATTACTCAGCAATATGTTTAGACATTTAAAATAATACATTTATTTATAAGCAATTAAATACATAATTTTTTTAAATGTCATTAATCATTAATATGAAGAGTATATGCAAGCTTCAAATACTTATCTGTATAAATATGCGTATATCAGATAAGTGCGTATTCGTATATTTTGACACCTTCCAAATTATTTTATTAAAATATGTATTTTATAAATATGTAGAGGCAAGTAAGTCAACCCGTTTCACCCATAACAATTTATTTATACACACATCACCATACACTTTATAGATATTATTTTATTGTGTATATATGTAACAACTGTTAGATTTATGATACATTGTGATCATACGTACTTAGTAATGTATTATTAAACTTTTGATTTTATAATACTTAATATTTATACCTTAAATATTATAAAATCTTAGGTAACAAATGAGTTTCTCAAAATAAACATATTTCAGTCTAAATAAATGTATCGGAAATGCGAGTTTTTTGTAGGTATGCATGTGCGATAAATAATAGTGAGTGATAAAAATAATTTTACATAAATATGACTATTTGCATTTTAATAATATTAGGGTGGACTGATCAGTCGTAATTTGGCGTTCAATGAAAGACCGGCAGCTATTACTTTACTCCTTACATATTTTATATATAATTAATGATTCTGTAATAATTATTTTATCATTAAATTATAATTTAATATTATGGTAAAAGTGAATAAGCACTCGAAAATGGGAAATATATGCTTCATAGCAAGCGGTCTTTTAGTGAACTTTATGGATATTCTGTAGTTTTTGTATTATTATTGTTTTATTTTAGTGTTAAAGTATTACATTTTTAACATTTTTTATAATCAATATTGAAAATACATATGTTGAACTTTACATACAATTCTTTTTCATAAAGCTATAAATGTGACAATTCAACAATGTGTTACATTGGTCAGTTTACCCTATAAAGATTTTTTAAAATAAAAGATTTGAAAATTAACTTTAGCAAAAGCATGTGTTTCGCTTATTATGAAATGCCGCCTGAGCGTATATAAAATACTTAATTCCATAGCATGACACGTTAATGCAGTATTTGATTAATATTATTTGTATATCTTAGTCTTTTTTTTCATAATGGTATATCTTCCATTCATTTTGAAACTGATAAGTATTTATTCTTAGACGAGCAGAATGGATTCTTCGGTCAGGTAATTTAGAATTAGACGATTTACAGGATTCAGCCCTTGACAATAAACGCATTTGTTCAAAACATTTTCCTGAAGATGACATCTACTTTGACAAATCAGGTAAACGAATGTTAAAAGCCACTGCTTTGCCGATTGACAAGGCTACAATTGATTTTGATGAAACTAGTGATGAAGATGTTGGCTCTGCGGAAATTGATATGCCTATTGATAATACAGTTAGAGATAGTATATTAATCGATTTACAGTTACCTCCACTTATTGAAAATGTAGAGCCAGAAATGATTGATTTAAATGAGCCAACATGTTCAAATAAAGAAATTTTTAATCTAGATGACGACTTTAATAACAGTTGTGACAATAATGAAATACGCGAATCACAAAACGAGCCAAGTAATAACGATCGCGAAATTTCTCGTAAAAAATTAAAAAAAGAGATTGTTATTTTAAAAAATAAGTTTCCTTCCTGTAAAGAGGCCGCGTATAAAAAAGTAGTTAAACAGCAAAGTAGAATTAACGATTATCAATGTATAATAAAAAAACAAAATCAAAAAATCGCTTATCTTGAAAAGCAATTAAAAAAGAATAAAGAGGAATTATCTTATTTTAAAGATTTTGAAAAGTTAAACGAAGAAGTTTTACAATTTTTTAAAATGCAAATCAAGCACGTAAAACAAATAAAATGGACAAACGATGAAAAACAGTTCGCGATATCATTATTTTATAAATCTCCTAAAGCATATTGCTATTTGCGTGACGAAAAAGAGTTTGCTTTACCTTGTATAAGTAAGATTAGGAGGTGGGTAAACGAATTAGATTTAACACCGGGAAAAACAAAAAATTTATTCGAATTATTATCATTAAAATCCAAAAGTATGACGGTTAAAGAACGTGAATGTGTTTTATTATTTGACGAAATGAGCATAAAAACGTGGTTAAATTATAACAGTAAAAAGGATATGATCGAAGGGTACACTGATTTGGGAGAACATGGTCGTACATCGAAACTTGGTAATCATGTTCTAGTGTTCATGCTGAGAGGTCGGCAACATGATTGGAGGCAACCAATCAGTTACTATGTCTCCCACAACAGTGTACACGGAGATCCTTTAACAAATATTATTTTAGATACAATAGATTGCGTTGAAGAAACGGGCCTTATAATTAAATCTATGGTTTGCGATTTAGGATCTCCCAATACGGTGGCTATAAGAAATTTAGAGATAACCGAAGAAAAACCTTTCATAGAACGGTATAACAGGAAAATTTTTTTTAATTATGATCCTCCCCATTTAATTAAATGCCTTCGTAATACGTTAAAAAATCGGTCATTAATGGTGGGTGATAACAGTGTTTCATGGGGAGCGATCCGTGAGTTACGTGATAAAGAGAGAAATAAGCCGTGCAAAGCTGCGCCTAAACTCACCGATCGACATTTAGATCCAAACCCTTTCGAATTAATGAACGTTAGCCTAGCTGCACAAGTTTTTAGCCATTCTGTGTCCCCTGCTTTAATGGCCGGTAAATTTTGTCCAAACGATCCCTTAACTCATCCGGATTGTATAGCGACTGCGCATTTCGTTGAAGATGTTAATAATTTGTTCAACTGTTTAAATAGTAGAAGCACGAAAGATAAAAATCCTTTACGACGCCCTTTATCAGACCAAAATCTTCAAGTTATTAATTTTTTAAAACTATGTTTGCCGTGGATTAAAACGTGGAAATCTGATAAAGCTGATCCTCCGTGTTTTAAAGGTTTTTATTTAACCGTTAACAGCGTTCTTAAACAATGGGAAGATATGAAAGAAAACGGCGGGCTTTATTTATTAACTTCGCGTTTAAATCAAGATCCCTTAGAAAATTTATTTGCTGTTTTGAGAAGCCGTTCAGGACATAATGCAAATCCCACCGCGATGCAATTAAGATGTAATTTACAGTACTCAATAACTGCTAATTTAACGTCATCATCTAAATTAACGAATTGTCAGCCAGATGAAACAGTTGGATTATTAGCAATTCCACAAGAGAATAATACTGATTTGCCACTTTCTATAGAAAACTCTGCTGAAAATGTCAGTGAATCTGATTTACCGATTGAACAGCATTGTAACAGTACAGACTTTTCTGCTGATACTAATTTACTTGATGTAAACTCAAAAATGAATGATTCGTTTGAGAGTACTGATAGTGAATCATGTAAAGAAACAGAAGATACAGCAGGGAATATTATAAATGAAGATTTTTTTATAATTCCTTCTCATGTTGAAAATGTTAGTATTTTAGAGTCACAAGAATTTTCCAGCAATAGTATTTCAAATGCAGAAAACGCATCAGAGAGATTAAATCAAATTTCATTAAATCCTGCTGACTCTTCTACTCTTTTAGATACTGCAATCAAGTATGTCGCTGGATACATTGCAAAGAAGTGTTGTTCTAAATCAGAATGTCCAGAATGTAAAAATTATTCAACTCGTCCAAATTCAAATTTTGAAAATAGTACAGACTTTTTGATTTTTTTTAAAACTTATGTTACTTCAAAAAATGACAATCAGCTTGGTAACCTTTTTGTTCCTTCTGATGAATTTACTTCAGTAATTAAAACTGCTGTGCAAACGTTTGATAAAATGTTCGAAAGAATAAGTTATCGTGAAAATGTCAGTAAACTTATGATAAATAAAATTATAAAGTCAATAAAGAAACGTAATGCAGATTTTTTTAAATTTGACGATCCCTGCAATTCACATCGCGAAAGTATGATTAAATTTTTTGTTAGAGTGCACATATTTTATAAATTAAAATGGATTAATCGTGATATGCGGGATGCTAAAAAATATAAAAGAAGTGGAATTGCTAATGATAAGCCAAATCGAAAATTGCAAAAATTGAATCATGAATGAATTATTATGTCATTTTATTAAACTTATTTATGAATAATTTTATTTAACTTACTCTTCTTATAATGTAATTTTACTTATTCGTTAATATTTCACTTAGATCTTACTTATTTTATTGTAAAGAATATTTTATTTTCATAAATTCTTTGTTCGTTGATTCAATTGTTGTTAGTGGCTATTGTTTTTGTTTACTGTGTCGTCATAATGCTATATATTATATTAGATATTGAAATGTATTATGTAAATATACCTTTCAGTGATATTTTTCAATAGTACATTTATAATGCAATTTTAGAATAATAAATGATTTATTAAATATTAAAAGTATATTCAACATAAGTATTTAAGTTACATTATGGATATATTTTATTATTATTAATTTAAAAAGTATATTCAATATAAATATTTTAGTTTTACTTTAGATTAATTCAATTATTATCAATTTAAATCTATAAAAAACATGTTAAATTTTGCACATTTTATTAATTATTCGTTTCGTTAAATAAACTTAGATATTTAATATTAAAATATTTTCAAAAATTTTAAATTTTGTCATTAGTATTGTAATTATAGTTTAAATGAAAAATATCACAAAATTAATTTTTTTTATGATCATTTGATGCTTGTAAGAATTTGTTTTATTTGAATTGCATGGTAGTATATGTGTTTATAACATTTCGTGTCATATTATATAGCGAATTACAGGATTCTAAAAAATAATCATATAAATTAGTACAGTGAATTCTTATACTATTATTTACATGGTATGATGAAATAATATTTTAGATTCACATATTCTGTTAAAAAAAAGATATTTATTACTAAATAAATTTTTTTTTATTTTAATAACTCTTTTTTTTAACATGGATACATTTATATGATTATTTTGATGCACACCCATTATAATAAGATTTGAATAAATTGTGTAATATTTATTTAATGAATATTTATGAATATACACAAATAAGGTATACATATATAAATATTTTACAAGTTAATTAGCAATTCAACAAAATATGAGGATATTGTCCTCTGTATGTTAACCTTTTTCATATGGTCATATCGACGGAGGCTAACCCGGTTCCCGTTTAACACATTACATCAGGCTAGACTGTCTAACACACCATGCAAAAAACTTTGAGCAAATAGCAGAAACTTTTAAATTTACACTGTTAAAAAATACATGAAATTTGCTTTCAGTACATGCATTAATTTTCTGAAAATGCGTTAAAATTACGGTAAAATGTATTAATTTTCATGCAAATCAGTATTAAATTTCATCTTAATAAATAACATTTAATGATGATTTGCATGAAAATTAATACATTTTACCGTAATTTTAACGCATTTTCAGAAAATTAATGCATGTACTGGAAGCAAATTTCATGCATTTTTTAACAGTGTACCGACTCTGCTGTAATATTAGATTAAATCAATAATATTTCTTTAATCTAGTAATCTTTAGATATACTTAACGAGTAATAACATAATTAAAAAAGTAGTGTTCATTTTTTTTTATTAACGAGATATAAAAAGAACGAAGAAAAGTAGCGAAAATGCTAAAAATAAGATATTTTTACTTCATTAAATTTTTTTATCGGCCGATAACTTTCGAAGTATTGTTTCAAATGACGAAAAATTTCGTAGAGACTTCATTTTAATAAACTTTTTCGAACAAATTACATAAATTTCAATGTGCTCTTTAGAGGAAAAACGCTGCTAAGTGCTTTGGCGTAATGACTTCTCATAGAGCTCATTGAGTTAGAGTAATTTCATTTTATATTTGAAAATGTGATTTGAATGTAAAAACATTATTTCTATTAAAGAACGATTAAGAAGGTAAAGAATGTCCGAGTAACTGCGAGAAAATAATTAGGAAATAGGAAAAGAGAGAGAGGGATAAATGAAAACAGTTTAAAAATGAGTATCAGAGTGAAATCTATGGAAAGAGAGGAAATGAGGAAGAAAGAAAAGAGTTAGTGAGAACGTTAAATCAGAAATCAGAAGTGATCAAAGAGCTGCGCTAAAAAAATTATTTTTCAAAAGCTTGTTTTATAAAAACAGTAGCGAATAACTCGTATAAAAATTTTAGAGCATATCTATCGAGTAGTTTGCGTAAAATACAAAAAAAATTATTAATGGAAATTTGTTTCTAAATTTTAAAATTTCTCTAAAATGGAAACTACCCTAAAAAACTCGGTTTTCAAAAGTTATCCTTCTTTTGCCAGTTGCGAATAATTCAATAATTCCCATACACATTTCAAAGCCAATTCATCGAGTAATTAACGTAAAAATCGACTTAAAAATAAAAATGTTTGAAATGGCTCAAAATTTAAAACTACACTAAGAAAAGCAATTTTCAACAGCTTCCGTACAAAAAATTTGATTTTATGCAAAATTTGAAGCAAACCCATCGAGTATTTTTCGAAATGTAATTGGCGTACTGAATACATACATGCAGACATTTTCTAGAAACCACTTTTTTTATTCCCTGAGTCAAAGTATGTATAAATTAATGAAAAAATAGAAAATAATTTTTGTTATTGATTCAATACTTTTCCTATAAGAAAGCAAGAAGGTGCAGGATTTATAGAGTGTCTATAAATTTATACCGATTACAAATCTTTTCATATTTTGTTTTTTCAAGTTTGGAATATTTCTACAATTGTAAAAAAAAGTTTTTTTCTTTAAATACTTTTTTGTGCTCATAACATATGTGCTTTATTTAATGGGCTTACAATAAAGCCATATTTAAAAAGGAAATTAACGAATACTTGTTTGTAAATAATACATTTTTTTATGATTTTTACACTGAGAAAAAAGTAGGATACAAATTTCCATACTTTTTCGTAACGCTACCACAGACTTTCATTTAGTGAAAAAATTACCATCCTTTATAATAAAATTTACTAGAAATATTGTAAAAATTCATAAGTTGTATATGAATTTTACAATATTTTTAGTAAATTTTGTTATTTAGTAAATTTTGTATAAAGGATGTTAATTTTTTCACTAAATGACAGTCTGTGGTTGTGTTACTATAAAGTATGGTAATTTTTACAAATATTTTTTTAATTTTTACAAATATTTTTTCTCCGTGGATGTATTTTGATTAATTTTTAAAATTCATAAAAATCATTTTTTCTGACAAAATGCAATTTGAAAAATATATTTCTATTATGTTAAACGGATCCAATACAAATAGTATGTGTATAAAACGTTTTTTGTTTTAAATCCAATAAATAAATAGTTATAAATAAACTATTTTTGAAGTGCAATTTTTTTTGATTTTTTAATACATTTCAAGCCGGAAAACTTTTCTGTTATTTTCTCGTACAACCATTATTTTTTAAGCAAAAAAATTTCTAAGTTTGTTTTTTTCAATATAGATAATTTTTTCTCAAAAAGTAGTTGTACAAAAAAATAAATAACAAAATTTTATGCTTAGAATAAGCAAAGAAATAATTTAACAAAATTATGTTTTTTCTAAATAATTAAAACTTTCTTATTGTTTATAAAAATTGTTTATAAAAAACAGAGTATATAATAAAATATGAGAAACAGTGTTTTATTCATTTTCATACTAAATAAAAACTCTATCCAAATTTTCATAAGCGTTCTCTTAAGGTAGTACCTGAGTTAAGGGATTTACGGTTCACAAAAATCTGAGATTGAGCACATAAGTAGATTTTCATTCAAATACAGCACAGTTCAATTTTTGTTAACTTTCGGATAATGAGAAAAGAATTATAAGCATTTTAATTTTTCTCTTTTAACACGCGCTTTATATCTATATATAGTTTATATATATTTATATACGCGCGTGCATTAAATCAAAAAGGTTTATATCGTTTCAAACTCGATACTGAAAAATCTATTCTTTAGTTCTTTAATTAATTTTGTGCTTAATTTGATCTGATTTTTAACAATCAGTAAAGAAAAATCAAAATTTCTTCTTTTACGGAAAAATGATTAAATTTTTAAAAATATTTATTATTTATATAATAAATATTCATAATAAATTAATATTATTTAAAATTATTTATTAATTAATATTAATTTAAATTATTTATTAATTAACATTTTTTAATTCATAGTTTTTTAATCCAGCATTTAAAAACTATGCGATTCAAATTTAAGCTTTTTAAAGTAGAGCCAAGCTTAACAAACAGCAGTCGGAGCGAAAGAAGGGTGCGAAAGAGATAGCATGCTTTTTTCTCTATGTAGATACTGATCGCGCCACCTTACTACAATTTCTGAACTAAAATTTTTGGCAGAAATCGCCCATATAAGAGTACGCTTCTATAAGCGTCTATATTCGTTGATCTTATCGACCTCGGTAGGTAACTATGAAGTCCTACTTGTAATTTAAATTTATTATTACAGAAAATCATTCTATGTTATAAATAATGACAAATTATTTATAAAATATTTATATCAAATTTAATAATTATACCCAAAATCGATATGAGTCGTTACATAGCCCCCCAGATAGAATTTAAAATTTTTAGCACATAAAATACCATTTGATTAAGACAAGAAATTTTTAATTCTATCTCTAAAATGTTTTTTACTTACACTAAACGCCATGCGATTGGTTGCTTATATTTATTGTTATAATAACTATCAAATTTAAATCAAAATAAGCTTAATATGATTTTAATTCTTAATCTTTATTTTATAAATTTAATAATTATATTATAACAGTTTTCTATCAATTTCTATTAATCTAACATTTAAATGATTTAAACATTGATTTAGTTTTAGGAACATTTTCCTTTTTTCAAATATAATTCAAATATAATTTAAATTATTTTCTTTTCAAATACATGAGCAAACGAGTGTTTAAATTTACTTAATTCTATCAATATCTAAAATATTTAATAGCCCCCCATTAAGTTCTATCTTTTGATGTGAGTAAACAATTAATATCTAATCGCATTTTCTAATAATTATTTACAAAGAATTTTTTATAACTAAGCTAAGCCCTTTCGCAGCCTCTCTCTTAAGTTAACATTTCTTTATAATATATTTAAAACATAATTGTTTTATAAATTTACAACTAATAAATTTGTATTATCTTATTAATACAAATGTAAATCAATTGTAGTTTTTACTATTTTAATAAAGTCTATTTTAACTTACTGAAAAAGAAAACTATTATTTTTTATTCAAATAAAATTGAAAAGTAAAATTAAATAAATACTACTTTAAATTATCTATAGTGAATTTTTATCAATTAATCTAAAAATGACTAAAAATCTTCTATCTTCTCTCTTCTTTCTTCCATATTTATATCTGTATTATTTTATTTCTTCTTTACTTTTCTATATGCTAAGAAAAGCTTCTTTATTCGGGGTCTTGGTCCCTCTAAGGATAGTACATGACTTGAAAGTTGTACTTCCTTTAATACAAAATTAGATTTTGTAAAATTTAATCTTAAATAGTGCTTTTCTAATCTTTTGAACAATCTTTCTAAATTCTCCAAGTGTTGTTCAAAACTATGTGATATGCACAATAAATTATCGAAAAATGCTATAACTGAATGGTGTAAATCATTAGCTAAGTCCAAACCCTTTATAAGAGCTGCACTACTTGTAGACGTACCGAAGGGCACCACATTGAATTCATATACTTTATTATTTACCATGAAAGCAGTGTATTTTTTGCTGTTTTCAGGTAAAGCAATTTGCCAAAAACCACTAATTAAATGAAAGTTTGACATATATTTTATGTCTTGGCATCTTTGAAATATTTCCTCGATTCCAGCTGGTGTTTCAGAAACTTTAATGAGCTTTTCATTAAGTATTCTAGCATCTAGACATAATCGAACGGAGCCATCTTTATTAATTACAATAACCAATGGATTGATGTAAGTACTCGTTGATCTTTTAATAATATTTAATTCAAGCATTTTTTGGATTTCCTTGTCTACCTTTTCCTTATAATTAATAGGAATAGAAAATTGTTTATCATCCTTGAACTGCAATTCATGTTCATAAACATCTGGCAAACTTGGTTTTTTATCAAATATTCCACGATGATGAAATATTAACATAATTAACTTTTGTTTTTGTTCATCTGTAAGGTTTTCATTTAGCAGTATTTTTTGTTCGATCTCTTCATACATTAAATTGTACTTAGGATCATTTAAATTTTTATTGTTTGGTTTTGAGACACTTTCACTGTACTCAATACTCAAACTTTGATATTCATTCTGTTCAAGAATGATATCAATATAAGGAATAATTTCCTTTTTATTTTGATTACTGATACATATTTTTTCATGTACAGTATCTAAAATCATTTTTAAGCCTTTTTGTACATCGTAGCCAATTATGCATTCTCTCACTAGCTTTGGTACTACGATAAAAATGGCATTAAATTCGATACTTGCCACCTTAACAGCTAACATAACTTGTTTAGTTATTTTTGTTGATTTTAAACCAGTTGCACCCTTGATAACTTTTCCTGCTATAGGTAAAGTTGGACGATCATTAAAAATATGAGAATTATTCTTGTAGAATTCTTCCGAAATACAGGTTACCTCACTGCCTGAATCTATTAATGCTTGAATTTTGATGCCTTCCACCTCTAATGGTATCCGAGGACATTTCTTTTTTATGATGTTGACACCGTCAGGTTTAATATCATATAAGAGTTCACTACGAGGATCACTAAATATAGTGTTAACCTCAAAAATTTCTTTTTTATCAGTTGCATTTTGCTGATTTATTTTGCTTTTTCTTGGATCCGAGTTACAAAATGCAACTACTGTCCGTTTCCCGATTTCGATGTACCTGCTTCTGGAAATAAGCTCGTAACATCTACATCTTCTTCATATCTTCTACAAGCTTCATCAATGAAGTCTTGTTGACTTGATGATTTTTGCTTTAGGTTTAAACCTTTTGGTTTATTCCCTTGTTGCACTCTTATTTCATTTACCTCATGTGCATTATAAGGTTTTTGGTTATATCCATTCTTATTATAATCTTTATTATAATAATTTGGATTTTTGTTCGGATGGCTTTTATTTTTTTCCATAGCATCTTGCTCATCCTTTTGATCTTGATCATCAAAATCAAATTCAGATAACAGTGCAAAGAATGCAGTTTTATCTTCAATACGTTGTATACGAATCGCACTTCGGATTCCTCTATCAAAATGACTGCTCAATTGAGTTATTATTTCACAATCATCTCGATGTTGATCTAGCTCTTGCGCTAAATTAAATAGTTCCATTGCATATGCCGATCTATTTGAATTCTTTTTAGGAATGAATTTCCCAAATTCGACTTTCCTTTTAACTGCTCTCTGTGTATTTTCATTCCAGAATTGCAGCTTGAATCTTTCTTCAAATTCCTCAAACGTTGTAATATCATTCTCATTGATGTTAAACCAACTTTGAGCAATTCCTTCTAAAGTTTGAGAATAAATATATTTAATTTCTTTCTCATTTAATTTAGTGACCTCTATATACCGTTTAAGATCATTTAAGAACTTAATTGGTCTTTCTTCTGATATCCCTTTAAATTTAGGAATTTTTAAATTTAACTTTTTAGTAGCATCACTTAGTGCTATTTGATTACCATTACAAGTATGATTTATTGTAAAATTATCTACTTGTTCTCGCAAACTTTGCATGGCATCTTCATTATTTCCTATTGCCACGTCTAATTCAGCAATCTCTTGATGTCTTATAATTGACATGATATCTTCATTTTCTTTAACAAGATTATTTAGATTCTTGTTTTCTGATTTCAAACTCTCTATTTCATTTTTTAAAGTTTGAATTTCTTTTTGCCATTCAGCTTTGGCTTCTTCTAATTTTTTGTTCATTAACCCTTCTAGAAGAGTTAATGATTCCTTTAGAGAATCTTGGCTTATTTGCATATTGTTTTGCAAAGCACTCTGATTTGTAACATCGCTTTCGATGCTTATTATCCTGGCTTCTAGGCTATCTTGATTCTCATCAAGACATTTTACTTCCTCTGCTACCGCTCTTCTCCATGAGCCAGATTTCCTTATAGCTTCAGGAGAACTTGCATCTGAGAGCTGATCTATTTCATTTAGAAGCTCTTCAGATGTCTTTTCATGTAACTTTAGGATTGATCTTCTTTTCGACATTTTTAAATTGTGAATTTAAAAAATTAAATTAAAAAGAATGAGAAGAAATCCTTTTTTATAATTCAATACAGCTTTGTATTGAATTATATTTACTTTGAATTCACTTTCAAAGTGTTTAAATTTGATTTAAACTCAATGGAAATTTCCTAAGTGGAAACTAACCTTTATATTATATTGTATTTCAATAAACTAATACATCTACATTTGTATGTGTATGTGTTTACACTTACGTCAGAATCTCTTTAGCTTTGCTCTTTTATTCTAATATTTAAAATTCCAAGTTTTTAAATATTTATAATTAATTAAATTATTTATTTATTGCAAATTCATTGTTGCAAATAAATTTATTTACTTTATTCTAATTATTTATGCATATAAAACGCAGAAAAAAATTTAAAAAATTTTTAATGCTCTAAGATGGATTCGAATCTCCGCCCACCGTATGCAAAGCAAGAGCTATGCCATTAAGCTAACGTGGCTTATGGTACACTAGACGTATAAAGATGTTATAATACAGCCTTTATACGTTGATGTGGATGTATTAATTTGTTTGAGATTGTTTATAATTAAATAAATATTTTTTATAATGATTTATTTAATTTATTTATTATTTCTCATCTCTTTTGGTTTTGACTACGCTAAAGTCATCAAACCTCTCCTCTAATGCCTCCACACGTGCATAATCGGTGCCCTCAAAGAGCCCCCGTTATACAGAGGTAGCATCTAGTGTTTTATACTAGATTTTCGATTTATTGTTGTATGACCTTCAATGCATATCCTGTCACGGTCGCCAGTTGAAGCGTTCCCGACTTTATTCACGGTCGCCAGGTAATATTTTAATTACCGAATTTAAATATACTTCATTATTTTAATTAATTCCATGCATATACAAGGTGCATACAACAATATTGTATAAGAAAATTATGTTTATCGACGATCTCCTCCAGTGCAATACTCTTGGAGATGCGATAATTTATAATTTTCTTTACGTGTGGAGGAGAGGGTAGAATGATAAAAGTTATTATCGACGACTCCGTTGGGTGCAATACTCTAAAGAGTGCGATAATCAACTTTTTTATTATATGAGATATGTAGAAAAGTGTTTAAATCGACGACATCTTTGAGTGCAATACTCTTAGATGTGCGATAAATAACACTTCTATTTAATGCAAAATGAATAAACAAATTATTATCGACGACATATCCAAGTGCAATACTCTTCAATGTGCGATAATTAATTTGTTTAGTATTTATATGAAAAATGATTAATGAGATGAGATAAGTTATACTTTTATCAATAACGTTTTAAACACAGTCTCATTTAAATTTGAAATACTTAATCTTTTTATTGAAAAATTAAGAAAATATATATTTTACAAAGATTCAAAAGTTAATTAGTATTTTAAGACAGAATGCTTAAATCTTATACTTCTGACAGTATAAGATTGAATGAATATAGTATCTATGTTAGATGTTACATGGTCGAACATCTAAAAGATAATGAGAGAGCTTGCTTGGGTTCACGCTCTTTAATATTATTTCATAAACCTTCTATGAGGTTCTATTTCTTATTGAAGAATTATATTTTAGGAAATAGAATGTTCCATAACATTTATTTTATATATTTACAAAAGAAACATTTAATTAAGATAAATATATTAGTAAAAGAAACACTCTATTTCCTTTACATTTCAATGGACTATTTTTTACAGTTAATTTTATTATTTATTAATTAAAAAAGCTAATTTTTTAATTAATATCTTTAAACTTTAAATAGAGTAATCATTTTTATACATATTATATAAATAGAATGTTCTATTTATATATACACAATTATTTTAGAAAGTTACATTTTATTATTAACAATTAATTATTGATAATACTTCTTATTAAAAGAAATAGAACATTCTATTTCTATAATCATTTTACTATATCTATATATATATACATTTTGAGTTATCTTATCGACCTCGGTAGGTAACTATGAAGTCCTACTTGTAATTTAAATTTATTATTACAGAAAATCATTCTATGTTATAAATAATGACAAATTATTTATAAAATATTTATATCAAATTTAATAATTATACCCAAAATCGATATGAGTCGTTACAATATGGCACAATTTTTCTAAATAATCCTCCGAGAAAGCTACCAATTCCAGAGCCTCTTTGAAACGTTGAACCAGAGTAAACGTTTTTAATACCGCTTCCACCACCACCAGCCTGCTCGTCGTAGTAATGAATATAATAACTCATATCGCTACGTATTTAACGACTACGCTTGAAATGAAGCGTAACCGTCAGCGTTCCATACTCAAATGGTATTTTACGCCCATGCTGATCTCTTATATCGATAACAATATTTCGAAAGGTATGATGTAGTAGAGGTATGTATTGAATCGGTGCAAACTGTTTGACGACGCTTGATCCGAATTTGTACTTTGAATTTTCCAGGGCTACAATGCGTAAAAGTGCCGTTTCCATATCACCAACTGCATAAGGTTCGCATATGTCTGTGTAAACGTAGAGCTGATCGGGTATGGCCCGTGCTAAACTAGCTGGTCTATTGCCCACATTTATACTTGTTCCTGAGTTGGAAGTGACAAAAGTTTCTGTTTCTCTGTGGACAATATCTTCAAAACCAAAAATACGACGAATTTTTTCGTTGAAAGTCGTGTAGTGCCGCTCTTCGCAAATGCAAATCCTTTTTAAGGTGTAATAACCTTTCTGAAATTCAGTCGGTTCAAGCTTCTGATGTTCACGCGCCTCGTGTACTTTATTTATTTCTTCCGCAAGTTGTTCAATGCTGCTGTATACGCCATGAGGAAAATTACAAAACCCATTATTTTTCAAAACTTTGGGCTTAGCACTTAATAATTTGAAAGTATAATAAGCTTCAGGTTCTTGAATATGCATAATAGTACAGGGTATGTGTATTTCGGCTATACCGACCTGCCAGTTACCGATTAATCTAATTTCACGACATAAATAAGTGGTAAAACAAGTAGTCGTATTGTCGGGAAAATAGCGCATACTACTGTTACTCGGTAGTACTAAATAAAAATCATCTAGATTATCCATTATTTTTAAATTCTTTCAACGTCCGATGCTTTTATCCAAGAATTAAATTCATCCGGATATCCTTTCCACTTTACAAATAGCTGTTTTTTATTTCCGCTTCCTTTGGTCCAAAAAACTCGTTCAATTTTAAAATTTTGATCTTCCAGTAGTCGTTGTGATCCTACAGGAGCCAATTCTTCTGTATAAAAGAAACCGTCAATGTCCTCTCCTTGTAAATCTTGTAACTCGTAGGTATAAAGATTTTGCCTGATAGAAAAGCGTTTAACTTTAAATACTTCCTCGCTATAATTCTTCTCGAATCCTTTCGCAAAGGTTTCCTTAGAGCGACTGATCCTCACGTAGTCACCAACCTCGTATTTACGGTCTTTTATTTGCCTTTGATTTTTTCTTTGCTGAAGAGCGCGCCTCTGTAAATTCGCTCGTGCCTCAGCTGCGTTATATAAATTAACCTCTGAAGGTTTCATCTTTATACCTGAATGTACTGTATTGTTGTATGCATAAACTATCTTTTGTATTAAATCGATGTACCTATGTGTATTGCGATGTGTGAAATATCTCCAAACAGGTTCTTTGAGAGTTCGATTAAGACGTTCTACCACTGCCGCCCTAATGTCCGGATTTCTTGCCGCTCTAAACTGTATGTCATATTTTTTAAGAGTATTTTGCAAATCTGCACCAACAAATTCTTTACCTTTGTTAGTTTGTAAGTAGACAGGTGTACGACCATTGGCTCGCTTAAGAATCTTCTCTAATGCAGCTGATACAGTATGCGCTGTTTTATCTCTCAGTGGTTCTACCCATGCATACTTACTGAGCACGTCAATGACTACTAGTAAATACGAATAACCGTCATTTTCTTTTTTAAGACTTGTTAGCTGACACAAATCTGCTTCCCAAACGTCATCCACGTTAGTTACGTTATAGTGTAATCCAGGAAATTTTTTTCTTACAGGACGGTGAAGAGTATAAGCATCTTGATTATTCAACCAGTCGTGTATTCGTTTTTGTTCTTTTTCTCTGTTTTTCAATGATTTACCCTTTATATTTACACGTATTAAATTTCGCGCTCCTGCATAACCTGCTTCGTGCAAAAGGTCGTAATACTGATTTTCCAAAGACATTCTCTTCATAGGTCCGCTTTGAGCCACTTTTTCTTAGCAGCATGTCTCGTTACGGGTGGAGTAAATACTGGTGATAACATTTTTCGTTTAGCAGTATTTAAAGGAGACGTTAGCCTATTAGCAATTTTTAGAATTTCCGTGTTTCCAATCAGATCATTAGGCGTTTCTGAACTCCCGATAAACTTTGCAAATTCAAATCTACCAATAGGCGCTTCGTCATCATCCTCGATCTTTTTCTTTTTCTTTTGCAAAACATCGTTAAGCAATTCTGCTATGTTAGACCGTGGTATAAGTTTTTCATCTACGATAACGCTTCCAGTACTATCCCATTTTAATCGATCTGGCTCAAAAGTTCGCCAATGTTTTAGTAAAAGTCGTGCTTTTCTAGCATAAATTTTAGGCACGTTATCGAGTATTTTTTCTTCTGTTAGAGGTGTCAGTGTAGCTTCGATTTCGTCAATATCTCGACCAATTTCACCATCATCCATACGTTCGTTATCTTTAAAAAATAAATAACGCCTCAAAACTTGCAAATAATTTTTACACTTTTCTCGCTCACTGCTAAAACTTTTAGAATTAATAATTTTATACATTTCCGAAACAAACCGTGTTAAATTATCACCAGGTGTCTGTATAGTTTTTTCAATATTTTCAGTTGTGCTATTTGTCGAAGAATTAATTATAGGCACAGCTCCTCCCTGCTGCTGCTGCTGCTGCGAAAAACCTTGTATTTGTTCCAGAGTTTTTTCGGGGACAATGACCATTTTTCGAGCGCGTTCCATAATTTTTTGTCTTGCCTTGAAAGAAAATTAATTTTTGTATCCTAAAAATTTGGAAAAAATTGTACTTATTAGTGGAGCCAATAGAAGTGGTAAAAAAGAACCACCACTCTGAATTATAGTACGTTTTTTAGCTTTCCAAGCACCAGCACCACCAGCTGTTTTTCTTCCACTTTTTACTAATTTTCTTAATATAGTTTTGTGTTTTTTTAAACGGTTTTGTTCATGAGTTTTTAATTTTACAACACCTTGCAATACATTGAGTGCACACTCGCAAATACACTTTATGAGATTTTTATCGGCTGTACGAATCAAAGCTGAGCGCTGTTGACTATCAGCGTGACTCAGAGCATTTAAAAGTGCAACGTGCTTTTTTGAATATAATTTCCCAGGCGTACAGCAGGTGCTAGACTTAATGGAACTTTTTCTCTTTCCTCCTCCTCCTGGTTTTCTTTTTGTTTCAGATGGGGCCATTGATGTTGTCTCAGCCATCGCTATTTGAAGACTGCTTCTCCACTACGGATGCTTCTTTCTTTTTATTTCTTCATGCTCACCTGAATCTCGATGAAAATTTAGGCACGTAAGCATAGTGCAACTTAACATCGGGAAATATGTCGGTGCGAAAGCGAAACTCATCTGGAGTATCTTGTTTCAAATCCAATAAAAGATAGCTAGATGACCTACTACAGGTATCGATGTAGGCTTCTTGCAAGAACTTTGGATCCTCAGGGTAAACTTGTCGAGCGAGAAATTGTATTTGCGCGCGATCTCTCGGATTTTTGAACAACACAATATAATTTGAATTCAACGATATAGCGCGCATTTGGCCCCCTATGAAAAATATTTTGCGTGATGAAAATTACACTGATATTTTTATGATGACAACCTTTTGCGAATAAATCAAGTACTGTATTATTCGATGATTCGCGCATCAGATCGTCGAGTATGAGTAATTTTCTCTTATCATTGTCATTGGAATAGTCTGTAGCTTGCGGTAAGCCTTCTCGAAATTCGATGCGTTGATTACCACCTACTTTAAACTCGCTACGGTATGCTTCTTGCCACTCGGCGTAATAAAAGAGAATACGATCAAAATTCACATCGCACATTTGTGGCAAATTACAGAGAAATCGCTTTACAAAAACAGTTTTCCCACACATAGTAGGCCTCGAAATTATACACGTAAAGGGATGTTTCAATCGTGTATCCATTTCGAATACTGAATACAGGAGGCATAAGTTTTATACTTTTATGTTGAAACCCCTCTTTATTTTATTTTTTTTCAAGTTAAGTGGTTGTGATGTAGAGAGGGGGGTGGGCGGCGGCGGCGGCGCAGGCACACGTGTTTTTTATTAGCTTATTCAGCACGTGTGAGGGAATAAGCTTATTTTCCGCGTCAATCAGCTAAATAAGAGAAGTATATAAGCTTATCACCGCGCGGGGTGTTAGCGTATTGTTAGCGTTTATGAATTATTGATAATTGTTTTCTAAAATAAAATAGATTTCATGGAATTTTTTTATTATTTTTTATCATTCATATTGTTCATTCACTCTTGTAACCAAAAGGAAGAGAAAGCGATAAGGAAACATATCGTCTTTTTTTCAAAACAACGCTACAGGTTTTGAATTCTTCTCTTGTTATGACCTCGTGGTAAGGTGTGCGTCCTATAGATTTAAAATTCAATCGTATTTCGTTTTCATTTGTCTCTTTCTCATTCTCTTCTCTAAGCTTTCTCGCAAATACTTCGTCTATGAGCGTTTTAATACTATCAAAATTTATTTTTAATGAATTTTTGAAATTTAGAGTTATTCCCCTGACCTTGCAACATTCATAAGTATTTCCTGACGGTGTCACGGCACGATAAGCGTAAAACTTTGGTGCTGCAGACATCATGGTATCTATGTAAGTACCAGGACCGTAAGGTTCTTAATTCATCCGTCATATTACCCAATAAGTTTCCCAAGGCTGGCTCGTATTCATCTGAATCGTCCTTTTTTACAAAAATACACGAATCGGTATCACTTAAAAGTGCAACGTGCTTTTTTTAATATAATTTCCCAGGCGTACAGCAGGTGCTAGACTTGATGGAACTTTTTCTCTTTCCTCCTCCTCCTGGTTTTCTTTTTGTTTCAGATGGGGTCATTGATGTTGTCTCAGCCATCGCTATTTCAAGACTGCTTCTCCACTACGGATGCTTCTTTCTTTTTATTTCTTCATGCTCACCTGAATCTCGATGAAAATTTATGCACGTAAGCATAGTGCAACTTAACATCGGGAAATATGTCGGTGCGAAAGCGAAACTCATCTGGAGTATCTTGTTTCAAATCCAATAAAAGATAGCTAAATGGCCTACTACAGGTATCGATGTAGGCTTCTTGCAAGAACTTTGGATCCTCAGGGTAAACTTGTCGAGCGAGAAATTGTATTTGCGCGCGATCTCTCGGATTTTTGAACAACACAATATAATTTGAATTCAACGATAAATCGCGCTGATTTGGACCCCTATGAAAAATATTTTGCGTAATGAAAATTACACTGATATTTTTATGATGACAACCTTTTGCGAATAAATCAAGTACTGTATTATTCGATGATTCGCGCATCAGATCGTCGAGTACGAGTAATTTTCTCTTATCATTGTCATTGGAATAGTCTGTAGCTTGCGGTAAGCCTTCTCGAAATTTGATGCGCTGATTACCACCTACTTTAAACTCGCTACGGTATGCTTCTTGCCACTCGGCGTAATAAAAGAGAATACGATCAAAATTCACATCGCACATTTGTGGCAAATTACAGAGAAATCGCTTTACAAAAACAGTTTTCCCACACATAGTAGGCCTCGAAATTATACACGTAAAGGGATGTTTCTATCGTGTATCCATTTCGAATACTGAATACAGGAGGCATAAGTTTTATACTTTTATCTTGAAACCCCTCTTTATTTATTTTTTTTTTCAAGTTAAGTAGTTGTGATGTAGGGAGGGCGGCGGCGGCGGCGCGGGCACACGTGTTTTTTATTAGCTTATTCAACACGTGTGAGGGAATAAGCTTATTTTCCGCGTCAATTAGCTAAATAAGAAAAGTATAAGCTTATTACCGCGCGGGGTGTTAGCGTATTGTTAGTGTCTATGAATTATTGATAATTGTTTTCTAAAATAAAATAGATTTCATGGAATTTTTTTATTTTTTTTTATCATTTATATTGATCATACACTCTTGTAACCAAAAGGAAGAGAAAGCGATAAGGAAACATATCGTCTTTTTTTCAAAACAACGCTACAGGTTTTGAATTCTTCTCTTGTTATGACCTCGTGGTAAGGTGTGCGTCATATAGATTTAAAATTCAATCGTATTTCGTTTTCATTTGTCTCTTTCTCATTCTCTTCTCTAAGCTTTCTCGCAAATACTTCGTCTATGAGCGTTTTAATACTATCAAAATTTATTTTTAATGAATTTTTGAAATTTAGAGTTATTCCCCTAACCTTGCAACATTCATAAGTATTTCCTGACGGTGTAACAGCACGATTAGCGTAAAACTTTGGTGCTGCAGACATCATGGTATCTATGTAAGTACCAGGACCGTAAGATCTTAATTCATCCGTTATATCACCCAATAAGTTTCCCAAGGCTGGCTCGTATTCATCTAAATCGTCCCTTTTTACAAAAATACACGAATCGGTATCACAGTACAGAGTACGTCTATCAAGCTTTTCCATGTGTTTGTACAATTCTAGCCTGGCTTGCACAGTTGTGAATGCTGCCATTACCACATTTGTATTGGATGATGCTTCAACGGCTTCTTCTCTAAACTGCCAATGAACGTATAAAATATCGTCGTTTACAGGTAAAATACTTAGAACTTCTTTGTCAGGAGAGGTTAATAATCGCAAGAGATTTTCGCGCGATTTCACCATTTCCGTTTGTTTTAAGTTGCTGCGTTGTCCAAACTTTCCCCAAAAAGAATTTAAACAAAGTTTTGCTACAGCTCTTAGACCAGCATTTTTTTCTATTTTCTCGCGGTCTAATCGAATACCTTCGTTTTTTTCATACTCATCCAAGTACCACAATTTCGCATCGTCGTCATTTACACACCAGGCGGGCCATCCGCTTACTTCTTGTTTTATTTTCAAAAACGTATTTACGTATCCAGCAAAAAGACCCCCGTTAATACCGTTAAAGCGTGTCATTTCGTATTTCCATATAACGTATATTTTCGTTATACGGTAGCCAAGTTCGACAGCTTTACGTAATTCGTCGGCTACCCAAGTACCCGTAAATTCTCGTTCACCAGCATTTTCGTGATTACAGTCGCTTCCTCGCATTTCTTCGCAACAAGATCGACAAAGAGCAAATAACAAACGACCGTGCATCTTAACGGGTAACAAAGGTAAGTACAGGTTTCGCGGCGGTAAGACTTTACACTTGACCTGTCCCTCAACGCGTTGCAAATCATTATTATTTTCTCCAGTTAGTTCACGACACTCATTTCCAATGTAAATTTTTGGATGTCCAACGGGATATCGTCCACGTTTGCAAACGTAAGGATACAAGGAGCATATATCTGTGTATTTAATTTTTTCACCTTCCTTAATTTTATAATATGGAATTATATTTTCAGTTCTTCCGCCAAAAAATGCTTCTCGAGGATTTAAAGTAATATTACTCATTAAAGATCGCGTATTCAGCTATTTCCGGATTCTCAAGTTTAATTTTATCGAATTCGCATTCCCATATGCAGCGAACCTCATATCCGCATTTTCGAATTTTATTTATTTTTATCCATGTATTTTCATAAACTTCATTAAACGTACGTCCAAAAGCGATGGGTGTATCTCGATTTTTATCAAAGCATTTGGGACAACCGTGAGTGTAACAACCTTCGTATTCAAAAACTATACCCTTTTCATTCTGATTTTCCGATGAAGGTGGCAAAAATCCATCTACGAGAAAACCTTCAGGTAACCTGAATTCTCTCGCCCTACCAGCATGAATAATTTCACGACCGATTTCTTGTTCACATGCTAATAACCATTCAATTGATTTCTGAGAATGTTTATCACAGCGTCGATAGCCTGCAAGAGGTATAATTCCAATACTCTTAGGTAATAAGAAATTTTTTCTATAAACGAGAGAACATGCATTTGCGATAGTAGTTGCAGATGTAAATGGACAGATTTGTCCTACGTCTAAGAAAATTTTTCTAAAGGCCAAACATGCACGACTTAAAATTTCAACATCCATACGACAATATTCTACGATTTCATTTTTAAAATCGAATACGCGTCCGCTCAATGTTTCGGAATCGTACCACGTAAAAAAGGTATCTCTTTCCGTGCACGACATGGAATCAGGCGCGTAAAAATGTCTATCGGGCAATGGACCTACGTAATTTTCGTTCTCAACTTTATTAAACAGATGAGGAAAGTAGCCCTTTTTTGCGCTAGCCGGTAAGCCGAATGTTTCCGTTAATGCGCTTAATTTCATATGGAAATAATTTAAACTATCGATGAACTAGCAAAATTATATTTTGTCCGTTAAGAATCACCTGGGGTGATGTTTGACTATATTTTTCTACTAACTCTTTCAGCATAAATTGTGCGTCAAAACCACCAGCATTGTGTGCAATGCATATAATTTGCTTAAAATCTGTTCTATCGCGTATATACATATCTAAAAATTGCTTGATTAGGTTTGTTTGAAAAACATGCTCGCGAATACCACAAGTATCGCATCTTTGAGAATAATCATCATTCTGCAAACAATCATCACATGTTTGCTGTACAACGCAGAGGTTGGGAACGAGCAATCGCGTGCTGGTGTGACTTCTGTACTCTCTATCTTGTTGTGTTTCTAAATCGTAAAATACAAACAGAGTTTTCTTTGTATTTTTTTGAACATTGTCTGCATCGTCATTCGCGGCTAGAGGGCGCATATAACATAACTCGTTAACAGAATGTTTTCCGCGACAAAGCTTACACCAATTAACCCCACATTCGTGCTTGCCCCTATGAACATGAATAACTTTATTACAAACTTGGCAGATTTTAATAAGTTCGCAAATTTTTTTATTTTTCACCTTATAGTTTCCATTTGTTTGGTGATTTTTGTAGCAAGCGTTATTGAAAAAAGTTCTATTGCATTCATTACATTTCAAGATAATACCATTTTCTTTTTCACATGATGGGGATAGAAAACAGTTTGGGCATGTATTGGAACACCTATGTTGGTCAATATATCTGTAACATTTATTACAATATTCACAGAAAAATCTTTTACCCGCTGCTCCGGTTATATTTAAAATAGTATGATAATGACGTTCATCAGAATCATAATATAAATTTATGACACCTTGTGAATTCACATTATTTTTGGATTGGACAATTGATGCGCGACCGTTAAAGGATGGTGGTTTCCCACTTCCGAAATTACTCTTATCATATACTTGTATAGCAATGCCAAGTCTACCATAGTATTTCTGAAATTTATCTATTTCACGAAACCCCCACCCTTCCGTCGGAATATTCAATTCTGCATTTTTTATCAACTGCAAAGCGTACTCTTTTTGCAAAGTTCTGCGGCCATCGCGAATGAACGACCACTGCTTTTTCATATCGTTAGAATCGTTATTTTTATAATTTATATACATCTCTCCAACTACTAATGCTCGCGGCAAACACAAATTGTCTTTATTTTGTATAAAAACTATTGACTTTTTATGCAGTATGTTTATATTTAATTTATTTTTTTGACCGGTACCTCGTGGTAAATTAACATACGTTGCCTCTATAACAAAACTTTCGTCTATCTCAAAATTTTCGTTGCTCTGAGTTAAATTAGATATAAGTTCCCATAAATCGTCGTAATTAAAATCAATAATCGGTCTTAGCGACATTCCGGCCGGACCATGGCTAAAGCGAATACTTTTTACACTGATTCCTATTAAGTCATTTTCTTCCCCTAATGATATTAAATATGCATGTATATCCCGCATAATCAATTCTAACCATACAATTGGATTAAAATTTTCCGCAGGGGGTTGCATGCTAAGAATTAATCTTGTTGCATTTAATTGGAATTTTCTGATATAATGATTACCTCTTTGATTAATACGAAATCTTACGCCTGGTGGTCTTATCGAAAATTCTCCCGCACTAGTGCCTCTACCGAAACCTATTTGAATATTACCAGCCTCACTCACACTCGATCCTCTCTCACTCGCATTCTCATACCTGTCTAAATTCTCGCTTGAGTAGGTATGAAAATCCCTCTCAGTGTCGTTACTACGTTCATGACTGTCGTAGCTATTGGAAATAGACTCAGGCTCGATCTCTCCCTCCGATGCATTTTCGTCTCCCCACTCTTTTTCTTCTTCTTCTTCTTCTTCGCTTTCAACACCACCAGCAACAGCAGCAGCAGTAGGAGGAGGGGTAGCAGGTAGATGCGTGGAAAGGTTTTCCAGTGTGCTTGATCCTTCTACGAAGGATGATGATGATCATGCTATGAAAAATTTAGGATAATATTATATAAATAATTCAAAAATTGTTTTAAAATATTTTCTTTATTTATTTAAAATTTTGATTAAAAATTTTTTATTTAACAAAATTATTATTATTATCATTATTATACTTTAACATTAAAAAAAACATTATTATTATTGCTATTTTTTTTTCATTATATATCGAACTTTACGAATGACAATGTTTTCAAATTTTTTATTCTTCCGAAGGCCCATTGAAACTATCGTGTACCCGATCTAGTAGATCGGTTAAATCGCTGGTCGAATCTGTATACAATGCTGATGTAAGATCCTCAGACATTGTATGGAACCAACGTAATTCTTGTGCCCGTCGAACGGGCCTAATTCTCTGGGCATAAATTTGCAGAGACGTTGAATTCAAATTCAATACGCTGTCAGTTCCGTTTTCTTCCCTCCGAATCACTTTAGATTAAAATAAAAAATATTTTAAAAATAATAATAATAAAATAATAATAAAGATAATGTGAATAAAATAAATAAAAGAATAAATATATTAACAATACTATTATAATTACAGCAATACCAATAATGATAATAATAATAATAATAATAATAATAATAATAATAATACAGAAAACTTACATTCATTAAGACGCCGATCTAGTACTCCTCCATCAAAAAAGTGATAACTCATACGCGAGCCATTCGCTACGTGAAATTCTCTCTCTCTTAATGGTGCCGTTTGCGTATAAAAACTGTGTAAAGTAGCAAATCGTTCTTCATGGTTTTCCGAACGGCCTGGCGCGTTTGCTGCTGACTCTGATGCATTTTCAGGGCCATTATGGTTTAGACTTCTTATAACTGCACTGAATGGCTCGGGATAATTGTTTATCACCGCACGCGTCAATCGACCACCCTGCCTAATTATTTCTGGGTTTGGCTCTTCATCCTCGAACTCGAAGTCTTCGGATCCTGATTCGAAATCTCTTGCGAATTCCTCTTGTACCCGCTCTTGCGGGACGATTCGATCATTGATGACTGTTTCAGCATCACTGTCTATAATCATCTCATCATCATGTACAATTCGCACACTTTCTTCTTCTTCTTCTTCGTTACGAGTTACTTCATTGTTATCGTGAAACAAACGCCGTCGAACGGTATTTCTAGATGTACTCGGCAAATTGGGATTGTTGACTGATTGTTCAAATAACGTTTCCACATCACTTGCATTGCTGTCATCGCTCTCGCTCTCGCTACTAGTACTACTAGCTAGTAATATTTCAAGAGCTGTAAAAATGAATCATATATTAATTATATATATATATATATATATATATATATATATATATATATATATGTACGTTGCATAATTTTCAATTTCAACTTATAAGCATTAATGATTTATTATTATATACAATAAAAATAATAATTTTAATACATCTTAATGTTTATTAAATGATATTTAAAATTATTTGAAAAATAGCTCTTATTTTTAATAAGTATTCGCATGAAAAATTAGTAAAATTAGACAAAATTATTCTAATATGAAAAATGTAAGCTATTGGTTTTGATAATAATAGTGGTTAAGATGATATAATAGGATATATGATTTATAAGTAGCTACCAACATTACAGTTTCACAGATTTGTAATCTTTTTATTCAAAAATTTTTCGAAATATCTTTATAATCGACTCAACATAAATTGAAATCGAAGATTGTAATAAAGAGATATTTTAAAAACTTATGGATTAGAAAAAAATTTTTTGAAAACTGTAATCACGATATTTTACATTCCTTAAAATATAATATTTAAGTATTTACAACTCAAAATCGTGTTATATAAAATATAAGACCAAGAAATCATTTAATAGTAATATTTAAAGTTATATACAAAAATGTCTATCATTTTTTTTAAAAAAAAAGGAAATGTATAAAAATTTTCATTTTGAAATTACTACAGAAATTATACATATTCGGTAAGAAGTTTAATAAAATTAGTAATTTAAACATTTTTTATACTTACAACGTTTCTCGTTATCTTTGTTTATCAGACCCTGGAGTACATAGGCATCATGTAGATTTTTCGATATTACGTATTCCCCTGCTGCTATTACAGCAAGTTCGTTTTCTTTAAAAATCATATTGAACAATCGCGCAATCATGCGCAACGTCACACACGATAATATATAACCAAATTGTTTTTTCAACTATAAAATAGACATACGCTGTACTTTCCGGCGCCATGCGGAATCGCATTTACGCTGTATAACGTAACACAATCTTGCGTTAATTAAATAATCAACAATCCCAAATATAATTTTACGAAATTCATTTTCATCAATATTCCTCATGATTTCTCTCTCAATAAAATCACTTAACACTTGAAATTTGTACTTCTATTCGTCACTAAGACAAAATACTATCTGTGGCAATAATAGTTTCGTCATTTATTTATATACCGCTTTTTCTGAAAGGGAAGATCGATTTTTAGGGAATAAGGAAAAACAATATTACGCGTCTGAAAAAATATTGTCTACGAACAAGCTGCAAGAAAAATTTTAAAAGAAAATCGGTTATCGGACAAAAAAGGAAAACAATATTATACGTATAGAGGTGGTCGAAATACATAACGGATGTTTACCTGTTGCCTTGCAACTCCAAAGATATCTTTTCCGAAAGGCAACTACTATGAAAAAACATCTGGTTAGTAGTGTCAGTGCAAAAAAAACATCTAAACATGATGCCTACTAATCTACTCATCGCTATACCACCGGACGTCCCCCTTTTTTTTGTCCCTTTAACACCCCTGCAGAGTATACATGTCGATTACTTTCTTCTATCTTTTCTTAAGTGCATTCTCTTGCAGTAAAACCTATTAAATGTTTTTTCTTTAACTTTTTCTTTATACCTTTCACTTGGACCAGATGATTTTGTTCTAAAATTTTCTATATCAGATGAAATGTCCACAACGTCTTCTCGATTTCTATGTCCATCTTACAAGACTAGAAGAAAACTACCTTTCTTCGCTTTGACTTCTTCAAATATTTTCATTTTATTTTAGAGAACCGAGTTAGAGAAACGAGAACCGAGAACCGATCATCAATCATAATGTATCGGTTAACATATTTTTTGTTTTTTTAAACAATTAATTTTCAAATAGTTTTTTCTTGAAATAATAATAATTCTTTCCTGTTTTATTTTATTTAAAAAATTTTATTTTTAAATAATAAAAATTTTAAATTGAAATTATATTTCATTTCTTTTTTTTACTTTTCAGCGCTGAAATACACTGTTCTCCGATGATGGGCAAGGCGCTGAGGCAGAATGTTATAAATTACGCCTGGCGCGTGAAATCTGTCCAAATCGCCCGGAAAGAACCTTGTACAATACAATCCGATAGAGACCTTTTCGCTTTTCCATACGGCGAAGAAGGCTTTCTCAATATCATCTCGCAACAAGACTATTCAAATATAATGATCAAAAAGGGCGTGAGGAAAACTTTACTCGACAGGAAAAGACCATACCCGTCAACATCAAAACAAGTATATGAAGATATACAATAACAATGTAATTAAATCAAGGACCGAAAAAAAGCCTTATTGTCAATAAAATAAAGTACGACTACATATGTATACAATGGTAATCAATAAAAATTAAAACGTATTTACTTTTATTCTATTCTATTTTTACCCATTCCCTTAATTTTTAATAATATATATTTTAATAAATATATTTATATTTTAAAACTTATTTTAAAATTTAATTATTTTTAACTACTAGGCGAGTTATTAATTTTCTCTATCCTTTTAATTAATCTATTATAATTAAATGTTAAATGTTTTTTATTAATTATTTATTTAATTCATACAATTTTTATAATGCTACATTAAAAAATATATACATACACACATACATATATATACTATACTTACGGCTGTGAAGAAAAAAGACAGAAGATACAAATCATTTCGGGTTTCAAGGTCACCATAGAAGCTATAACACCCTCAGACAGGTGCGGGACAGAGGACACCTTATTCACCAGAACACCCAGACAGGTGGGGAAGGGGAAAGTGGGTCAAATCAATTCACGATTATACAACCCCTTTATACCGGCCAGACATGTAAAGGGGAGCGAGACAAGGGGTCGAGACAGGGGGAGCGAAACAATGGGGGAGAGAGACAGGTGCAAAAAAATCGATATGTCTCCCTATACCAGTCCATATACTACTTACGACTTTTCCCTTCTATGCGCATACAGAAAGTAAAACAATTTAGGCATTGTTTAGCGGGCGACGGACATTTTAACAAAGAGTGCAAACTTAGTCTGTGTAAGAAATGCGGACGTAAGTATAACACATTGTTGCATGTAGAACAATCAACAGTAATATTACTTTCCACGCAAAATATCAAAAATTCGAACTGGAAGTTAGAACAGCAGAAGAATTTAAGCACATGTGCCTATTTTAATACATTATCATACGTATTGTTAGCAACAGCTCACGTATACGTACATGGCAAAGGTGGAAACAAGTATGAGTGCCAAGTTCTATTAGATCAAGGTTGACAACCGCATATCATGTCTACAGAATTTTGCAAAAAACTAAATTTGTAATACACGCGAGCAAAGACTACCTTATCAGGTATTGAACAAGGTAACCAAAGAGTACCTTATTAAGTAACAGCAAAGGTAAGCTTGAGACTCACGGACTTTTCAGCAATAATGAGTGATGATTTACCATCACAGCGAATAAAATCAGCCAATATTACAGTACCTGGTGGAATAGATTTAGCTGATTTTGATTGGTGCAGCTTTATTTTATGAACTGTTATGCGTAGGACAAATAAAACTAAAGGAAAATGAACCAAACTTCTAAAAAAAACTCTATTGGAATAGATTGTAGGTGGAACGATGCAACTACCTATTAGGAATGATAGGGTAGTATGCAATTTTGTCAAGAACGATGATTTAAATACACAGCTTGAGAGGTTCTAGAAAATCAAACAATGTTTCTTAGAATCAAAATCTCAATTATCAAAGAAAAATTTAGCTGAGAATCATTTTCAAAAAACTACAGAACGAGACGAAAAAGGACGGTTTGTTGTCAGCATAAAAAGTGTGGACAGCTAAAGAAATCTACCAAAATCTTATACTTAGAAAAGTTACAAGTTTTCAATTTATAGAATTTTGAGATTAGGTTGGTCAACTTTGATATCTAATTTGCGATCTAAGTTTATAAAAAAATAACAGCTCCAAAGGATTTTTTATTTTAACTAAAATGATTGTACTAATATAGCTAATGTCAAAATTAATCAACATTTAAAAAAGAAGACAAAAAAAATTAAAAAATAATAAATCTCTTTTTAAAATTTTTCAAATTGAATAAAATATATAAGAGATACTATGTGAGATCACATACGAGATCGCACACGAAATTGTATATGAGATGTCATATGGAATCGCCTATGAGATCGCATATGAAATAAAATATATATTCGTTGACTTTTTTAAATAAAATAAAAATATGTGCGATCTGACATGAGATCTCACACATATTTATTTTATTTTCAAAATTCAACGAATATATATGAGATTTCATAGGCGATTTCATATGAGATTTCACATGAGAGTTCATATAATATTTTCGGTAGAGATGATTTTTCTTGGCTTGTTCTTAAAATTTATACATATTTACCGCTTCCGCTTCTCATTTATTTAAAATAAGTTCACACCTATAAGTATAAGCTATGGTAGCGCAGAGACTAAGGCTCTTGGTTTATGCTGTAGTGGACCGGAGTTTAACTTCCGGAAAATTTTGGAAAAATTTTTCTAAATTTTCCTCTTTGAAATAGAACTGGGAGACCAGGGAAAACCATTAAAAAAGTCCCCCTGGCCAATAAAAGTTACATGAGTAAGGTGAAATCACGGGTCTCAGTTCCCAGCGATAAAGAGACCCACTAAAATAGAGAAAAAGAAGATATCTCCAATCCCTAGTGGAAATACAAAACTGTTTAAAAATGTTTAAAACTGTTCAAAATAATTTATAAGTGTAAAATTTGGGACATTCAAAACAGTTATAAACAGTTTTAAACATTTTTAAACAGTTTTGAACAATACAGAATAATTTGAAACTAAAGTAAACATTTTCTCGTATTTATTATGTAAATTTTAATATATATAAGAAAATTTTTACAAACGCAAAATTATTAAAAACTGTTTGAAATCATTTCGAACTTTTTAAAACTGTTTAAAACTGTTCAAAGGGGTGTAGGTGACTACACGTCAAGCACTTTAGTGCGCACGCACGAATATAGAGTAGATGGCTTTCGGGCCTCGTTTCAGGTTACGTCAACGTAGTCAATCAATCGTGCTAGAGTCTCAGCACTGTAAACTAATAAAGATTTATAGCCGGCAGTATCAGCATATTATTACATCACATATTAATTGTATTCTTCTCTTTTGCCTTAGATCCCTCCTTATCCAGTATACATGCGTGCCTCGTAGACGGGCACAAATTCTTATTTCATATAATTACGTGGTCTAGTGCACCCACGTTGTCTATAGCCTACGATAATCTACCTAAGTCTACAATGGTGACCCCGACGACTGGAAGGAAGGAAGTTCTTTTTTTCTCATTCCGGCAAAGTTTTGAGGGAAGGGGAGTGATGTAAAGGAACGGACGAGTCCATTATCCAACGGCAACGTCCATCTTGGCTCTACTCGACATATTTCAACAATTGTCTCGCTGCAACTCGCGTCATAACTAGACGCTGTTCCTCCTGGTTACAAGAGTAAAAGGGAGAGGTTGCACACAAATCATTCAAGAACGATGGTTTTTGCTACATCTCACGTCGTAATTCGACGCTGCGCCTCCTTGTTACAAGGGTAAAAGGGAGAGGTCTTACCCGGATCATTCAACAACGATCTCGAGGCCGTTGGGGCTTCTGAGCGATGTCATCGTCAACAGCATCATCAAAAGGGCAACGCAGTTACATTATCAGCTCGCCTGCTCGTCTTCGTTTAGCCTCGCTGTATTTTATATAAAAGGTATTTATTGAGTGCGTGCGTGCATTATTTTGTGTACTAACCTCGAAAAATTTTCGAAAAACGTTTTTTTGTTGCGGTGTGAAGTAAAAAAATGTTAATTAAGTGCAACATTTGAGAACGCAAAATTGTATCGTAACACCAAAAAAAAAAAAAAAAAAGAAAAGCGTTTCAGGCGGCCATCTTGGCGTCGTAACGCATATATATATAGATATAGATACACATGGGCGAACGAAGGTTCGAGAAAGTTTGGCGTAACGATAAAGTTTTATGACGTATTTCCGGGACGCACGTTCGAAAATTTTCTCACTAACATTTTTAGAGGCGGACAATTATTTATTTAATATAGAAATGCACGGCCTAATCTTCATGCAATAATTGATTTGTTTTCTGAAAAAGTTTTTCTGTTTTAATTAAGTAAAAAAAGGGTTAAATGTTAATATCAGATTTGGGTCTCGTATTGTAGCCATTTCGTTCTTGTGATGAACGGCGATTTATGAAAATCGATGCTCGACCGCCTTGTTGGGAATTAAGAATTTTTATATTTTTATTTAGATAACGTTAGAAATTTTTCTTAAGTAAAATCTTTTATTCTTTTATTTTTCTTTCTTGCGATTTTAAAATTTTTTTTAGAAACCGAAAATTTTTATCGGCGAGCATCGAGCGTTGCAAGTGGGTGAACCTTAGTTTTTTCTTTCAGTAACAATAAATTAAAGGCATTAAAAAAAAGAAGAAAGAATAAAATCTTTTTATTTCAAATATCGATTCTAATAATATAATTAATGAAAATTTTTTCTTGTTGCCCGCTTGTAACGAATAACAAATTCGTGTCTGGTTTAGCGTAACTATTGGAAAGAATTAGTATCACTAGCTAGATTAGCTTGATAATTGTACAGCGTTCGAGTGTTGTGTATGTTTGTGCTGTATGTTTTGGGCAACTGTCTTTTATGTGGCAAGTGCCTTTGCCGTGCGTTTTCGTAAGTCCAAAAAGCGTTGATGGGTGATTTTAATAAGGAAGCAACTGATCCATTCGGTGCATCAAATAGGCTGGCGAGTACCCCGCCACGTGGTACGACGAGAAGTGGTAAAACCTTCCTGCCAAGTATGAATGGAACCGAGAGTTAGAATGCCTCAGGGCAAGTGAGTGAAACGGATAAAACGAAAAATAATAGTAGTTCAGGAACGTTACCAAAGAATAGGGTAGATATTGTAGATAATAATCAGGCGCGTAAAGACGGTACACCGCAGGTAACGGGTACGACAGAAGGAATTATTCCAGCGAGTTTGGAAAATAATACTGCACCTAGGCTTGTTAGGGGGAAGTAACCCATTAAATAGTAGCAACAGTGTAGTTTATGCACCGCCAGTTATCAACCCAGGAAATTTTAATATGACGGGTAATAACGCGCTTGGTAATTTTAGTGGCAATTTAACTTCAGCTATAGAATCGCAAGAACTGAAAGGTCAAGTGGAAAACTTGATAAGGCTTATGTTGAGACAGTCTGCTGAGAGAGCTGCTGCAACGGCTAATACTGGAAGCACTATACCAGGAGCTCTTTCTGGTGTGCAAAACCTTACTCCTCGGAATATTAATGAAGGTCAAGCTACGAACAACGTCAACAGGCCTAAACAGTTGAAGTTTCAAAGTTTCTGGAAGCACGACCCCACTTCATTGTTTATGCTTCTAGAAAGCCAATTTATAAGTTCGCAGATATCAACAGATGCAGACAAATTATGGAGTCTGCTTTATAACCTTAAACCAGATGAGACGTTGGTTGTAGCAACAACAATCAAGCAGGCACCTGAAGGTACTAGGTACGAAGCAGTTAAAACTGAGTTGATCAAGGAGTTCGAAAAAACCCCTCGGCAAAAATTAGATAAATTTGTAAATTTGCAAATGGAGGGAAACAAACCCTCAGTATTTTTTAAGCAATTGACCGACTTAGCTGGTACGCAAATTCCTCAAGATACTGTACTCAAGATATGAAAGGAACGGTTACCTAGTGAGGTTGCTGTCGGCATGGGTCCTTATCTTCCTGGGCAAACACTCACAAGCAAGTTAGAAATTGCAGATGAGGTCTATAGATTGCAAAATAAAAGAAAAAGTAATATTATTTTGGCAGTTCTGGCGGTCCCAGAGGATATCTCAACAGAGTTAAATAAGCGTATAGACGCTCTAGAAAAACAAATTGCTACGCACGAAGGAAGCGAGAATGTAGATAATAACAAACATAAAGAAAATAACGTGATTAGAACGTCACGAAGAGACAGCTGGCGGAGGAATAATTCTAATAGGTCAAAGCCTACCCAACAGACAAATAAATCTCCAAACCGTAACAACAACGTCTTGTGTTACGACCATCGTATCTATCGTAACGCCGCCGCGAGATGCACACAGCCGTGTGATTGGTGGAACCGTAGCATTCAACAGTTACCCAAACAAAATTTAAATTATAATAATGTAAAAAATGGGTAAGCCCTGTTTGTAAGGAGACTACAAACAGAGACAAAACAACTGTACGTCTCCACGTTTGGGATTATAATTCCTGCACTCGGTTTCTTGTTGATACAGGGGCAGAGATTTCTTTGCTACCCAGAGGCGATAAGAGATTAGAATTGTCAGAATTTAAATTGTACGCAGCAAATAATACGATTATCAATACATACTGTGTAGTAAGAAAAACACTAAATTTTGGCCTTAGAAGGCCTATTAGTTGGAATTTCGTAATTGCTGACGTGCCATATGCTATATTGGGAGGTGACATACTTAAACACCACCATTTAATATCTGACCTTAAGAATAAACAACTGATCGATGGTGAAACATTAATGACTGTTGCTATGATCCAAAAGTCAGTAGAAAAAGAAATTAATATTCTGTTAATAGAACCGTCACACAAATTTGCTAGCGTGCTCACTAAATTCCCTAAAGTTATTGGAATAGAGAGCCCAGTTATCTCCAACGAGCAAGGAATAGCTCATTATATTAAGACAACGGGTCCACCCATAACACAGCGTGCTAGAAGATTGTCTTCTGAGAAACTGGCGGCAGCAAAGGAAGAATTTGCTGAATTATGCGAGCAGAGCATTTGCAGGCCCTCGTCTAGCCCATGGGCAAGTCCCATACATTTGGTACCAAAAAAAGATGGTTCTTGGAGAGTGTATGGAGATTATAGACAGCTTAATGCAGTCACCAGGCCTGATAGATATCCAGTGCCTCATCTTCACGACTTCCCAGTGTTTCTAAGCAGCAAGAAAGTGTTTTCATCTCTAGACATGGGAAAGGCCTACCACCAGATTCCTGTTGCTCCTGAGGACATAAAAAAAACAGCTGTCATAACACCATTTGGTCTCTTTGAGTATACAGTTATGACATTTGGGTTGCGTAACGCGGCTCAGCCTTTCCAGAGGTTCGTGAATAGAGCCCAGGGAGATTTAGAGTTTGTGTTTGTCTATATAGACGATATCCTCATCGCTTCGGAGAACATGCAAGAGCATGAACAGCATTTAGAAATAGTGCTCAATAGATTGGACCAATGCAACTTACACCTGAATATCGAAAAGTGCTTATTTGGTGTAAGCGAACTGACATTCTTAGAACATAACATTTCGTCCAATGGACTTAAACCTTCAGCCGATAAGATCAAGGCCATCGCTGAATTTTCTAAACCAAACACCATCCAGCAGTTGCGTAGATTTTTAAGAATATTAAATTTCTACCGAAGATGCGTCCCTAAAGCAGCAGAGACTCAGATCGTCCTCAATAAGTATTTGAAGGATTCGAAAAAGAACGATAAGAGGTTGATCAAATGGACTGTACAGGCCAAGGAGGCCTTTTAAAAAGCAAAAGATGAGCTCTGCAGTGCTTCGTACTTAGCTTTCCCTAAAGAGGATGCTGAGTTAAGAATTGTTTTGGATGCATCAGATGTGGCAATGGGAGCAGCGTTGGAGCAAAGATGTGATGATTCTTGGCAACCAATAACTTCCTTTTCTTGGAAGTTTTCGCCAACACAAAAAAGATACTCTGTCCATGATAGAGAATTGACGGCTATCAATGAGGCTCTGCGTTACTTTTACCATTACATAGAAGCACGTAGCTTCAAGATACTTACGGATCACAAGTCTCTGATCTATGCCTTGACGCATAATGATGAGAAGGCAAGTGCAAGGAAAATCCGTCAATTGTCATATATTTCGGAATTTAATACTGAAATATGTTATATCAAGGGCGACGAGAATAGAGTTGCTGATTCGTTGTCGCGAATCGAATCAGTCAGCTCTGCAACAGCTATTGACTTGACTGATCCAGAATTGCAGAATCATCCACAGTTTACAAATGTTATCAATAAAGTTGATGCATTTAGTCTCCCAACATTGTTTGAATATAAATTACTCAGTGATGAGCAGCAAAAAGATGAGCAATTGGCTGAAATTTTACAAAACCCTGATCACCCGTTGAAATTGCAGAAGTTAGCATGGGGATCAGACAGGCTGCCTATTTATTGTGACTTGTATGGTCACGTAATTAGACCCTATTTGCCCAAAACCTTAAGAAGGGCCGCATTCGACTCTGCTCATTCTCTCGCGCATCCTGGCGTAAAGGCAACCGACTGAATTATAAGAATGACTTATATATGGCCGAGAGTTAGCAGGGACGTAGCAAAGTGGTGTAAAGCTTGCTTACCCTGGCAGAGAGCTAAAGTAACTCGGTATAATAAAATGTTATCTGAGCATTTTGTAGCTCCAGATAGTCGATTTGATCATGTACATATAGATTTAGTTGGACCACTTCCACGAAGTGATGGTTATTCGTACCTGTTAACTATGATAGATAGATATACGAGATGGCCTGAAGCCATTCCTTTGTAAGACATATTAGCTGCTACCGTAGCGCGAGCCTTCTACGATAATTGGATAGCCCACTACGGTGCACCAGTAACTATCACCACTGATCAAGGAAAACAATTTGAGTCTCAGCTGTTTGCAGCCTTACTACAATTGATCGGATGCAAACGTATACATACATCAGCGTACCACCCTCAATCGAATGGAATGATAGAGTGCTGGCATAGGACACTGAAAGCTATTAAAACTCACGCAGAGAACAACAGCGACTGGGCTTTCTCCTTATCTACTGTTCTTTTGGGCCTACGTACAAGCGTTCGTTTAGATATGAATGCTAGTCCAGCTGATTTTCTGTTTGGTTCTAGTCTTCGAGTTCCTGGCGAATTCTGCGCTTTCCAAGACACCGAACCCAACAGAGCATACTTTTTGGAAGAGTTCAGAAATTATATGCGTGAAGTGAGACCTGTGCCAGTCAATCACAAACATGCTATCGAACCGTTTAGATATAAAGACATCGCTCACTGTACGCACGTGATGTATAGAACCAAGGCAATAAAACCAGCTTTGGAAAGACCGTACACTGGTCCTCACAAAGTAATTGAGCGCCATGCTGATGGTAGAAACTTCACAACAGAAGTTAATAGCACTCATAAAATAGTTAACATAGAGCTTATTAAACCAGCCTATTTTATTTATGAGGGACCAGAGGAGGGAGTTACCGTTGAATTATCACGGTCAGTAGTGGAAACACCAGAAGCTGAAATTCCTGTCCAAGACATAAGTGGTGCTCGTGACGAGTACAACGTCACAAACAATAATAATAATTATAGTACGAATCGTAATAGCCGGATCGATCCCCAGTTAACTCACAATGGGCTGGAGGACAAAAAAAATGGTTAAGCCATGCCAGAAAGTTTAGCCCCCAGCGTTTCAATGGACACTGAGCGGCAAGAGGCACCAAGAAGAAAGAAATTTGTGCTAAATATATCAAGGAGAACACGACGAACGCAAGCTGACGAAGCAGAGCAAACGTCTTTGAATACTCAATTACCTCAAAGTGCTAAGGAAGTCACTTTTCAAGCCGAAGTTTACGACGTACCTCAATAGAGGCAAATAAACTTTAGCTCACGGTACACTTGCAACTGCAAGTCCAATGACACTGCACTGAGGACAAAAAAACAAATAAAAAATATATAAATAAATAAAAATGGTACCTGTATAAAAATAGAAACTAAGACTGATCCTGATCAAAGGAAATTCGTTTTAGGTATATATAAAAAAAACACAGCTGTAAAAACATGAAGTTATAACCGACAACTTCGTCAGTGAGACGAGCGTTGGCTAACTAAATCGAGAGCTCATCAAATAACATTCTATTGCAACCACGTAAAATGAGATAGTGTAGTAAATAAGAATAATAATTATAGGAAATGCAGTAAACCGGTTTGCCATTATCGGCATTTCTTATTTTGTAAATTTTTAGTGTAAGTTTTTCGTCGGGTAATGTAAATATGTTGTTCGAAAGACAATTCGTGCATGTAAATAGTTTAGGAATAAATGTTAGATAGTATTAGTAAATTTGACAGGCGTCGGAGCGTCTGATCGGGTTTTTATTAATTTTTCCGAGCACTTCGACGTGCAAGAACTGCGTGTTGGGATTACCCGGGCGTTGTTCAACAGTAAACTTGCGTTATTAACTGCTTTAATGAGTTTGTAAAAACATTGTATAAACCAAACTTTAAAAGTCTTACGACTTTATTGTAACCAATTGTAAAAAACTTCTTATGGAGGCATTATTTAATGTTGTAAAGGAGAATCAGACACTTGAAAAGTTTCAGTTAGTTAATTATCATAACACGAATATTCATAGCGGATTTCACTATCATTGACGTGGTTTTCGTTACTAAAAATATACGTAATGCATTTTGGTTTTAAATTGAACAAAAAATTAAGTGCCTGAATCTCTCTGTTAATAGTAAACTCGAGTATTTGGTGCGTTTCATGCTTCCATGCATTCCAGATGTAACCAAAGTAAACGTGTTAAGCCTGAGTTTTCAAGAACCGTTAAATTTGTCACGACTCTCGTGACTTTAAAAATTTTTTTTCAAGTGATTATAGCTTACACGTAAATGAAAATTTTAAATCCTGTTAAAAGTGTTGAAACAATTTAAAAAAAAAAAAAAAAAAACTAAAGCTTCATCGCTCAATTTTTTAGTAGATATTATTACGTTACATGTGAAATGTATTCAAAAGAGAGAAAGTAAATGTAAAAAGTTTGGAAAAAAGATAATCAGAGATTTTAAGAAATTATAATTTTGTTAATCGGAATTCATATAAACCAGACATGAAATGTGCGTTTTAAATGTAATGAATGTACTGTGTAAAACCGATGTTATTTATGTAAAAGGCATCACGACTGACAATATTAATCAATTTTGATACTCAAATGTAAATTTAAAAAAACATGTGTTATCACCAAAAGTGTATAATTGCTTTGCAATTAATTTTTTTGAGGGGGAGTAGTGTAGGTGACTACACGTCAAGCACTTTAGTGCGCACGCACGAATATAGAGTAGATGGCTTTCGGGCCTCGTTTCAGGTTACGTCAACGTAGTCAGTCAGTCGTGATAGAGCCTCAGCACTGTAAACTAATAAAGATTTATAGTCGGCAGTACCAGCATATTATTACATCACATATTAATTGTATTCTTCTCTTTTGTCTTGGATCACTCCTTATCCAGTATACATGCGTGCCTCGTAGACGGGCACGAATTCTCATATCATATAATTACGTGGTTTAGTGCACCCACGTTGTCTATAGCCTACGATAATCTACCTAAGTCTACAGGGGTTTAAAACTGTTTAAATTTTTCTAATCTGTTCAAGTTAATAAAAAATAGTTTATATTGATTTAAAATTGTTTTGAAATATTTCGAATATTCAAAATAATCTATAATTTTCGAACATAAAAAATTGAAAACTATTAAACACCGTTTAAAATCATTTCAAACTTTGCAAAACTTTTTAAAAGTGTTTAAAAATGTTCAAAACCGTTTAACTGTATTAAATGTCCCAAATTTCACACTTATAAACTGTTTTAAGCATTTTATATTTCCGCTAGGGATCACAAACAATTCCGATATTCATTTATATGAAAAAAAAAACAAAATTTATTTTTAAACAATTTTTGATCGATGAAGTAGGTCTAAAGCAAATCCTTGGAAAATTTATTTTATAATAAGTCATTTATTTTAGTTCTGTTCTAATCTAAATTTCAACTTTTTTATATATTGTGTCATGAAACAAATTCTTAAATTAGTGTTATTCGAAAACTAAATAGTAATAAAAAGATATAATTTTTTTATAAATTATTGATTTTTTCAATATTATAGCATAAAAGACAAAAATAATTTGACATTAGTAAGTAATAAAATAATCAATGATTGTTAATCAAAGTTATGTATTATTTGTAAGATACTCGAAGAAAACAGGCAGGTTCGTTCTAAATTTACCCTACAGCAGGTCGCTTATCTTTGTCCTTTCATATTAAAGAAATAGAATTTTATTTTCAACTGCAAAATGTTAAAAAAAAAGGAAACTTAATTTTTTACCATAAAAATAGTTATTATACATTGTTTTGAAACGATACTAAATTAGTAAGTGAAATTGATCTTTTTATTACGGAATTTTACGCAAAATTTGTGACTACACAGAGAAAAAACTTTTTTTGCCATTCTAACCCTAAAATCGCAACTTCGCTGCTCTTTTTTGGCTCTCATGGCGAAAAATACACTACGCAACTAGTATGGGACGGCTTTTTTACTAAACTCGTTACGACCCTCACTTTCGGCTCAGGCCGTAAACTTCTCGTTTCGTAAATAAAGCCTTTCTATACCCGTTACGTAATGAACTATTTTAACTTTAAAGAAGATGTTTTTGAATAGAAAACATATGGTGCAAAGAAATGAATTTCTTTGATTCAAAGAAAAATCATTTTTAAATTAATGAAATATTTTTTAAACTCAAAAAACCCTTGAAATATTCTTGAAGAAAATATTATATTTAAAAAAAAAAAAATGTTTGAATTTAGAAAAATATCTTATTAACTTTAAGAAATTAGTTACTTCGGAAATAGTGTTGAAAGTCAGTAAAACTTTCTTAAAAACAATGCTCTATTTTTTTATTGAAAAAATGTAATATTTATTTCAAATAATTTTTATATAAAAATGAAATAAATACCTTGCATCAAATAATTTTTTAATCCAAATACATAATTATTAAATTAAACAAATTAGTTCATGACTTAAATAAACCTATCTCTGTTCAACAATAGAATGTTAGTTGGTGCAAAAAAGCGGTGTAATTGATTACATTTCTTCTACACAGGGGAGTGTTTTACAAAAATTTTATCTATTGCTTTATTATTAGCTGTTTTTCTATAGGCTTTAAGAACAGCAAAAAAGGGTATATGAGTAGACCGAGTGTATGGCACATGTTTAGGATAAGCGCGCACCCATCATAAAAGACTTAAAATACCAACTTATAACTACGCTTCGATTTACACTTTATTGTAGGCGTGTTTGTTATTTTGAATAATACAAAATGCAGTTTCTTAATTGGTTCTTAGGGATTTTACTAATATGAAGGAAGGAGACTTGTCGAATTTCTTAGATTGCAATAGTAAGAAATAACTGAGACATCAAAACGTACGGTTGTCTACAGTCGAACTTCGAGCAAACTCTCGAATCAAACATTTTTGTACTTAAGGGAATGCAAAATACCGACTTTACCAATTTCCAAATATTTGATTCTTATAATAAATTTTTAAAAATATCTCTATATTACAGTCTTCCATTTTTATTAATAAAAAGCCTAATACAGAGATTTTTTGGAAAATTTATAAATGGAAATTAAAAATTTGGAGAGCTGCAATATCGGTAACTATGTATAAATCATATACCCAATCACACTACCTTAAACAAATTTAACTGTAACATTTGTATTGTAATTTTGTACTTATATTCAATCCTTACTTACGCGTGATAATATTTGTTGATTCAGCATATTGATTTCCGTTTAATGGTTTATACATTTTATATAATTATAATTTCTGTTTTTAAATAAATAATAACACAGCACCACAAAAAAAATGTCGAAACCCACGTACCAGACCATATACATCTTATGTTTTTGGGATCGCTGAATACGAATCCGTAGTCCGTTTGACCCCATGACCTCAGGGTCAAGGTCATTTGAAGGTCGAATCTACAAATTTAGTGGAAACTATGTTTTAACAGTATAAATTTATGTTTTTAGGGTCACTGAATCCGAATTGGTGGTCGGATTCACCACATAATCTCAGGGTCAAGGTCATTTGAAGGTCAAATCTACAAAATTAGTGAAACCATATTCTGACAGCATATATTTGTGTTTTTGGGATCGCTGAATCCTAATCCGTTGTCCGTTTTACCCCATCACCTCAAGGTCAAGGTTATTTCAAGGTCGAATCTAAAAGACGTATAGGAACCATATTTGAACAATATATATTTATGTTTTTGGGGTTGCTAAATCTGAATCCATGGTCCGTTTCACACCATCACCTTAAGATCGAGGTCATTTGGAGGTCAAATCTACAATATTAGTAGGAACCATATTTTAACTGTATATATTAATGTTTTTGGGGTCTCTTAATCCGAATCCATGGTCCGTTTCACCCCCTCACCTCTAGGTCAAGGTTATTTAAAGGTCAAATCTACAAAATTAGTGCAAACCATATTTTAACAGCATATATTTATGTTTTCGGGATCACTAAATCGGAACCCGTAATCCGTTTAACCCCATCATCTAAAGGCAAGGTTATTTCAAGGTCACATCTGGAAAAATCATGAAAACCATGATTTAACAATGTATATTTATATTTTTAGGGTCGCTGGATCCGAATCCGTGGTCTGTTTGACCCCATGAGTTCAGAGTCAAGGTCATTTAAACGCTAAATCTACAAAATTAGTAAGGACCATATTTTAACAGTACATATTCATGTTTTTGGAGTTGCTTAGTCCGAATCCGTGGTCCGTTTCACCCCTTTACCGCAAGGTCGAGGTCATTTGAAAGTCAAATCTACAAATCTAGTGGGAACCATATTTTAACTGTAAATGTTTATGTTTTCGGGGTCGCTAAATCCGAATCCGTGTCCCGTTCTACCCCATCACCTCAAGGTCAAGGTTATTTTAAGTTTAAATCTAGAACATTAATGAGAACCATATTGTAATAGTATATATTTATGTTTTTTGGGTCGCTCAATCCGAATCCGTGGTTCTTTTGACTCCATCACATCAAAGTGAAGGTCATTTTAAGGTGAGATATAAAAAATTTGCGTAAATCAAACCAAAATTCATGCCATTTATTTTTTCTTACTATGGCTTACATGTTTCCCATCAGATGATCAGTGCAAAGGTTTCCTTTTCCGTTTTTTCCCTGTGGCTTTACAATCTCTTTGCAACATCCAGCAGTAATCAGCCAGCATACTTGTATCTCACTTACCTTGATAACGCTTCTACATTACTTTTATGTCTTGGTGAAAACGCTCTTCCTGTTCTTCACTATAATCTCCACAGTTGTCAGGAAAACTATCTAAGTGATTGTGTAGAAAATGTAATTTGTAAATCATTAGGCAACTTATTTTTCCAAAGCTCTCAACCATTCAAGATATAATTTCTTTGTAATTTAGGCTTCTGCGATTACCCAAAAAGTTTTCAGTAACTTCCTGAAAGCCAAGCCATGCAGCTCTTTCAATGTTCGTCTTGAAAATAATAAACTGACCGTCAGACATCATTTTTTTAATTCCTGGACCATCAAAAATAACTTCCTTCAATTTTGCATCTGATTTATTCGGAAACTTGCTTTCCAAGTATTTGAAGCACTGGCCATCTTTATTTGAAGCCTTAACGAATTGTTTCATTACACCGAGTTTTATGTGTGATGGCGGAATGAGAACCTTTTTCGGGTCAACAATGGAGTAACTATAACGTTAATTTTTCCGACCTCGAGTGATTTTCTTTGAGGCCTTTTATGATTTGTGTAGTGCTTTGCACTGTCTCTACTATTCCATAAGCCCAAGAAACATGGCGTCTTTGTAAATCCAGACTGCTATCCTAGCAATATTCCAGAAACTTTCGAATCACCACATATAAGCCATTTATGCTTGTCGTACTGAATTTATTGTAGTATAATTTTAGATTGTTATATGTTTTCTTTATTGTAGTGGAGTGCGCTATAGGAACTGAGGCATAGTTGTTGCTGTTGTACATTCATACAGCTTTTAAACTTCTGTTTGATAAATCTATGAACAGTCTTCATTCTTTGACTTTATATTCATTAGGCTTAATTTCATTCATCAAACCTTTTATATCTTTACAATATACTATTTTATCATCATCATGATTCATTTTTTAAAAATATGGTTGGAAACTTTTGCTTCTTATTCTGTAAAAAGATACTCTAGTAGAATTTGCCAACTGATTAATGCCTCTTAAGGCTGAAGCTAAATATTCTACTCCATCTTTAGGTAAGTTAAGTTCTGTAACTAAGTCGTTTAGTTTATTTTGAATCCATAACTTTTTGCATTCGTCTTTTTAGCCCGCTGGGAAGAAAATGTGATCGTCATCATCGTCATTATTTTCGGTTTCTTCATAACTATTGCCTTTATAAGATTCATCATTTTAATTATTTCTATCAATTGTATCTCCATCAATGCCGTCACTGACTTCGTCGTTATCTTCGTCATCATGTTTTTCATCGTCGGAATCTGATTCAATTGATAACCTCTCAAGAAGATCTAATTCTTCATTATTTCGCATTTTTGATAGGTCTTTTTACAGAAATAACATCAGCATAATTAACATTTGTTTTATTTTTACATTTATTCCAATAATTTTGGTGTTACAGAAGTAACGATCCTCTCTTTTATCTGGTTGATACCATTCCATTGGGCTATCAAATTTAACTTTGTCATCTTCTTTCGTTTTTTCCCACATACATTTACGACATTGTTCGCAGATACTACACGGAGTCCACTTTTCTATATTTACATCTGTTTTCAATTCAAAGCAAGTTTTGTAAATGTTTCTGAGATTTTTATTGAAATGTCTTTGATATTGATCGGAGCTTCACAGACAAAACAAAAATGATTACGATTCTTTGGACAAATATGCCCTCGAGATGTAGAAGGTAAATGATCCATGGTCTTAAGTATAACCTTGCACGTTAGGAATCCTGGTCTGATCGCAGGTGAGTCCGCTGATGAGATGGAGTCTAACGAACCACGAATTCTGATTTAGTGACCTCATAAACGTAAGGCGTACATGTTTTAGTCAACGTGATGACGAAGATGACGACGAAGACAGTGACGGTATTGATGGAGAGGCTATTGATGAAAATGATTTAAAAGATGAATCCCATGAAAGTGATAGTTATGAAGAAACTGAAAATAATAATGATGATGACGATGACAACGTTTTCCTCCCAGTGGGCCAAAAAGACAAAAGCGTAAAGTTATGGAATTAGAGTAAAATAATGTAACTTAGTTAAAGAGCTTAACTTACCTAAACATGGAGCAGGACTTCTAGTTTCAGCTTCAAAAGGCATAAATTAGTTGACAGATTCAGCTAAAGTATCTTTTTCTAGAAAAAGGAGCAAAAGTTTCGAACCACATTTTGAAGAAATAAATCATGATGGTGATAAAATAGTGTATTGTAAAGATGTAAAAGGTTCAATGAACGAAATTAAGCCTAATGTATACAAAGTCGAAGGATGGGGATTGTTCATAGATTCATCAAACAGAAGTTTAAAAGCTGTATGACTATACTACCGCAACAACTATGCCTCAGTTCCTATAGCACACTCCATTACAATGGAAGAAACATATGACAATCTCAAAACTGCCGTCCAAAGTAAGAAAACCTTAACTCCAATGGGATTCCAATGTAGTTAACCACTTTTATACTTTGGACGGCAGAAAATTATACTACAAAAAATTTAGTATGACATGCATAAATGGCTTATATATGGCAATCCGAAAGTTTCTGGAATATTGTTAGGACAGCAGTCTGGATTTACAATGACGCCATGTTTCTTGTGCATATGGGATAGTGGGGTCCGTGCAAATCACTATACGAATCATAAATGACCTGAGAAAAAATCTCTCAAAGTCAGAAAAAGTAACCTTATAGCTACTCTATTCGTTGACCCAAAAAAAGTTCTTATTCCGCCAGTACACATTAAACTTGGTGTAAAAAAACAATTTGTTGAGTCTTCAAATAAAGATGGCCGGTGTTTCAATTACTAAGAAAGCAAGATTCCAAATAAATCAGATGCGAAATTGGAGGAAGGTATTTTTGATAGTCCAGAAATTGGAAAAATGATGTCTGATGATCAGTTTATTATTTTCATGACAAATATTGAAAAAGCTGCATGGCTTGGCTTTCAGAAAGTTACTGAAAACTTTTTGGGTAATCGTAGAAGCATAAATGACAAAGAAATTGTATCTAAAATGGTCGAGAACTTTGGGAAAATGAGTTGCCTAATGAATTACGAATTACATTTTCTACATAATCACCTATATAGTTTTCCTGACAACAGTGGAGATTATAGTGAGGAACAGGGAAAGCGTTTTCACCAAGACATCAAAGTAATGGAGAAGTGTTATCAAGGTAAATGGGATACTAGTATGCTGGCTGATTACTGCTAGATGTTGAAAAGAGATTGTAAAGCCACTGGGAAAAAACGTAAAAGGAAACATTTGCATTGATCATTTGACGAGAAACATGTCAGGTATGGTAAGAAAAACTGAATGGCATGAATTCCGGTTTGTTTTACGCGAATTTTGTATATTTCACCTTAAAATGACTTTTACTTTGATGTAATGCGACCCCAAAAACATAAATATATATTGTTAAAATATGATTCCCACTTATCTTGTAGATTTGACCTTCAAATGACCTTGACCCTGAGGTCATAGGGATCACGGATTTGGATTTAGCGACTGTGAAACATAAATATATACTGTTAAAATATGGTTTTTACTAATTTTGTAGATTTGACCTTTGAATGACCTTGACCCTGAGGTCATGGGGTAAAACGGACCACGCATTCGGATTTAGCGACCCCAAAAACATAAATATATAATGTTAAAATATGGTTCCCACTGATTTTGTAGATTTGATCTTCAAATGGCCTTGACCCAGAGGTGATGGGGTCAAACGGACCATGAATTCGCATCCAGCGACCCAAAAAACATAAGATGTATATGGTCTGGTCCGTGGGTTTTGATATTTTTTTTGTGGGGCTGTGTAATTTGAACTTTATACACGAATCTTTTTATCTCTTAAGATTAAAGCCGCTGGAGTCTCTGATAAAAATTGCCTCAGCACTCAAATGGGAAGACTCTAGCAGTTTCTGTTTGAGTCATTAAGAAGTATTTAGAAAATCAAGTTATGTTAACCATACTCCTTTTCTATAGTGAGAAAAGTGTTTTGAAAATTTTAACGTCATAAACTTTGTATACACAAGAGCTCTACACGCGCGCACACACATACACACACACACACACACACACATATATATATATATATATATATATATATATATATATATATATCTATCTATATATTGTGACGTCATAAACATATATGATGTTACTTTTTAGTATATGGTGATTGAAAACCGCATATACTTTGATATCACACCTTGTTTTACTCTAAGAAACGATCGTTTCGGGCATAGAATCGATCGTGCGTGCGAGCAAGACAAGATGGATGCCTAATAGATTTAATTTACCGAGTTTAACGTGCGCCTCACCGTTTCACGTACAAACTGATTGCATTTGATGATTTTGATTATTTTATATGAGGGAGTTAGACCTCGCAAGACCGTACACTGACAAGACGTCTTGCTTGCCAGATTCGGGTCCATACGCTTGATTTAACCCTTTTATTTTTAAAGTATTTCAAAGGAGTTCAGGATAAGGAAAGAGAATAGCATTAGGTATAACTTATCGCCTCTCAATACTATTTCACATCGACAAACGCGACAATCTATTCAATATAATTCGATTAAACACTTGTAAAAACGTGTGTGAACCAAGCCAACGCTTTACGATCCACACGTAAGTGCAAGGAAATGATTATGTCGTTTTGGCTTCTTTATTTAACTATATAAACTGCGAAGGTAATTCACACAAACACTTTACACGCGGTATTTCAATAAATTAAAATCACTAAGATTTAAAGTATTTAATAGCGGACTTTACACACTAATATCTAAATTAAATTTTATTTAAGTTCAGACAGGTACGGAGATACGTATTTTGTACTCTTTCGTTGTCCGTTGAACTTGGATAAAAGACAGGTACTAAGGTAGACAGAATTAAAGTTAAGATAACTTTATTGACTCGATGATGGAATGAGAGTGTGGAGCACAAGCTTTTCGTTATGCAAGATACTTCGCATTTGCGGCGCTTGCTGCTACATTCCTACCCTGCCGCCACAGAGTAGGGATATTATATATTATAAGGTATACACATTACACTTGATCGTCGCTTGACTGTTAAAACTAGGGGCGTAACTGCGTGCTCGTGAAAACGCGTTCACTACTTTCTTATATCCCCTCTTGCCACTTATTGGCATGATGCTTTTCTATATGAAAATCATTAAGTAAGGTCTCAATATATATACATGCATAATTGTAAATGAATTTTTGAAATCTAATTTATTTTAATCGAAAAATTAAAAAATATATTAAAATTATAAATCTGCTATAAATAAAAGATGAAAATTATAACTTTGAATATCATCATAATGATTATAAGACATAGGAAGATTTTTCTAAATGAGATGAATTTGAAGTGAAAGAAATTTTACGAGTTTGTTTAATTTTAATTTTTAAAGTTGATGTGTGTAAACACACATACACATAAATTTATTCTTATATATAATAATTCATATTTAAAAGTTAAATAGAAATACATCATTATATACAACAATAATAATAACATATGTTTACAAAAGCACATTTTCATGAAATTCATTTTCTATTGATAAATTTGAAACTAAGTCATTAGAGTTTGATGGTACTACTTCAGTCACAGGTAATGCAATAGGAGTTGTATTCAGATTTGGAGACTCTATTAAACCATTTCTCCATTCTTCAAATCTTAACAAATTTATTTTTGAAACCACATTCTGCACTGTAAAATAAGTCTTTTAACATAACGTCATTTACATCTCTTAAATTCTCTTCATCAATACCATCTTCTGTTAAATGAAGGTACAAATATTTTGTTCAAACTATACTTTGATATGAATTAAGGTCGTTTCTCTGTCATGATTATTTTTCAGTAGTAATCTAAACTATCGACATTTAGTTGAAACTTGGCAACATTATTCATTTTTTGTTTCACAATATAAACATATTCGATTATAGACTATAGTTATTTATACACTATCAGCTTATATATCCAATTTATGTGTAACGCTTCATAAATTTTTATAAATAAAAATGCTACATTTTTTATAATTAAATGAATGCTGACCCTAATGAATGATATCAGAATATTCAAAATATTTTTATTTTTGTTGATAAATTATTATTTAGAATGTAAAATGCTATATAACCTACATTTTGGAAATGTCGCCGAATATCGTTCTCTCTCTCTTTCTTCAGTGCATTGAATCAGCCAAACTATTATATTACTGTGACAAATTATCGGGTATGACGGACTGGCGACAGATCTGGAGAGAGCTCAGGAACCTCTATATATGTTATACTGATAATCGTCCATGAACAACTTTATTACTACTTGTTTTTAGGTATTTGTTGGATTCTCATCAGACTAGATTTAGAACTGGACATAGTACCCAAACAGCTTTGCTCAAACTAATGGAGGACATTAGATTCAACATGGACGGACTTTATGTAACTGTGCTTCTATTATTTGATTTTAGCAAGACATTTGACACTGAGTGCCATGTCACTCTGCTTCGAAAACTGACTTCTCTTGACGTCTCGCACACTGTTGTCAGGTGGTTTGCCTCTTACTTATCTGATGGACGGCAGTCTGTTGTTAACTCTGATGGAGCGTCTGACTTTGTCACTTTGAATTCGAGAGTACCCCAGGGTTCTGTGCTTGCACAACTTTTATTCTCCATTTATATTAATGATGTCGCTGCCAACTTTCACTCGAGTGTACGTCTGATATATGCCAACGACTTGCAAGTCTATGTGCACTTTCCCATTTCTAAACTCAGCATTCATACTAATCTTATGAGTGATCATGCTATTATAATATCAAATTGGGCCTCTAGTAACCATCTAAAATTAAATGTTGACAAAATAAAGGCAATAATCATTGGCTTATATTTTTACATTAATATGCTGTCCTCATTACCTGTAACTGGCGTACCGTTAAAGTGTGCTAATATTAAATTTGGATCCTCTGTTCGTAGCCTGGGTGTTTGGTTGGACAGTAAGCTCAACTGGAGAGAGCACATTACTCAAGTGTGTAATAGGTCATTTTCTCTGCTTCACAGACTAAACTTCTTTAGAAAGAGCACTTACTAACTACGTTTGCTCTTCGTAAACATCTTATAAAAACACTGCTGTTTCCATTTCTGGATTACTATGTATGGTTTACTGTGATCTCTCGGCTGAGCTTGACTTTAGACTTCAGAGGATCATTAACTCTGGTATACGTTACATCTTCGGTGTAGGTAGGCGTGAGCACATCTCTGCTTATAGGTTCTCATTAGGCTGGCTACCCACTACCTTGCCTTGGAGAGTGGACCTCTGCTCCATGCTAATTTATAAAACTGTTTTATATTGTATTAATTTCCTTATTACTCTAGAGTTTGTTTTATTGTTGTATTCGCTTTATTACTGTTTTTCTTAACTGTTTATTATTATTATTGTGCTTGATATTATTTTTATTAATTCTAATGTATTACTGTAATTAATTGTACAACATAATGTACACATAATAAATTTGGTTATCTATCTATCCATCTATCTTCTATTACAGAAAACGACGTTGCCAAGTTCATCTTAAATGTATTATTTTGACAATTTTTTATTAAATATTTTAATGAAAAACCTTATAACAAGCGTTAAAACTTTGAAGGTTGAATCATCAAATATTTTTTTATTTATTATCAAAAAATTGTTTGAATGTGTCATTTCTAAAAGGTTTCATTAATGATTTTAAATGCGATCTCATATAACCACGTGTTAAACCTCCTATTTTTTCAAGTGAAACTTCTTTACCGACGGTATACACATCCCATAAGCGATGTATAAAAAAATTATACAAGAGTAAATTGATTTCATGACGCTACATGCAACGGAAGTAATAAAACGGAAGGGTATATATATAGAAGGCGCGCCCGCGTCTTCACGGCAAAGCAAGATACTAAATACATACAAAGAAAAACTCGCGGGACTGACTTGATATCAAACGCAGATATAGAATATGTATACATGCATGCTACATATACTATACAAATCTAAATGAATAAGGAAAGAAATAGTGCCTTGCGTTTTCCCTCTCTTTTTTTCTTTCTTTTTTTATACTGTTTGATTATGCGATCCTCTTCTCCCTACATTGTTTAAACGTGCACGCGCAAGCAATCGTGTGGAAATCCTTCCTTAAATAAAATGAATTTGAAATTATTTTAAAATAAAAAAAACAATGATAGAATTTAAATAAACATTTACGAGTTCTATAACTTCGTACAGAAGTTTCACTTTTGTCAGCTAGTCCCAAAGACTGTCACACCGGTTTTTTCCTCATATTTCTCCGTTTTTTAATATTATAAGGTATGTCGAAAAGACGCGCGTGAGTTCAAAATAAACTAAACTATCATAATTCCAAATTCCAGCAATTCCATTTATTATTTTATTTAACGGGGCAACGTCTTTAATATTAATGTATACTATAAGAATCAACTAATGGTTAAAAGTATAAAAATAAATTACAAAGTTTGTTTTATTCAAACTCATTTTCAATATAAATTATTATTAATGTATATTACAAGAATCAAGTAATGGCTACTTGTATAACAATACACAATGTATAAAGTTCATTTTGTTTAAATACTATTGTAGTATTAATATTTAGACTTATAATGGAAATTGTCTAATTGCTATACGTATAAAGATGAATAATATATTAAGATTTATTTTATTCATTTTTAGGCTGATTCCATTTCCTGTATACAGACAAGTCACCAATCACTGAACTGATAGAGTATGTTATTTTACTCTGAAAATATGGAGACGCGTATTTTTTTTTTTTCTGAAATATCAAAATTGCATGAGATATGCCCATTTAAAAATTGCATACACAAACTAAATATTCAAATTGAAAAAGTTGACAATAACTTTAGAGGGCTATCGTTTTACCAATTTTTAATAAATTCTGATGAATCTTTTTTCGTTTTATTCTGTTTTGAGCGATCTTCAACTCAATGCAAGAAATTTAAAAAACAAACTAAAAAATGACTGAGATATATGCATTTTACCAAAAAATGCACTTTTTATGCACACGCATTTTTCTCAAATAGGTCATCTTTTTTTTGCTAAAATTTTTTGGGCTGATAGAGGACCAAATTATTTATCTAATGATACCTGTTTGATCCTGTATTTTTTTGTTTGGAGTAAGAAAATAATTCACAAATATTATTATTGAAAAATGCTTGTACATACGTTCGGAAGTCTTCAGAAATCTATACTCAAACGCTGTCCTTCTTCTAGCACTACCCAGGAACAACAACGTGGACGTAGAAGGATTCTGTTCCCTTGGGAATGCTTTTTTAGAGTAAGTTCCCCTTGCCTCTCACTGTTGGGATGCGTCAAAAAAATAATTATAAATAATTACTTTTTTTTATTTTTGCGCTTATTATTTTTAGTTTAAATTGTAGCCTTACGATGTTTGACTTTTTTTATCTTGTCTTTCACTTCAGTTAGTGCATGCATAGCTGTTCTGCCAATAAATATATGTGATATTAAGTCCCAAGTTTTTTTAACCACATATGACTTTTTTGAATCCCATTATATTTAGGAACTTCACTCCATTCAATATTTTTCTCTTTTCTAAATTTTTCAATTTTATTTATTGGTAATAAAATGTTTTTGAGCGCATATGCAAGATCATGCTTTTTGTCGTCACTAATGATCGCTTTGCGTTATCTCTCCTTGGTAACAGACTGCAGTAAAAATAGAAATTTGGTTATTTACCCAATGATTTCCCTGCACCGCTTTATTATTTATTAAAGACCAATTTTCTGCAAAATCAACGTGAATAATTAACTTACTAGGAAAGTATCACACCTCTGAATCACGGATTTTGCTCAAACTCCGGGATAAGTCTGCAGATGATAAATATGGAAAAAGCTAAAGTTGTAGTCACAAATACTCAATATTTCCCTAGTTACAGGCAATTAAAGAAAATCACTAAAAAAGTTACTAGATTTTTAAACGCATATAGTTCTTTAGCATTGATAGCTAGAAACTTGAAACTTTTTTAAATTAAAGCTGAGCTCAAATCCTTTCGAAACAGTGGTTACAGCATATCAAAATATTATTTTTTCCCAGGGTTAGAGCGTAATAAAGATTGCACCTAATTTTAGCTTTTATTATTAATTAATGATTTAAAAAGAAAATTCAGGCCCAATCCTTATTACGCTCTAATTTTGGGAAAAAATAATATATTGATGTGCTGTAACCACTGTTTCGAAAGATTTTGAGCTTAACTTTAATTTTAAAAAAGTTTCAAGCTTCTAGCTATCAATGCCAAGGAACTATATGCGTTTAAAAATCTAGTAACTTTTTTAGTGCTTTTCTTTAATTGCCTGTAACTAGGGAAATAATGAGTGTTTGTGGCTATAACTTTAGCTTTTTCCATATTCTGTCATCTGAAAATTTATCCCAAAGTTTGAGCAAAATCCGTGATCCAGAGGTATGACACTCTCCTAGTTAGTAGCATCAGCTTCACCTTCTTCTTTTTCTTTTTTTATAGCTTCACGTCGAATATTTTTTATGTATACATGACAATTTGTTTTTAGTGCGCCAATTGAAAATTTTTCTTTAAATACTGATAAGCTTAATGTTTGTTTGATGAGATTACTATTATCCCACAAAACAAACGTAATTTCATCTTCAGAATTTTTTGTTAGTTTTAACAATTCTAATGTGATATTAGAATTGTCTGTACATCAAAATATACATAATATAGATATACACGAATGGAATTATTTTTTTCTATTTTCAAGTATTTATTTTTATATTACGAATTTACATATATATGTGCACACACACACACACATATATACACACTATTGATAGTATATACATACATACAAATGTATACAAATGATGAGCGAAGCGTGCGATAGCGTTTGAGTATAGATTGCTTAAGACTTTCGAACTTATATACAAGCATTTTCAACAATAAAATTTGTGAATTGTTTTCTCGCTTTAAACAAAAGAATACAGGATCAAACAGGTACGATTAGATAAGTAATTTGGTCCTTAATCAGCCTAAAAAATTTTAGCAAAAAAAAAGATGGCCTTTTTGAGAAAAATGCGTGTGCATAAAAAGTGCATTTTTTGGTAAAATGCATATATCTCAGTCATTTTTTAGTTATTTTTTTAAAAATTCCTTGCACTGAATTGAAGAGCGCTCAAAACAGAATAAAACGAAAAAAGGTTCATCAGAATTCATTAAAAATTGGTAAAACGATAGCCCTCTAAATTTATTGTCAACTTTTTCAGTTTAAATATTTAGTTTTTGTATGCAATTTTTATATGGGCATATCTTATGCAATTTTGATATTTCAGCAAAAAAAAGTACGTGTCTCCTTATTTTCAGAGTAGAATAACATACTCCATCGGTGCAGTGATTGGTGATTTGAGTGTATACAGGCTGTTCGATTTGATATGGGATCACCCTTTAATATAAATTAATATATACATATATATATACATATATATATATATATATATATATATATATATATATATATATATATATATATATATATATATATATACTATAAAAATCAACTATTGACTACTCGTACAACAATAAATCATGTACAAAATTCATCTTATTTGAACACTATTCTAATATAAACATTTAGACTTAAAATAAAATTTAGTTAATAGTTGTACGTACAAAATAATATATGAAGTCCCTGCTGAAAAAACTCACATAGTAATTACATGAGAATTAAATGAGATTTTGTAGGTACAATCATGTGATAATGATATGCGTGGGTTAGAATGAGAGTGGCATAATAAGTCACATACTTCCAATTACGAGATTTTTGATGTTAAAGCTATAAGTCAATAAAAAAATCATGAACAATTTTTTTTAAATTATAGTGCATTAGATTGATAGATTATAACGTTTTTTCTTATAATTCACTCAAACTTGAAAGCTTTGTTTCGATTTTTTTTATTATAATAAAAAACATTTCACCATTTGTGACTTATGCCATTTTCATTCTAATTAGGAATTTTAAAGTTGTAAGTGTTCATGGACTTATTTCATTATCATTCATAATAATAAAAACAAAAGAGTTCAATTGTCGATTTATAATCATATTTTTTATTTGAACATATATTATTTAACAACATATATTTTTTCAAATTCTTTTTAAATATAAATGAATATTTATATAAATATATGGGACGTTTCACGTCAACTCACCTAACAAAAAAATAGAATTCGTCGAAAATCTGTGAAAATGTTCTATTTGATACCCAGAATATACAAAAAAAATTTTAGAGGTCGAGGTCAAAGGGGTCAGGATTTAAACGTGATGGAATTTTTCGAATTTTCCAAATTTTTTGCTAAATAAATATTTTAATGAATTTTTTCCTCAAAAACTATCAATTTTTCGTTAAAACTTAATGAAATACTTTTTCTTGGAAATTAGATGTAGAATTCACCTGAATTTTTGCAAATTATAATATACTGATTTTTATGCTTACTTGATCGATTTAAACATACTATTTAGTATATCTAAAAATCGAGCAGGTTAAATTGGCTTTTTAAAGTCTTATTTTTTTCGTTTTTTTATAAGAAAATAATATACGAAGCCTCCAGTTGGGCAGCCTTCTCAAAGTTACTTAATTGTGCAAAAATGTCTGAATAAATCGTTATTTTGGATCAATGATGAGATTCGTGATTTTTTTTCTGAAAAAGTATTGACTTTTGGGACAAATGTATGAAAATGTTTTTTATTGGAAATTGTATGTAAAATGTATGTAAATTTTTGTAAACCATTATTTGCTAAACATCACAAATTATAAATAAAATTTTGAAATTTTAAAATTTATTTTTTTTTTTAATTTTTAGTATATATGGTTCATAATGTCTTAAATTACAATTTGTAAAAATATGTTTATATTCTACACATGATTTCCAATAAAAAACATTTTCATACATTTGTCCCAAAAATCAATACTTTTTCAGAAAAAAAAATCACGAATTTCATCATTGATCCAAAATAACGATTTTTTCAAACATTTTTGCACAATTAAATAACTTTAAGAAGGCTGCCCAACGAGAGGCTTCGTATATTTTTTCCTCATAAAAAAAAAAATAAGACTTTAAAAAGCCAATTTAACCTGCTCGATTTTTAGATATACTAAATAGTATGTTTAAATCGATCAAGTAAGCATAAAAATCAGTATATTATAATTTGCAAAAATTCAGGTGAATTCTACATCTAATTTCCAAGAAAAAGTATTTCATTAAGTTTTAACGAAAAATTGATAGTTTTTGAGGAAAAAATTCATTAAAATATTTATTTAGCAAAAAATTTGGAAAATTCGAAAAATTCTATCACGTTTAAATCCTGACCCCTTTGACCTCGACCTCTAAAATTTTTTTTGTATATTTTGGGTATCAAATAGAACATTTTCACAGATTTTCGACGAATTCAATTTTTTTATTAGGTGAGTTGACGTGAAACGTCCCATATATTATATTATTAATAGCTATACGTATAAGAATGAATTATGCTTAAAGCTTAACTTAACAGTACAACAATCTTGTTCTAATAGTTTTCAATAAATATAAATAAAAATAGGTTTTAATAATTAAATTTCTTATGTATATTAAGCTACGGAATCCACTTCATAGGGCCACATTCGGAATACTACCATATTTTGACGCTAATTTGTCGCTAATTTGTTGCTCTATCCCGGATTTTGTCGCTCCAGCCGTTTTCGAGAAACAATGGCTACCGTAGCTTAATATTAAGCTACGGCATCCACTACAGTAACTCAGGAACGGCTAGGGTTAGCAACTCCATTCTGGTTGCATAATTTGTCGCTTTTTGTCGCTCTAAGATAGAATAGTTCGTAAGTCCCAAAACCTGACCCAGACCCGGATATGGCCATTGGGTCCGCGTGAAAATAGAAACTTTTTTTCTTTGTGTATCTAAAAAGTTATGCGATGTTTGATAATTTGTTGCTAATTTGTCGCTGACATTTAATCCAACACTGGATTTTGTCGCTCCAGCTGTTTCCGAGAAACAATGGCTACCGTAGCTTAATATTAAGCTATGGCATCCACTACAGTAACTCAGGAACGGCTAGGGTTAGCAACTCCATTCTGGTTGCATAATTTGTCGCTTTTTTGTCGCTCTAAGATAGAATAGTTCGTAAGTCCCAAAACCTGACCCAGACCCGGATATGGCCATTGGGTCCGCGTGAAAATGGAAACTTTTTTTCTTTGTGTATCTAAAAAGTCATGCGATGTTTGATAATTCGTTGCTAATTTGTCGCTGACATTTAATCCAACACTGGATTCTGTCGCTCCAGCCGTTTCCGAGAAACAATAGCTACCGTAGCTTAATATTAAGCTATGGCATCCACTACAGTAACTCAGGAACGGCTAGGGTTAGCAACTCCATTCTGGTTGCATAATTTGTCGCTTTTTTGTCGCTCTAAGATAGAATAGTTCGTAAGTCCCAAAACCTGACCCAGACCCGGATATGGCCATTGGGTCCGCGTGAAAATGGAAACTTTTTTTCTTTGTGTATCTAAAAAGTCATGCGATGTTTGATAATTTGTTGCTAATTTGTCGCTGACATTTAATCCAACACTGGATTTTGTCGCTGCAGCCGTTTCCGAGAAACAATGGCTACCGTAGCTTAATATTAAGCTACGGCATTCACTACAGTAACTCAGGAACGGCTAGGGTTAGCAACTCCATTCTGGTTGCATAATTTGTCGCTCTAAGATAGAATTGTTTGTAAGTCCCAAAACCTGACCCAGACCCGGATATGGCCATTGGGACCGAGTGAAAATGGAAACTTTTTTTCTTAATATATCGAATAAGTCATGCGATGTTTCTAATACTAAAGTAGCTATAGAAAATTTGTCACCTTCAATATCTTAACATCAGAGCAGAAAGAAAAAGCTTTATGTGGAATAGATTTTAATTGGGATGCATTTGGGAATAAGTCGTTCTTGATGGTTAAAACAATTGAGACTGTGAGCGCAATTAAAAGATGTTTTTGATCTTACTGAGGCTTAAAGGATTTTGTTGCTCTAGTGATTCTTTTAACTAGACACTCTAAATATATTTTTTTTTGTTTTTGGATTCAGATACGTCTGGAAATTTGTCGCTCATGATATTTAAATAAATTTTAACAGTATTTATTAAAGCTACAAGTATTTTGTCGCTCTAAAAATATATGGTTCCTAGTACGCTAAAATGATTTTTATGCAAATTTTTGTGATTAAAATGCATTTAGGAATTTGTCGCTCTTAAAATTTGAAAAAATTAATACTTTAAACGCAATATAAAGATAATTCTGATACTACAGGAGCTTCGAGGATTTTGTCGCTCTAAAAATTTATGATTCCCAGCACTATAAAATGATTTTTATACAAAGTTTGTGATTTTCATGCATCTGAGAATTTGTCGCTCTTGAGATTGTTAACCATCAGAACTTTAAAAACCATAAAAATACATTTCTGATAGCACAGAAGCTGCAAAGAATTTGTTGCTTCTTAATTTATAGCATCCAAGCACATAGGAAATACTTTTATGCAAGTTTTTTGAATTGGAATGAATTAGAGAGTGAGTCGCTTGTGACATTTGTAACTATTAAGACTTTGAATGCAATTAAAAGATGTTTGTCACCTTACTGAAGCTTTAAGGATTTTGTCGCTCTAGTAATTTTTTAATCAGCTAACTCTATTAATTTTTTATATCAGTTCTTCAATTTACATGCGTTTGGGAATTTGTCGCTCATGATATTTAAATAAATTTAAACTATTAATTCAATAAAAATATGATTTTAATTCAACAGAAGCTACAAGTATTTTGTCGCTCTAAAAATATATGGTTCCTAGTACGCTAAAATGATTTTTATGCAAATTTTTGTGATTAAAATGCATTTAGGAATTTGTCGCTCTTAAAATTTGAAAAAATTAATACTTTAAACGCAATATAAAGATAATTCTGATACTACAGGAGCTTCGAGGATTTTGTCGCTCTCAAAATTTATGATTCCCAGCACTATAAAATGATTTTTATACAAATTTTGTGATTTTCATGAATCTGGGAATTTGTTGCTCTTGAGATTGTTAACCATCAGACCTTTAAAAACAATAAAAAGATATTTCTAATATTACAGAAGCTGTAAAAGATTTGTTGCTCCTCAATTAATAGCATCCAGGTACATAGGAAATACTTTTATGCAAGTTTTTTGAATTGGAATGAATTAGAGAGTTAGTCGCTTGTAACGTTTGTAACTATTAAAACTTTGAATGCAATTGAAAGATGTTTGTCACCTTACTGAAGCTTTAAGAATTTTGTCGCTCTAGTAATTCTTTAATCAGCCGACTCTGAATATTTTTTTATATAAGTTTTTGAACATAAATGCGTCTGGGAATTCGTGGCTCATGATATTCGAACAAATCATAACTCTAAACGCAATAAAAATATGATTCTGATACAACAGAAGCTTCAAGGATTTTGTCGCTCTTCAAATCTACGGTTTCTAGATCTATAAAATGATTGCTATACAAATTTCGTGATTGTTATGCATCTGGAGATTTGTCTTTCTTGAGATTGACAACCATTAATACTTTTAACGCAATAAAAAGATATTTCTGATATCACAGTATCTGGAAAGAATTTGTTGCTCTTTAATTCATTAAATTCAAGCACATACGAAATAATTTTATGCAAGTTTTTTGAATTGGAATGAATTAGATAGTTGGTCGCTTCTGACATTTGTAACTATCAAGACTTTGAATAGAATGAAAAGATGTTTGTGACTTTACTGAAGCTTGAAAAATTTTTCGCTCTAGTAATTCTTTAATCAACTAACTCTAAATATTTTTTTTTATATAAGTCTTTGAACCTATATACTCTGGGAATTTGTCGCTCATCATAATTAGACAAATCATAACTTTAAACGCAATAAAAATATGATTCTGATACAATAGAAGCTTCAAGGATTTTTTCGCTAAAATCTGCGGTTCCTTGCTCTATAAAATAATTTTTATACAAATTTTGTGATTTTCATGCATCTGGAAATTTGTCGCTCTTGAGATTGTTAACCATCAGACCTTTCAAAACAATAAAAAGATATTTCTAATATTACAGAAGCTGTAAAACATTTGTCGCTCCTTAATTAATAGCATCCAAGTACATAGGAAAAGCTTTTATACAAGTTTTTTGAATTGGAATAAATTGGAGAGCTAGTCGCTTGTGACATTTGTGACTATTAAGATTAAAGATGTTTGTCACCTGAGGCTTGAAGAATTTGTCGCTCTTGTAATTCTTTAATTAGCCAACTCTAAATATTTTTTTATATAAGTTTTCGATTATAAATGCGTCTGGGAATTTCTTGTTCATGATATTCGAACAAATTAACTTTTTAAACGCAATATAAAGATGATTCTAATACTACAGAAGCTTCAAGGATTTTGTTGCTTTAAAAATTCATGGTTGCTAGCACTATACAATAATTTTAATGCAAATTTTGTGATTTTCATGCATCTGGGAATCTGTCGCTTTTGAAATTGTTAATTATCAGACCTTTGAAAATAAATAAAAGATATTTCTGATATCTCAGAAGCTGCAAGGATTTTGTTGCTTCTTACTTTATAGCATCATAGCACATGGGAAATGCTCTTATGCAAGTTTTTTAAATAGGAATAAATTAGAGAGTTAGTCGCTTTTGACATTTGTAATTATTAAGACTTTGATTTTAATTAAAAGATGTTTGTGACCTTACTGAAGCTTGAAGAATTTTCCGCTTTAGTAATTTTTTAATCAGCTAACTTTAAATATTTTTTTTATAAGTTTTTGAACCTAAATGCTCTGGGAATTTGTTGCTTATGATATTTAAACAAACCATAACTTTAAAAGCAATAATAAGATGTTTCTGATACTACAGTAGCTACAAATAATTTGTTGCTTCAAAAATCTTTAAATTCAAGCACATTGGAAATATTTGTATGCATGTTTCTTGAATTGAGATGATTTAGAGAGTTGGTCGCTCTTGATATTTGAAGCTATTATAACTTTGAGTGCAATTAAAAGATGTTTCTGACATTACTGTAGCTTAAAAGAGTTTGTCGTCCTCGTAATTCTTTAATTGGGTCATTTCAAATAATTTTTTATGCTAGTTTTTTAACTTAGATGCCTCTGGGAATTTGTCGCTCATGATATTTAAAAACAATAAAACTCTTAACGCCATGAAAAGATGATTCCGATATACAAATTTAGTATGGGCTATAGGTATTCCACCGAATACGGCCTGCTATGACATAAATATATATATATATTTATTTAATAGTATTTCGTATTCGGTAGAATACCCATGGAGCTAGCTAAATGGGTATTGGGGTGTTATACCGCCCTGTTTATAGCTAAAGTATATTCAGTTAGCAATACACTATACAATGGAGTATACAACTTTAAAATACTCTGTATTATGGAATATTATTGCATACGCTACACTGCATTCAAGTGTATTGGCAAATATTCTACAGGGTTGTTGAACAGCGTTCGGAATAATACACTAAAATATGTTTTTGAAGGGTAGTAGAGTCAGCGCGCTGCTACAAGAAGGCAAACCTTCTCCACCCTGCTATAGTAAGACAAAGACAGATAAAAAAGAGCGCAGTGAAAAGTAAACAAACAAGTTAAACTCTATAAGAGCTATAATTCTTTGTCGGCGTCGCTCGATCGTTTCCGCAATTCATCGTCGTCTCTCTCTGTCGCATAGGCAGAAGTATAGCAGCACCGCTCAGTTCCTTACTCATAAGAATTCTTTAAATAAATAGTCTGAAATTGGATATTTTATCATGATGTTTTTTATTTTTGTTTAATCTATTTATAGCCCCTCATACGACCTACGATAACATAAAATCATCTACCCAACTTGGGCTAACGAAGAATGCATATGACCTCGAATAATGTTTTATAGCTTGAACAACAGTCAGTCTCTGGCTAAAGCCCTCGACCGACTACTGCTCAAGCCAAAAACATTAGTCTCGCTCATATAAATCCTTCGTACGCCCAAGTTGGGTATATATATATATATATATATATATATATATTTATATATATATATATATACTAGGGGGGGTTCCCCCCTGCTCGCTTCTGCTCACAACCCCCATTTAGTATTTATTAGAAGTTAAATACTCTATTAAATTAAATATTGAATTTCTTAATTATCAAATTATAAAGTTTGTTTTACTTTTATAAGATTTTGTTCGCTCAATCCGTATTTACACAATTTGAAATTGAAAACACAAATTTGAAAACTACTATTAATTTATATTGTCTTGACTTCAGAAATATTCTTGATTATCTTTTCTTATCCGTATTTGCACAATAAAATTTAAAATAATAAATTGTGAATAAAACAAACTAAATTAAAACAAACTCAAAAATTTGCGATACTTTAAAATTTACTATTCCTTAAAAATTTACGATGAATAATTAACTCGCGTTTAATTTATATGAACCTTCTAATTTGACAGATTAAAATGAACTAAAAAAAAATTTTCGATCTGCGTAAATAGACTATATTCATTTTAATTTTGTTTAAAAATTTCGAATTATTTAAATAAACAAAAATAGGTTATTTAATAACAATATAAAACATTAATATTTAAATAATATAATGAAAGAAATTGATTTGCACAATCTTGCTATTCGATTGATACTAATATACGTTAAAAACATAACGTTGTAAGGTTACCGTTACGACAAGCATCTCTTAACTTTGTTGTATTTACGTAGTACTGTTAAATCGATCATGTATACACTGGAATTATTGCTTACGCGCATCATAGCAGTAGAGGGTGTAATGAATTTCTCCCGATTTATTTTTTCTGTAACACAAAATTTAGTATTAACACAAAATTAAAACAGAAGGGAAATCTATGTCATACTAAAAAAGTATTATTCAACAAGAAATTACATCAATGCACACAAGAATAAAATTATTGAAGGTGAAATTTCACATGAAGACAAAAAACACTTATCGTAAGATATTATATTTAAATTTCGTTTATAAATTTTTATATTAAAATGTTTAGAATAATAGTATAAAATAACCTATAGTTTTTTTAAAAAGGTTATTTTTCAATTACTATAATTACTTTAAAATTTAAGTTTATAATATTTCATTGATGTCTAAAAATCAACTGTTTTATGTTTAATATTTGATTATTTTAGATTAAAGAAATTACATACTCGAATTTTTGAATAACATTTAAATTCGATATTCTAGATGAATTAGAAAAAAACTGAACTATTCGTACAAACAAAAAAGAATCAGTTGCAAGCAACGACTCTGAAAAAGCATCATTTTGAAATAATTACTACTCGTAATATATATTTTATGCAAATATTAATTATTAAAAATAATATATAAAATGATAACAATGTAATATAATATTTATTTCAATCTTTACAGCTTAGAGGATTCAAACGATGAAGAAAAAAAAAAATTTCTGATAGTAAAAATTCTGTAGAAAGTTGAGATACTGTGCATGATACATATGTATATCATTGTAATTTGTATAAAAAAATTTAATTTCTATCTTTATCTAATAAGATTGTTTTTTTTAAGAAGATGTAAAACGGACACTACACTTGTACTAATAGATTTAAACTTTCTATTCATTATATGACTGAACTTAAAGAAAAGAAATGCATTAGCTTGTTGTATGTATGTATATTAGTATGTATGTATGTAAGTATGCACAATGATGATTTACTCATTTCTAATATTAATTGAAATAATTATTGTATTTTGATTTCTATATTTTATGTTTAAATTACCATTTTTTTCTGTTATTTTCATTCACTTTAATCTTAATTCCTATAAGAGTGATCACATCTTTATTTTACAGTTGAAAAGTTATGAATTTCATTCACTTTAATCTTAATTCCGCTAATAATGATCACATCTTTATTTTACAGTTCAAAAGTTATTAAGATATAGAAATTACAATAAAAATTAATCGGAAATAGGTGATTTATTTTCTATTCTAATTTTAAGAGAATTAGCACTAATTTTGAACAATATATAATATAAATTTTTATGCAATTGACAAAACTTAATTCTAAGAAAACTTAAAGAGTCGTTAAGCAAAACGTAAGTCAGGAAGAGGCAGACTATAGTATTCCTGTGTTAAATATCGAAGCTGATTATTTAAAAATTAATATGGCATGCTATATAAAAAATGAACGCAATTGAAAAAGCTTACAAAGATCTACTTATTCCAATAATAGAATAATGTTTAAATTGATATTTTAAGAAAATCAATATCAATTTCCAAGAGAACGTTCTTAAATAACAATTAATTAAATTAGCTAACAATAAATTTCAGCTACATTTCAGCTATCTCTCAGCTAACTTTCAGCTAAATTTTATTTGAATTTCAGCTATCTCTCAGCTAACTTTCAGCTAAATTTTATTTAAATTTCAGCTATCTCTCAGCTAACTTTCAGCTAAATTTTATTTGAATTTCAGCTATCTCTCAGCTAACTTTCAGCTAAATTTTATTTGAATTTCAGCTATCTCTCAGCTAACTTTCAGCTAAATTTTATCTGAATTTCAGCTAACTTTTAGCTAAATTTTAGCTGAATTTCAGCTGACTGAGGGCACATAAAATTCTTATACATGGCGGCGGCGGCAGGCGGCGGCATCAGGCGATATATCTTTATTATATAGAGAGATATATAAATACATATATATATAAATACATATATATATATATATATGTGTGTGTGTGTGTATTTATATATATATATATATATATATATATATATATATATATATATATATATATGTAAAAATTTATGTAATGAAATAATTTCTCAATTAAAAGAAAATTATTTTCAATTAAAACAATATAAATATTTCTAAATATCCAAAAACTTGCTTTTTAAGATTGTAAAATTTTTTTTTTATAATAATAGTACATTGTTAACCGAGGTAGTGAAATAGGTGATTCTTGCCCGAGCGAAGTGAGGACGACAATAAAGACAAGGGCAAAAATACCTTTACTTCCGTGGATAACATATTACTTTTTCATACACGAAGGGCGTCCAATTAAACCACATTGAATATAAATTCATTAATAATACATAAAGTAACATCATTAATAGATCATAAAATCAAAATGAAAATGTGAAAGTAAGACTCTGCCCATCAGTCCATCAACAAGTTCATCTATCCGCCCATCAATCCATCAACAAAATCATCTATCCACCCATCAATCCATCAACAAGTTCATCTATCCGCCCATCAATCCATCAACAAAATCATCTATCCACCCATCAATCCATTAACAAAATCATCTATCCGCCCATCAACTCATCGACCAATTCATCTATCCACCCATCAACTCATCGACCAATTCATCTATCCACCCATCAGTCTATCAACCCATCGATTCATCAACCTATCGACATATTTATTTATCGACCCATCTACATAATTATTTATCCGCCCATCGACCCATCGTCATATTTATCGATCCGCCCATCGAACCATTGAGTTGTCATTTCATTGCCCCATGAATCCACCCATGAATTCATTGAATCACGTACCCATTACTCAATTCATACATCGACTCATCTACCATTCAGTACAGCTCTAGGACACGAAAAGTAAATTTCTTATTGAAAATAGGGTAAAAATCAATCACGCTTATGAGAAAATTACTTTTTTGCCCTAGGGTAAAAAAGAGCTATTTTAGCCCCTAAGAATAGACATAAGAAATTGAATTTTACGCCCTGAGTATGAAAAAATAAATTTATATACATTATGAAACTTTTAAATTTATAACTTCGCTCTATTCGGCGATATTGTTTCATTTCAACCAATAAATACAGTCTTTCCATGATGACAGAGTTTATCCATAAGTTTTGTAAAAGAGGAGATTTTTATTACTATGAACTAGTATTATTAGTAATATATCAATCTATTATTATTGTTATTGAAAATTAATAGTAGATTAAGTAAAAAAGAAGTAATTGTAATAACAAAAATTGTCACACCTTCTTTATATATAAATATATATATATATATATATATATATATATATATATATATATATATATGACGTAAGTAGCGCCAGATGTGCTTTGAGACGCTCTGTACTTTTTTTACTTTTTTCTGCCGCAAGCTGCCTTCGGGCGTTTTTGTTTCAGGGTACTTGCAGGCACCTTAATGCAAGACAGTGTCTGTTTCAAGTTTGTGAGCAGTGATGCTGTTCTTGCTTTGCTGATGTGAGTTTTTCTGGACCGGTGGGCTTTTTTGAGGTTAGTGACAAATTGAATGTTTTTGGAGGGAAGGCAGTATTTTGGTGGTTTTCAGAACACGCCAAGCGACGAAATTTTTCAAATTTGCCGCAAGAGGTCGCTATCATGGATCGATGTGCCATATGTAAGCAGCCGTCATCTGACATATGTGGAACAAAGAGATTGTATAATTGCTCGACTTGTCATCAGCGCTGTCATGCTAAATGTATGGCACGCATACAATTAGTAGGCACAGGTTACCACTATACCTGCAACAAATGTGTGAAGACAAAGACAAAGAATGAGAGAGGCACACCCTCCAGTTCACATGCTCGTGATGCTAGCATTAATAATAGCCAACTACTTGATGTCGGTAAGGCAGAGAAGAAGTCGCCCCTCAGCACATCGACTCCATCGGGAACTGACACGCAAGTTCCACCGGTTATCGTCATACAGGGGCAATCAACAACCAAGGAACATCAGAAGGCTAGTGGCGCGGCGAAAAATAAGAAGATTAGCTTAAGTAACACTTTAAATAATAACAATTTAATTCAACCGGCGCATAATAAAAGTGGCGCTGCGCATGTTGGCCCCGCTGCCAATATTAAAAATGATAAAACAATGAACTTAACAAATAACAATGTAAAATTGAATAGTAATGCTGACATCTCCATTTCTCAAGCTGCTTTGTCTGAAATTGAAGGAAATTTGTCTCGTAAGCTTGACTCAGTCTTAAGCGCTTTCGATCGGATCCGGAGTGTTAAGAGCAGCATAATGGGTATTGATGATGGCTTGCGAGGCATCTTAGATAAACTTAAAAATCAGGACAAAGTAATAAAGAATTTTGAAGTAATGCAGGCAAGGCTGCTTGATGAAAATATTAAATTAAGGGAGATAGTCAGTAGTTTGGAAAATGAATTGTCCACTCTAATTGAGAAGTATGGTAAGACTGATTTAAATTTAAATTCTAAAATTAATAGCCTTCAATCTGCTATACAAGCTGAATTTAATGGAGTGGACAAGAATTTTTCAGAACTTGGGGTGGGGTTGGTATGCGTGGTGCAGACCGTCTCTGATCTCAGTGTGCAGGAGCGTGTAGAAGAGCGTGAAAATGTCTCACACACTGACACGAATTCAAAGGAAACAGCAGACGTCAACACACAAATTATCAACACAGAAATAGCAAAAGATAATCCTCACAATACACAAAATTGTGGTATCGAGGGTGGCTCATTGGTGGTCTCCAGTGAACTGGACTGCTTAGCGGCTAATGTTCGACAGGAGGATTATGTTTCTGCTGTCCTCGGTACCATATTTCCGGATTTGATGCAGTCACACATTTTGTCGATTGTATGTTTAACATCGTCTGAATCTAGAAGCGGCGTGATTAGGGACGGTCCGGGGGGTGCTCACTCGCTGCTGGTCAGACTCTCCGAGGCCAGTCTGGTTCAAAAAATATTAAATGAAAAAAGAAAAATCACTAGTTTCTCAACGGCAGACATTGATCTTTCTCGTTTTGCCAGTCTGTCTGTTATAAAAAACCATTATAAGGTTTTTATTAATGAATACCTTCAAAAAGATACATATGAAAATTTCAAAGATCTCAAGAATTATGCTAAGGTTAAAGGTATTAAATTTATTTGGCATAGAAGTGGCAGATTTCTGGCAAGACGGGCGAGAGGGGAGAGAGCATACACATTTGCTACTAAAGATGATATAGATCAAACTTTAAGTAATTCAAATAATGTTATTGTAGACAAAAATTTTATTGCTGACAAATCGTGTGTGATTAGATAGATATTTTTTTTTTTTTTTAGATAGATATTTAAATTTATTAACTGTACATTATGTTGTACAACAAAAATAATACAAATTCGTAAGTATATATATATAAAATGAGATACTAAGTAAAAATATAATTAAAATAATGATACAGTAATTAAAATAATTAAAGCCTAGCTCGGAGCAGAGGCTCATTCTCAAGGGAAAGGTAGTGCGAATATGTTGATGCCTTGAATAATGCCAACGATGAAGAATCTCTTAAAGATTAGTGGATGTTTAAATAAGGTTGACAATGTTGTTAAGATAGCTCCCAATGATGAATGTCCTGTTATTAAAAGTAAGTTAAATAATAATGAACTCTCTCCCCAATGACTAAGCCAGATCTCCTCGGTGAGTCGAAAAAGGAGAAGGGGTGCACTGCGAGCGGACTTTTTGAATGTGACTTCTTTGAGGGCTCACATTGGACAGGTGCGTGAGCTCCTATGTGACGACCATTCTTATGATCTGTTTGGAGTGGCTGAGACCTGGCTGGGTCCAACTGTCTCGGATGACGTCATTCAGGTTAAAGGGTATAAAATTTTTAGACAGGATAGAAACCTTCATGGAGGAGGGGTTACTCTTTACGTCAAAGATAGTTTGAAATGTGAGATATTAGCTTTTTCGAATACCACAACTATAACTGCCAGTGACAAGCCTGAAGTGCCTGAATACATTTTTTGTTCTGTTAAAGCAGGCAACTCTGAATCTGTGTTGGTTTCCGTCATTTACCGTCCTCCTGTTATTTCCTTTACAAAAGATTCGGATCTAATTGATAAATTAGTAAGTTTGACTCCCGATTTTTCTTTTAAGATTATAATGGGAGATCTAAATGCCAATCTCCTGCGAGAAAGCAGTGATGCGAAGTTTCTTAGTCAACTGTCCGCTGAGCTTTCGCTTCAGTTGGTCCAGCACGGTGCCACGCATATAACTCCATCGTCGCGCACATGGATTGACCTGATTTTTGTAGATGACAATGACACCATACTGGACGCACGTAACGTACCTGCGAACTTTCATAGTCGGCACAATTTAATTGAAGTTTCTATAGCCTACAATGCTAGCAGTTTAGTGCAAGATTCAATTAAGTATCGAAATTATAAAAATATTAGTGGAAAATTATTATTGGAGAAATTGGCCGGCTATGATTGGTCCAAATTGACAACTGATATAGTGGATCCTGAGTCTGCACTTGACTGCATTTGTGATAATCTTACTGCTGCTATTGAAGACTTAGCACCAGCGAAAATATTTAAATGTACGAAAAAGAAGCCACCATGGATTGATGGAGAGTTGTCACAGATGCAGCGCAGGAGGGATGCCATAAGATCGGGTCTAGACAAAAAACTCGTCACGTTACTTTTACTTTTTGACTTCAGTAAGGCATTCGACACGATCTCTACCTTCAAGTTACTTACTAGGCTTAGGTCTCCAAATTTTTATTTTATTTTAACGACAGTTAATGACCAATTTTGCATTCAAAGTCTTAATAGTTACAAATGTCACAAGCGACTTACTCTCTAATTCGTTCCAATTCAATAAACTTGTATAAAAACTTTCCCTATGTACTTGGATGCCATTAATTAAGAAGCAACAAATCCCTTACAGCTTCTGTGATATTAGAAATATCTTTTTATTGTTTTTAAAGGTCTGATGGCTAACAATCTCAAGAGCGAAAAATTCCCAGATGATTGAAAATCACAAAATTTGTATAAAAATCATTTTACAGTGCTAGCAACCATAAATTTTTAGAGCGACAAAATCCTTGAAGCTCCTGTAGTATCAGAATCATCATTATATTGCGTTTGAAGTGTTAATTTTTTCAAATTTGAAGAGCGACAAATTCCTAGATGCATTTCAATCACAAAAATTTGCATAAAAATTATTTTAACGTGCTAGGAACCATAGATTTTTAGAGCGACAAAATCCTTGTAGCTTCTGTTGAATTGAAATCATATTTTTATTGAATTGAAAGTTTAAAGGACCCCGGAAGATTCTTATGGGTTTCTGGGTCCCGGTGAAATTTGATAATATTATGACCAAATTGTAGCTTATTTTTTTCTGAACATAAGTCTCCATGGGCTCAAGTCCCGAAAATGCACAGATTTTAAGTAAATAATGATTGAAGTCGTTGATTTCTGGGAAGGTTAGAGTGACCGAAGGCGTAACTTCAATTGTTTGATATGCTCATTATATAGTTGTTATTTGAATAATTAATTAAACTAATTTTATGTTAAATAAACTTACAATTATATAAAATATAATTTTTTAAAATAATTTTAAAAAAACTTGTAACATAGAATTATTACACTATTATTATTATATACAATAAAATAATTATTTTTCAAATATTTTATAATAAGAAAAAATATCATTTGATGTGTTCATGGTTCATGGGTTTATAATTTTTTTTGTTTATGGGTTTATGGTTCATGGTTTATGGGTTTATGGGTTTATGGGTATATGGTTTATGGGTTTATGGGTTTATGGGTTTATGGATTATGGGTTTATGGTTTATGGGTTGATGGGTTTATGGTTTATGGAATTATGGGTTTATTGCTTTACGATTTATGGGTTCATAGTTTATGGGTTAATGGCTTTACAATTTATGGGTTTATTATTTATGGTTTTATTGTTTATGGGTTTAGGGTTTATGGGTTTATCCATTTATGAGTTTACGATTTATTGGTTTATGGTTTTATGGTATATGGGTTTATGGTTCATAGTTTATTGGTTTATGGTTTATGGTTTTAAGGTTTATGGGTTTATCGTTTATGGGTTTATGGTTTATGGGTTTATGGTTTATGGTTTATGGGTTTATGATTTATAGGTTTATGGTTTATGGGTTTATAGTTTATGGGTTTACGGTTTATGGGTTTATGGTTTATGGGTTTATGGTTCATGGGTTTATGGTTTATGGGTTTATGGGTGTATGGTTTATGGAATTATGGGCTTATGGCTTTACGATTTATGGGTTTATAAGTTTATGGTTTATGGGTTCATAGTTTATGGGTTTATGTCTTTACAATTTATGGGTTTATTATTTATGGTTTTATTGTTTATGGGTTTATGAGTTTATGGTTTATGAGTTTATGGTTTATGGGTTTATGCTTTAAGGGTTTATGGGTTTATGGTTCTTGGATTTCGGTTTACGGGTTTATGGGTTTATGGTTTATGGGTTTACGCTTTGAGGGTTTATGGGGTTGTGGTTTACGGGGTTATGGTTCTTGGATTTGCGTTTACGAGTTTATGGTTTATGGTTTATAGTTCATGGGTTTATGGGTTTATGGTTCATGGGTTTATGATTTATGGGTTTATGGATTAATGGTTTATGGTTCTTGGATTTGGGTTTATGGTTTATGGGTTTATGGGTTTATGGTTTTTGGATTTGGGTTTATGGGTTCATGGTTTATGGTTTTATGGGTTCATGTGTTTATGGTTTATAGGTTTATGCATTTATGGGTTTACGATTTATGGGTTTATGGTTTTATGGCATATGAGTTTATAGTTCATGGTTTATGGGTTTATTGGTCTATGGTTTATGGGTTTATGGTTTATGGTTTATGAGTTAATGGTTTATGGGTTTATGCTTTAAGGGTATATGGGTTTATGGTTCTTGGATTTGGGTTTACGGGTTTATGGTTTATGGTTTATGGGTTTATAGTTTATGGGTTTATGGTTTATGGGTCCATAGTTTAGGGTTTTATGGGTTCATGTGTTTATGGTTTATGGGTTTATGCATTTATGGGTTAACGATTTATGGGTTTATGGTTTTATGGCATATGAGTTTATAGTTCATGGTTTATGGGTTTATAGGTTTATGGTTTATGGGTTTATGGTTTATGAGTTAATGGTTTATGGGTTTATGCTTTAAGGGCATATGGGTTTATGGTTCTTGGATTCGAATTTACGGGTTTATGGGTTTATGGTTTATGGTTTATGGGTTTATGGGTTTATGATTTATGGGTTAATGGTTTATGGTTCTTGGATTTGGGTTTATGGTTTATGGGTTTATAGTTTATGGGTTTATGGTTTATGGGTTCATGGTTTATGGTTTTATGGGTTTATGTGTTTATGGTTGATGGGTTTATGCATTTATGGGTTTACGATTTATTGGTTTATGGTTTTATTGCATATGGGTTCATAGTTTATGGTTGATGGGTTTAAAGGTTTATGGTTTATGGGTTTATGGTTTATGAGTTAATGGTTTATGGGTTTATGCTTTAAGGGTATATGGGTTTATGGTTCTTGGATTCGGGTTTACGGGTTTATGGGTTTATGGTTTATGGTTAATGGGTTTATGGGTTTATGATTTATGGGTTTATGGGTTAATGGTTTATGGTTCTTGGATTTGGGTTAATGGTTTATGGGTTAATAGTTTATGGGTTTATGGTTTATGGGTTCATGGTTTATGGTTTTATGGGTTTATGTGTTTATGGTTGATGGGTTTATGCATTTATGGGTTTACGATTTATGGGTTTATGGTTTTATGGCATATGGGTTCATAGTTTATGGTTGATGGGTTTAAAGGTTTATGGTTTATGGGTTTATGGTTTATGGTTTATGAGTTAATGGTTTATGGGTTTATGCTCTAAGGGTATATGGGTTTATGGTTCTTGGATTTGGGTTTACGGGTTTATGGTTTATGGGTTTATGGTTTATTGGTTTTTGGGTTACGGGTTTAAGATTTTTGGGTTAATGGGTTAATGGTTTATGGTTCTTGGATTTAGGTTTATGGTTCATGGGTTTAGAGTTTATTACTTTACGCTCTATGGGTTTATTAATAACTCGAATAGTTCGTAAAAATATGAGCTGCTCAGAGTTCTCGAATGAATTATTCAAAGAAATATGAATTACTCTAATAACTCAAGTTACTCAAAAATATAGGTGTTTTTTTTATTAAAATTTTTTGTAGAAACTCGTTTATCTTTTATCTATTTTTCGGAGCGGAGGCTTCCCCTTTACGCCAACTCCGGTAGGTGCTTTGCCACATTTTTATTTTTATGTTATCATATATTAATGCCGCTACTTTACGTATTATCAACAAATGTATACTCAATGCGGCTGAATATGACGCCCGTCGTGTATGAAACAGTAATATATTAACCACGGTAGTGAAGGTGTATTTGACCTCGTCTTTATTGTCGCGTCTCGAGCATAAATCACCTATTCTACTCATTTGGTTAACAATGTAATATTCTCCTTTTTCCTTAACATCGACATTTCTTTTGACTCGGAAAATATTTTGCTAATTTAAGTTGTTTAAGATTGTACAGTTTAACGATTCAATTATAATTATTACTTCGTAACTATATGGCTGTAATGACATATAATCATCACAACAGTTTTACATTAATAATAGTTATTACTTCGTAACAATAGTAATGACTATAATCACGTATAATCATCATTACAGTTTTATAATCAATCATACTTATTATACGTTACTATAGTATTGACTATAATCACCAATAATCATCACCACAGTTTTATAATTAATTGTAGTTATTACCACAAAACTATAGTAATGACTATAGTCACCTATAATCATCACTACAATTATATAATCAATTAGTGATTATAATTAATGATTATATTCACCTATAATCATTACAACCGTTTTATAATCAATTATAGTTATTACCACAAAATTATAGTTAAGACTATAATCACCTACGATCATCACTACAGTCATACATTCATTTTTAGTTATTGCTACGTATTTATAGTAATGACTATAATCACGTGTGATCATCAATACAGTTTTATAATCAATCATAGTTATTACTACGTAACTATAGTGTTGACTATAATCAATAATCAACAATTATCATCACCACAGTTTTATAATCAATTGTAGTTATTACCACGAAACTATAGTAATGACTATAAGCACCTATAATTATCACTACAATTATATAATCAATTAGAGTTATTATTATTACCAAAAAATTATAGTAATGATTATATTTACCTATAATCATTACAACAGTTTTATAATCAATTATAGTTATTACCACAAAATTATAGTAAAGACTATAATCACCAACAATCATCACTACAGTCTTACATTCATTTTTAGTTATTGCTACGTAACTATAGTAATTACTATAATCACGTATAATCATCACTACAGTTTTATAATCAATCATAGTTATTATTACATAACTATAGTATTGACTATAATCACCAATAATCATCACCACAGTTCGTGCGCTTCTTTTAGCATACGCTATATTCAGCACACGTTAATTTTTCAATTTCGCGCTAGATTTAGCACACACTTATTTGAGCAGAATCTAGTCTTAGCGCACGCTGGATTTGGCAAATGCTCATTTAAGCAGACGCTAATTTCGGAAGATGCTATATTTAGCACCGGCTAATATTGCTAGTTATTGCTAGATTTAGCGCACGCTAATATTCCCATTTGTCGCTGGATTTAGCGAACGTTAATTTTAGCTTACGCTAATCATCTATTCAGAAAATGCTATACTTAGCACTAGCTAATATTGCTCGTGATCGCTAGATTAAGCGCACCCTAATTTTAGCAGTCTCAAGTATTAGCACACGCTAATTCTGCTGAAAAAATCTAAATTCAGCGCACGCTAGTATTTATATTTATATTTTTTCTAGTTTTAGCACACGCTAACATCGCAAGCTTACGCTAGTTTTAGCGTGTGCTTCTTTTAGCATACGCTATATTCAGCACATGCTAATTTTTCCATTTTGCGCTAGATTTAGCACACGCTAATTTTGCTAATGTCTGCTAAATTTAGCGCACGATAGTTCTAGCAGACTCTTATTTTTGCGCACGCTAAGATTGCAAGCCTACGCTGGTTTTAGCGTGCGCTTCTTTTAGCATACGCTATATTCAGCACACGCTAATTTTTCCATTACATGCTAGATTAAGCACACGCTAATTTTAGCAGAATCCAGCCTTAGCGCCCGCTGGATTTAGCGAATGCTAATTTCAGCAGACGCTGATTTCAGAAGATGCTATATTTAGCATCGGCTAATATTGCTAGTTATTGCTAGATTTAGCGCACGCTATTATTCTTATTTCATGCTAGATTCAGCGATCGTGAATTGAAGCGGACTTAAGCTTAGCGCACGTTATTTTCGCAAATAAATGCTAGTTTAAGCACACGCTAACATTGCAAGCTTACGCTAGTCTTAGCGTGCGCTTATTTTTGCATACGCTATATTGAGCACACGATAATATTTCATTTCACGCTAGATTTAGCACACACTAATTTTGCTAATTAGTGCTAGATTTTGCGTCTGCTGAAATTAATGTTCGCTAAATCCAGCGGACGCTAAGGCTGGATTCTGCTAAAATTAGCGTGTGCTGAATCTAGCATGTAATGGAAAAATTATATCGTACTGAATATAGCGTATGCTGAAAGAAGCGCACGCTAAAACCAGCGTAGACTTGCAATGTTAGCGTGCGCAAAAACAGGAGTCTGTTAGAACTAGCGTGCGCTAAATCTAGCACACATTAGCAAAATTAGCGTGTGCTAAAATTAGCATTCGCTAAATCCAGCATGCGTTAAGGCTGAATTCTGCTAAAATTAGCGTGTGCTCAATCTAACATGTAATGGAAAAATTAGCGTGTGCTGAATATAGCGTATGCTTAAAGAAGCACACGCTAAAACAAGCTTAGGCTTGCAATGTTAGCGTGCGCAAGAACAAGAGTCTGCTAGAACTAGCGTGCGCTGAATCTTGCACACATTAGCAAAATTAGCGTGTGCTAAATTTAGCGTGAAATGGAAAAAATTAGCGTGTGCTAAAATATAGCGTATGCTAAAAGATGCACACGCTAAAACTAGCGAAAGCTTGCGATGTTAGCGTGTGCTAAAACTAGCATTCATTTGCGAAAATAACGTGCGCTAAGCTTGAGTCCGCTTCAATTCACGATCGCTGAATCCAGCATGAAATAAGAATAATAGCGTGCGCTAAATCTAGCAATAACTAGCAATATTAGCCGATGCTAAATATAGCATCTTCTGAAATCAGCGTCTGCAGAAATTAGGGTTCGCTGAATCCAGCGGGCGCTAAGGCTGGATTCTGCTAAAATTGGCGTGTGCTATTACTGTTTCATACACGACGGGCGTCATATTCAGCCGCATTAAGCATACATTTGTTGTGAAACGTGAAGTAGCGGCATTGATATATGATAACATGAAAATAAAAATGTGGCAAAGCACCTACTAGAGTTGGCGGGAAGGGAAAGCCTCTGCTCCAATAAATAAATAAAGGATAAACTAGTTTCTACAAAAAATTTTAATAAAAAAAGCACCTATATTTTTGAGTAACTTGAGTTATTAGAGTAATTCATATTTCTTTGAATAATTCAATTCATTCGAGTACTCTGAGCAGCTCATATTTTTACGAACAATTCGAGTTATTCATATTTTTTTCGAGTAACTCGATTAATTTCCGACACGAACTCCTAGCGTCAAGTGATTTATTTGAGTTTTTCATAGAATCGTATACTCGCACTCATAATTATTACATTTATTATACGCATGAATTATAAACCCATAAACCCTAAACTCATACACAATAAGACCATCAATAATAAACCATAAAGCGTAAAGTAATGAACCTATAAACTATGAACCCATAAACCATAAACTTATAAACCCATAACTCGTAAAGTTATAAACCATAAACCCATAAACTATAAACCGATAAACCATAAACCCAAATCCAAGAACCATAAACCATTAACCCATTAACCCATTAACCCATAAATCATAAACCCATAAACCTTAAAACCTTAAAGCATGAACCCATAAACCAGAAACCCATATACCATAAACCCATAAACTATGAACCATAAACCCATATACCATAAAACCGTAAACCAATAAATCGTAACCTCATAAATGGATAAACTCATAAACCCTTAACCCATAAACAAGAAAACCATAAATAATAAACCCATAAATTGTAAAGCTATGAACCTATAAACTATGGACCCATAAACTGTAAACCCATAAACCATAAACGCATAAACCATAAGCCCATAAATTATGAACCCATAAATCATAAACCCATAAACCAGAAACCCATAAACCATAAACCCGTAAACCTTAAAATCATAAACCATGAACCCATTAACCCATAAACTATGAACCATAAACCCATATACCATAAAACCATAAACCAAAAAATCGTCAACTCATAAATGGATGGACCCATAAACCCTAAACCCATAAACCCTAAACCCACAAACAATAAAACCATAAATAATTAACCCATAAATTGTGAAGCCATAAACCCATAAACTATGAACCCATAAACCGTAAACCCATAAATTCAAACCCATAAACCATAAACCATAAACCCATAGACCTTTAAAGCATAAACCCATAAACCATAAACCCATAAACCCATAAACTATGAACCATGAACCCATATACTATAAACCCATAAACTATGAACCATAAACCCATATACCATAAAACCATAAACCAATAAATCGTAAACTCATAAATGGATGAACCCATAAACCCTAAACCCATAAACCCATACACCATAAACCCATAAACCTTAAAACCATGAACCATAAACCCATAAACCAATAAACTATGAACCATACACCCATATACCATAATACCATAAACCCATAAATCGTTAACTCATAAATGGATAAACCCATTAACCCTAAACCCATAAACAATAAAACCATATACTATAAACCCATAAACTATAAACCCATAGACCTTTAAAGCATAAACCCATAAACTATAAACCCATAAACCCATAAACTATGAACCATGAACCCATATACTATAAACCCATAAACTATGAACCATAAACCCATATACCATAAAACCATAAACCAATAAATCGTAAACTCATAAATGGATGAACCCATAAACCCTAAACCCATAAACCATAAACCCATAAACCATAAACCCATAAACCATAAACCCATAAACCCATACACCATAAACCCATAAACCTTAAAACCATGAACCATAAACCCATAAACCCATAAACTATGAACCATACACCCATATACTATAAACCCATAAACTATGAACCATAAACCCATATACCATAAAACCATAAACCAATAAATCGTAAACTCATAAATGGATAAACCCATAAACCCTAAACCCATAAACAATAAAACCATAAATAATAAACCCATAACTTGTAAAGCTATAAACCATAAACCCATAAACCATAAACCCATAAACCCATAAACCATAAACCCATAAACCATAAACCCATAAACCATATCCCCATAAACCATAAACCCATAAACCATAAACCCATAAACCATAAACCCATAAACCTTAAAACCTTAAAGCATGAACCCATAAACCAGAAACCCATATACCATAAACCGATAAACTATGAACCATAAACCCATATACCATAAAACCGTAAACCAATAAATCGTAACCTCATAAATGGATAAACCCATAAACCCTTAACCCATAAACAAGAAAACCATAAATAATACACCCATAAATTGTAAAGCTATAAACCCATAAACTATGAACCCATAAACTGTAAACCCATAAACCATAAACGCATAAGCCATAAGCCCATAAATTATGAACCCATAAATCATAAACCCATAAACCAGAAACCCATAAACCATAAACCCATAAACCTTAAAATCATAAACCATGAACCCATAAACCCATAAACTATGAACCATAAACCCATATACCATAAAACCATAAACCAATAAATCGTCAACTCATAAATGGATAAACCCATAAACCCTAAACCCATAAACCCTAAACCCACAAACAATAAAACCATAAATAATTAACCCATAAATTGTGAACTCATAAACCCATAAACTATGAACCCATAAACCGTAAACCCATAGATTCAAACCCATAAATCATAAACCATAAACCCATAAACCATAAACCCATAAACCCATAAACCATAAACTTATAAACCTTAAAACAATAAACCATGAACCCATAAACGATGAACCATAAACCCATATACTATAAACCCATAAACTATGAACCATAAACCCATATACCATAAAACCATAAACCAATCAATCGTAAACTCATAAATGGATAAACCTATAAACCCTAAACCCATAAACAATAAAACCATAAATAATAAACCCATAAATTGTAAACTTATAAACCCATAAACTATGAACCCATAAACCGTAAACCCATAAACCATAAACCCATAAACCAGGAACCCATATACCATAAACCCATAAACTATGAACCATAAACCCATATACCATAAAACCATAAACCAATAAATCGTAACTTCATTAATGGATAAACCCATAAACTCATAAACAATAAAACCATAAATAATAAACCCATAAATTGTAAAGCTATAAACCCATAAACTATAAACCCATAAACCGTAAACCCATAAACCATAAACGCATAAACCATAAACCCATAAATTATGAACCCATAAACCATAAACCCGTAAACTATAAACCCATAAACCATAAATTCATAGGCCCTTAAAGCATAAACCCATAAACCCATAAACCCACAAACCATAAACCCATAAGCCGTAAACCCATAAACCTTAAACCCATAAACCCATAAACCATAAACCCATTAACCTTAAAATCATAAACCATGAACCCATAAACCCATAAACCAATAAATCGTAAACTTATAAATGGATAAACCCATAAACCCTAATCCCATAAACAATAAAACCATAAATAATAAACCCATAAATTGTAAAGCCATAAACCCATAAACTATGAACCCATAAACCGGAAACTTATAAACCCGTAATTCATAAAGCCATAAACCCATAAACCCATAAACCCAGAAACCATATACCCATAAACCCTAAACCCATAAACCATGAACTATAAACCCATAAACCATAAACCCATAAACCATGAACCATAAACACATCAAATGATATTTTTTCTCATTATAAAATATTTGAAAAATAATTATTTTATTGTATAGAATAATAGTGTAATAATTCTATGTTCCAAAGTTTTTTTAAAATTATTTTAAATAATCATATTTTATATAATTCTAATTTTATTTAACATAAAATTATTTTAATTAATTATTCAAATAACAACTATATAATGAGCATATCGAACAATTGAAGTTACGCCTTCGGTCACTCTAACCTTTCCAGAAATCAACGACTTTAATCATTATTTACTTAAAATCTGTGCATTTTCGGGACTTGAGCCCATGGAGACTTATGTTTAGAAAAAAATAAGCTACAATTTGGTCATACTATTATCAAATTTCACCGGGACCCAGAAACCCATAAGAATCTTCCGGGGTCCTTTATTTAAATATCATGAGCGACAAATTCCCAAACGCATGTAAATTAAAGAACTGATATAAAAAAATATTTAGAGTTAGCTGATTAAGGAATTACTACAGTGACTGAATCCTTAAAGCTTCAGTAAGGTGACAAACATCTTTAATTGCATTCAAAGTCTCAATAGTTACAAATGTCACAAGCGACTAACTCTCTAATTTATGTTAGAGTGCTAGCAACCATAAATTTTCAGAGCGACAAAATCATTGAAGCTCCTGTAGTATCAGAATCATCCTTATATTGCGTTCAAAGTGTTAATTTTTTTAAATTTTAAAAGCGACAAATTCCCAGATGCATAAAAATTACAAAATTTGTATAAAAATCATTTTATGGTGCCAGCAACCATAAATTTTTAGAGCGACAAAATCCTTGAAGCTCCTGTAGTATCAGAATCATTTTGATATTGCCTTTTAAGTGTTAATTCTTTTAAATTTTAAGATAATTACTAGAGCTACTAAATCCTTAAAGCTTCAATAAAGTGACAAACATCTTTTAGATGCATTCAAAGTCTTAATAGTTACAAATGTCACAAGCGACTTACTCTCTAATTCATTCCAATTCCAAAAACTTGCATAAAAGTATTTCCTATGTTCTTGGATGCTATAAATTAAGAAGCAACAAATTCTTTGCAGCTTCTGTGATATTAGAAATATCTTTTTATAGTTTTTAAAGTTATGATTGTTGACAATCTCAAGAGCGACAAATTCCCAGATGCATAAATATCACAAAATTTGTATAAAAATTATTTTTTAGTGCTAGCAACCATAAATTTTCAGAGCGACAAAATCCTTGCAGCTCCAGTAGTATCAGAATCATCTTAATATTGCGTTTAAAGTGTTAATTTTTTCGAATTTTAAGAGCGGCCAATTCCCAGATGCATTAAAATCAAAAAATTTGTATAAAAATCATTTTATAGTGCCAGCAACCATAAATTTTTAGAGCGACAAAATCCTTGAAGCTCCTGTAGTATCAGAATCATTCGCATATTGCCGTATAAGTGTTAATTTTTTTAAATTTTAAGAGCGAAAAATTCCTAGATGCATTTTAATAACAAAAAATTCCATAAAAATTATTTTAGCGTGCTAGGAACCATAGATTTTTAGAGCGACAAAATCCTTGAAGCTCCTGTTGTATCAGAATCATCTTCATATTGCGTTTTAAGTGTTAATTTTTTCAAATTTTAAGAGCGACAAATTCCCAGATGCATGAAAATCACAAAATTTGTATAAAAATCATTTTATATTGCCAGCAACCATAAAGTTTTAGAGCGACAAAATCCTTGAATCTGCTGTAGTATCAGCATAATTTTTATATTGCCTTTTAAGTGTTAATTTTTTCAAATTTTAAGAGCGACAAATTTCTAGATGCTTTTCAATAACAATAATTTCCATAAAAATTATTTTAGCGTGCTAGGAACCATAGATTTTTAGAGCGACAAAATCCTTGTAGCTTCTGTTGAATTAAAATCATATTTTTATTGAATTAAAATTTTAAATTTATTTAAATATCATAAGCGACAAATTCTTAAACGCATATAGTGCCAGCAACCATAAAGTTTTAGAGCGACAAAATCCTTGAAGCTCCTGTAGTATCAGCATCATTTTTATATTGCCTTTTTAGTGTTAATTTTTTCAAATTTTAAGAGCGACAAATTTCTAGATGCTTTTCAATATTAATAATTTCCATAAAAATTATTTTAGCGTGCTAGGAACCATAGATTTTTAGAGCGACAAAATCCTCTTAGCTTTTGTTGAATTAAAATCATATTTTTATTGAATTAAAAGTTTAAATTTATTTAAATATCATGAGCGACAAATTCCCAAACGCATGTAAATTCAATTAAAATCCATTTCACATAAAGAATTTTCTTTCTGCTCTGATGTTAAGATATTGAAGGTGACAAATTTTCTATAGCTACTTTAGTATTAGAAACATCGCATGACTTATTCGATACATTAAGAAAAAAAGTTTCCATTTTCATTCGGTCCCAATGGCCATATCCGGGTCTGGGTCAGGTTTTGGGACTTACGAACTATTCTATCTTAGAGCGACAAATTATGCAACCAGAATGGAGTGGCTAACCTTAGCTGTTCCTGAGTTACTGTAGTGGATGCCGTAGCTTAATATTAGGTAGCCATTGTTTCTCGGAAACGGCTGGAGCGACAAAATCCAGTGTTGGATTAAATGTCAGCGACAAATTATCAACAAATTATCAAACATCGCATGACTTTTTAGATACACAAAGAAAAAAAGTTTCTATTTTCACTCGGGCCCAATGGCCATATCCGGGTCTGGGTCAGGTTTTGGGACTTACGAACTATTCTGTCTTAGAGCGACAAAAAAGCGACAAATTATGCAACCAGAATGGAGTAGCTAACCCTAGCCGTTCCTGAGTTACTGTAGTGGATGCCGTAGCTTAATATTAAGCTACGGTAGCTATTGTTTCTCGGAAACGGCTGGAGCGACAAAATCCGGGATAGAGCAACAAATTAGCGACAAATTAGCGACAAAATTTGGTTCTATTCCGAATGTGGCCCTATGAAGTAGATTCCGTAGCTTAATATACATAAATTTCTTGTACTTAAGATCATAATTATATACGTTTTTAAAACGAACTTTAAAAATAACAGATTAGAATTAGATTCATAGGTTATGTGTATAACTTACTTTCAAAACGTTCAATAAAAAGTTCTAAGTTCCTTGACATTAGCAAATTTTTAACCATATCATCCATTACTATTTCCACTTGCCTAATTTATAATAAGCACTCGAAAAAGTTAACAATTTACACAAATTAATTTGTAAACAAATCGTTTTAAACTTTATGTTGAGTTGCTATATGGGCAATTCTCAAAAACTTCATTTATTTTGGTCACTCGATTTTTAAAAATTCAAAAGTCTATAATATAAGTTTCTGGGATGGCACACACTTCAATAAGAGCTTAAATTACTAGTTTCTTAAAGTAGAATATGTAAGTAAATTCTGGTATCGATTGGAAAATTGCCCTTTACGGTATATAATTATATACGTCAAAATGATACTTTTTTTATATTTTTCTACGTGTGTTTCTTGAGCTATAAAAAAAGGTGCATACTTTCGATCATTCTCAAATTTTTAGAACATAATGAATACGGTAAATACAAAAGTTTAAGCCTATCCTGGTATATGAGCCCTTCTTTATAAAGCTGTTTGACTATTTCTAAAGTAGGTGTAATTTTCACCTTATTGAAGTGTGTGCCACCCCAGAAACTTGTATTATAGACTTTTGAATTGTTAAAAATCGAGTGACCAAAATGAATGAAATTTTTAAGAATTGCCCATATAACGATTCTTGGCTTTGTCCAATCGGTGAAATTTGAGCGGTAAAGTAGACAATACTGGATTTTCAATTAGACACTGCTTGAGTCAAGTAAGGGCTCTCCTGCCCGGCGCATCAAGGCTAAGAGAGCTTTTTTTTCTCAGTGTAGACTCAGGCCAAGTCTGTACCTTAATGATATATGTATATATAAGTAATTATATACAGATACTTTTCTATTTCATGAAAATATGTACAGTCAACGGAAACATATTCTATGATAGTTCTTTTTCTGTGATTTTAAAATAACGCGACATTATTGGATGATTCCGTCAGTCTGCTCATTTTTATTGGTTAATTTTTAAATGTGGGAAAAAAAATTATTATAGAATATGTTACTGTCGAGTGTACTTTATATACATATAATTTAATTGAATAAAGAAAAGAAAAGTAAATAAAAGAATAAAACGAGACCAACCCGCGTAAAAATGATTAAGTTTGGGCCAAATTGGCCCAAGTTCATGTTTGCGAAAATTTGTACTTAAGTTTCACCATAAGACTTTCCCAAACTTGATTTTTGTAGATTCAAGTTCATCAGATTATCGGTAAAATATAGCCAAAGTTTGGAAAAACTTATAACAAATGAAATACGTTTATAATTAAGTTTTAAGAAGTTTTGCGCAAATTATGACAAGTTTGCTCATTTTACCAAAACTTATTTTAAATTCTAAATTTTATCGCATACAAATAAATTCAATTTTTATTTTAAATATATATATAATAAGCAGAAAAATTATAAGGATTTATTATTATTTAACAATTTTATCATTTAAGTTTGTTGGAATTACAACGTAACAGATATTTCCAATGTTAAAATAATAACATACATATAAAATCGCATCTACTTTAACTGCAATCAAATAATTTTCAAGTTCACAAGTATAAATAGTAGGAATATGAGACTTAATAAAAGTACAAAAGAAAGCGTCTTTTATTTTACATTTTTTTATAATCGCGTACGTCTCTCATTTCTTTGTACATACAAAACATCGCATTCTGCATTCACATTTACAGAGAGGAATAAAGCATTGAAGAAGTCCATAACAATAGTTATCGTTATAATTATATTTGAGAAAAGTTGAATTTGTTTTCTTCTGCTTCACATAAATCTGTGTCTCATAATATATACCATCCTTCAACAATTTATGAAATATGTGACATTTTGATAAATCAATATCGTTATGAATAATTCTTATCGCGTTTAAAATTGATTTTTCTTTTTCTCTTGATCTTACGAAAGCTCCAATACCATAAATTTTATCGTGTAAATGCCTTGTTTTATATATCAATGTTTCAGATATTTTTACTTTTTTACAAAATCTTTCAGCTGCGCTATCGGGCCTTAAAATCTTTTCTTGAGCTTCTATTAAATTTAAAAAATTAGACACTGATGAATGTATTTAAAGCTCTGGGTGTTGCGATCCATGCACATAATTTTTCAAAATACCGTTCATATTTTCAAAAGGATAACAGCTCGTGATATAAAGTGGTCCGAACTTTTTTACATCATCAGCTAAATGTAGTAATAAATGCAGATTACTTGTCATAAACCTTAATCTATACAAACGTTCAAAATGACGCACATATTCTTTGAGTACTCTTACACCATCTAAACGTGTTTCTTCTGAAATACTCACTAGGTTGATTACTGTATACTAATAAAAAATGGTGTTCAAAATATTCTACAGCCATTATATTTTTCAACACTGTTGAACTATAAATTAATGAAAAAATTTGAAGTTCAGTCACTTTCTAATATGCTAAATCATTTAGTTTTCTCGGAATCCGTGGTATAAACTATGGAAGAGTAATAGAGTATATATAATTATTTACAATGTTTATATAAGGGAATAAAGAAAAATCACAAGATCGATAATCAGCATCGAACCAAAAAGAGAGTAATTTCTTTGTAATTCCTTGAAACACACAGTGCATCTCATTAACAGCTGTAGATTCCACGTAATTATGAGCAATCTTGTCAAGTTCTGTTGGATCTTTTACGCCAAACACTGAGTTATTTGTTTTATGAGCTTCAGCAGCAAATCTTCTTACTTCTTGTGTACTTCTCAGCTCCAGATTTTCTACAAACGCATAAATAGTAACATTTTGCTCTCGTCTTGCTCATACTTTGCAGTTTTGGCAGCCATAATTACCATTATATTGTTTTACATTCATAAATAACGCTTTAGCGCACAAATCACATGTGCCACTAATAAGTAATGCTTTTACACGTAACGGTTCAATGCTATCAGGTATTTTGAAATGAACACCTAACATAGCACCGAAGCTTCCATAAAAGGTTCGGAAACTTTCCGGAAGCTTCCAGGAAGCTTCCGTGGAAGAAATCAGTAAGCTTCCATGGAAGCTAGCATAAAGGTCTTTTTGAATCTCACAAGAAGTTTCCATGGAAGAAATCAGTAAGCTTCCATGAAAGCTAGCATAGAAGCCTTTTGAATCTTACAAGAAGCTTTCAAGGAAGATTGCCGTAAGGTTCTCAAAATACTTCATGGAAGCTTCCATAAAAAAATACTAGAAGCTTCCAAGATGATTCCAGCGTAAGGTTCCCAGAGGCTTTGGGGAAGTCAATAATTCAAATATCATTTGGTTAATTTTATCCTTTTTCATTGTTCGAAAGGTATCGTGTTACGATTCTGTTCAATATTCTATTTTCCATTATATATTTTATAAATATTTGCTGCGCAAAACACATATTTACTTACAACATACTATTTTATATACTATTATATCATATTTATACTTCAATACATATTCATATATATTAGAATTTACGTATAATTCTGAAGACGCATTTACATTTTTAGGGCAGGCGCTGTGGGTACATACTCAAAACCGCCAACGTTCGACTTATATAGTAAGTGTGATATCATCTCACCACTTAGGGACAAAACGCCCATTCAACGCGTATCCCCCTGTAGGCGTAACTGCGAATCGAAGGTGACGGACTTGTATGATATCTGTCGGTAGTTCAATTTCCGACTAAACATAATTTTTTTTTTTATTAATTATGTTGCACATATATATATTTCACTATTTTTTTAATTTAAATATTTTTTATGTATACAGATAAATGTATATGTACATGTACCTACGTATTATTCACACACAAACATTTTCATGCTATCTGAAGTCAAAAAATTCATTTTATATAGATTTTAAAATAAATTTATTTAAAAAAACTTAAATAAATAATACAATACTCTTTCTTAAAACTTGAATCAATTAAAGACTTTTCTTTAAAAAAGCAACAAAATGTTTTATAACACTCGGGGCGTAAAATAGTATATGCACCGCGTGCGCAATGTACTTGGTGCATAAGGTACTATTGTGTAATTATTCACTAACTTTAATTAATATTAAAAGAAATTTTTTATCCAAAGTTATACAATTATAGAAACTTTTAATTATTTAATTTGTAATCTGTTTTATTTGTATTCATATAATAATCCGATATTAATTTTTAATATTAAAAAGAAAATCTTTATACATTAATTTAACAAAAAAGACTATATTTTTAATTTATAAAATTAATGGGGGATTATTATATAAATACGGAAAAAGCAGATTACAAATTGAATGAATTAATTTTTATAATTATGTAACTTTGGGTAAAAATTTTTTATTACTATTAATTTTTAGTAAGTAAAAGAACACAAAATATTATGCTTTTTGAGGAAAAATCTTTTATTTGATAAAAGTCATGTATTCAAAACATTGTAAAGATATTTAGACTTTGTAATTAATTTATTTAATTTATAAAATTTTATTAAATTAACGACTTTTTCTTAAAAAAAAAAACATATTTGTTTGTGTTCTTTTTTATTAATTAAAATCAATAATAATAAAAATTCTTTATCGAAAGTTATACACAATTATAAAAAATTTTTCATCATTTAAAATGTAATATGTTTTACTTCATATTTAAATAATCTACCATAAATTTTGTAAAATAAAAAGAATATGAGACATTAATTTAATAGAGAAAAAAGACAATATTTTTAATCTATAAAATTAAATTAATGTAAGGCAAACACTACACCTGTACTTATAAATATTGCCTAAATTTTCATTTTATTGTAAAATTTTAGAAAAAAAAATGCATTACTTTATAGTATGTACCATGAAGATTATTCTCTGAAATTTTAAAATAAATTCATTCATCAGTTATTTAAAATGTTGAAGTTCAATGATATATATAAAAATTATTCGATTTTGTACCACGAATACAAAATTCCTATAAACAAAGGAATAGATTTATTTAAAAATTCAACTGAATAATTTTCATGATATTTACTACAAACTGATGTATTTTTTTCTGAAACTTTGCAATAACTTTCCGTGAACATAATTATATCCTTCCTATAATATTCTGTGAAAGGCTGCAAAAAGTTTGAATAGAATTTTCCGCAAAATGTTACTGCAAGCTTCCTGCAAAATGTAAAGTAATTTTCCAAATAACATTCGGATACAACTTTTCCGAAGCTTACTGGAAGCTATCTTGTAATATTCCATTTGGTCCTCATGAAATATTACATGTAAGCTTACCTGAATCTTTCGCAAGGCTTACATAAAAGATTCCAATGGAATCTTCCCGAAACTTTCATTTAGCTTCCGAAAAACTTACATGAAATCTTCCTGATAAGTTACTGGTAACCTTTCGTAAACAATAAAATATTTTTCCTATAACATTCCACGGAACGCTGCAGGAAGTTTAAATAGAATCTTCTACAAAATATTACTAGAAGCTTCCTGCAAGATATAATATAATCTTCCGAATAACGTTTCTATAATATTGCATGTAATCTTTCAGAAAGCTTACTGGAAGCTATTTTGTGATGTTTCATTTAGCTCATGGAATATTACATGTTAGCTTCTCTAAACCTTCCGTAAAGCTTATATGAAAGATTCCAATGGAAGCTTCCCAAAACTTTCATTTAGCTTTCGGGAAGCTTACAGGGAATCTTCCTGACAAGTTACTGCTAACCTTCTGTAAACATTGAAATATTTTTCTTGTAACATGTCGTGGAAGGCTGCAGGAAGTTTAAGTGGAATCTATCACAAAATATTACTGGAAGCTTCCTGCAAGACATAATGTAATTTTCCGAATAACGTTTTTGTAATGTTACATGTAATCTTTCCGGAAGCGTACTTGAAGCTATTTCGTAATGTTCCATTTAGCCCTCATGGAATATTATATATTAGCTTTTCTGAACCTTCCGTACAGTTTACATGAAAGATTCTAATGGAAGCTTCTCGAAACTTCCATTTAGCTTTCGGGAAGCTTACAAGGAATCTTCCTGACAAGTTACTGATAACCTCCCGTAAACATTGAAATATTCTTCCTGTAACGTTCCGTTGAAAGCTGCAGGAAGTTTGAATGGAATCTTCCACAAAATATTACTGGAAGCTTCCTGCAAGATATATTGCAATCTTCCAAATAACGTTTCTGTAATATTGCATGTAATCTTTTTGGGAGCTTACTGGAAGCTATTTTGTAATGTTCCACTTAGCCCTCATGGAATATTACATGTTAGCTTCCCTGAACCTTCCGTAAAGCTTACATGAAAGATTCCAATGGAAGCTTCTCGAAACTTTCATTTAGCTTCTGGGAAGCTTGCTAGAAGCTTACATTGGAATCTTTCTCGAATCTTTCGATGGAAGCTTCCCGAATCTTCCGTGCTATGTGGGACCTTCATATAATTCTGTTAATTCTCTTTTAAAAACATTCATAAATAGGTTTGGTGACGGTTTTTCAGGACCGAACCATAATCCAGCTAAAATTGTATTTTCTTTTTTAGTTCTTAGTTGGTAAGGTAACTCATTGATTCTGAGATAAAAGGGCCAAATACTTATTTTCGAAGATTTGAACAATGGTACACCATCTGTATTCCACGTAAAAGTGATGTGATTTTGACCTGTTAGAAAATCTTCTGGCAGCGAATTATAAATGGAACCATCGTAAATATCCTCGTAATTAAGCTCGTTTAATTTTTGTCTTTCTATGGGATAATTTATTTTATTTCTGAATCCTGTTCTCTTAAAAAATGATGCTTATTGCGTTATAATAGAAACTTCTAAGAAATAACTAAAATTATCTCGATTATTACACCTCGGGCAAATATTTTCTCTTAATTTCGAAGTGCATAACGTACAATAATGATGGCGGATTAAAGGAGCAATAATATTTGTAAATCATTTTTTAAATTTATAAATCGTTGTTGGACAATTGTGTGGTTGAATGCAATGCAATGCAATGCAATCAATTTTAATATATCTGAAACTACAAATCGTGTCGTTAATGTTAAAATAGAAATAACGCTTTCTGCGATAGTAATTGGAGCTCCTGGGTAAACAGGTATGTTTGCGTTATCAAAAATTTCGTCTTCTTTTCCACTTGAAGACTCATCGTTACATGATGTGTCATCTTCACTTTCCTGGGAAGATTTATCTGAAGTACTCGAGTCCATAAAGCTGCTATCTGAGGTTGAATAGAAATTGCCACCATCTACTTCGAATTCATCTAATTAGATTTAGTTTAAGAAATTAATATTGCATAATAACTCTGAGAGCTGATTACTACGATTATAGAATGTAAACGTAAATTTTATTCGTGAAACTATATGATATAGAACTCAAAAGAAGGTGCAAAGAATTATTAAGCTAATATATTTAAATTCTTTAATTTAAAAGACCTACATTTCGACGGATATATCAATCATCTTTTTCAAGGCTTAAATAAGTTAACATTTAAGAGGAGGTCTTATATCTTGATCCTTTTCTAATCAAAGAATTAATATTTTGCGTTTATTTTTAATAATATTAACAATTTTATTTAAAAATTATTAGTTAAAAAAATTAATTCTTTGAGAAAAATACGGAAATATCCGACCCTCTCTTAATAAATAATCAATAACATTTTTAAAATCTTATTTAAACCTTAAAAAGAACAATTAATAAATCCGTCAAAATGCAGGTCTTTTAAATAAAAAAACGAATAATAAATATTGCATTTGTTTCTATATTTTTTTGCAAGATTTGATTTTAAATAAAAAATTTTTACTTCCATGTAGTTTCTCAATATTTAATGTTATTATTTTTAAAAAATTTTTAATTATTTTACAAAATATATTGAATATTTATTTTTGTGATTGCTTAAGCAAAGATTGAATGGAGTAAACTCTTATAAAAATTTTATATTATACTAATTTTACTGTATACGACAAATATAAAAAACTAAGCTTAATTATTAAAAAATAAAATAGGAATGAATCGTATCTCAAATTTATTAAAAAATTGTTAAGGTTCAGTGCTTAAATATTATACGGCAAATCTATTAAACATTTTTTTAAAGGAAGTATAAAACCTTTGTATTTCTTAAGGAATACATCAACTTCAAAATAAAGGAAAAAAATAACGTCTGAAATATATTCTAAAATCATGTTTTTTAATCAAAATATTATTACTCAATGAATCGAATTTTCGAAAAATAAAATTTTTATCTCTTACTCAACACAAAAATTTTCATCTTTAAAATATGAAACATTTAAAATAAATTAGAAAATTAAATATTTTAACTTGTTAACAATCGCTTACACCTTTTGAATTTAATACTATGACATCTCTTATAATTTTTTAATATATTGGACAAAAACGTGCTGCAAAATGTAAACATTTTATATACCGACAATTTCTTCAAGACTTTCTAATGCCTCCATTTGACTTTCTTCAGTTGAATTTATTGATAAATCGTTTTCGCTTGCAGTTGCTTGATGTTCAAAATAAAAAACATTTTTAAAAAATGATGTCATCTATTAATATAACGTATAAATAATTCTATTATATTAATAATAAAAAGGCACTAAACGAAAAATTATTCTCAAAAATAATATTTTTATTTGAAACAACCTTGCGGTACATTAGAACAGGACGATCGATCTAGACTATCAGTACTGCTGTGACGTCCATCTATGCTGTTAGTATTCTCGCTGCTACTACTGTTGCTACTAGAGTCATCACTTTTCGATTCAGAAGAGGATGAACTGCAGCTGCTTATTTTCAAATTAGCAAGAAGACGATATTTTGATGAACGCGAGTAATTTTAAAAATTTATTTTTTTCTTTTTCATAGTTGTTATTACATAAACCAAAAATCACTCGTTTTATTATAACCTGATTGATTTTTTTTTATTTCGAATGATTTTAAAATGCGTACTTTAATTTGTTAATGTAGTTACTGATTTTTCGAGATTGAATGAAATTTTCATAACATGTCGTTTTTCATTTGTTATGATTTACTTCAAATTATTCATAATAATTTATTGAAAACGTTTTATTCACATGTATCTTGAGCATCTAGATGTTCGCTTTGATATTGTGGAAAAAAAGTAGAGAGAGCAGTGTAATAAGTATTAAAGACGTTTGTATTAAAATGGTATAAAGCAGAAATTATTAAAACTAAGGGTAGGTAAATGTTCTAGATTAAATATGCACTCAGTTACTTAAAAAAATTAATTACTCAACAAAGTCATCACATATATTTTTTTCTATAAAAAAATTATTTATTATCATGTTACTTCTGACGTCGATATATATATGTATTTTTCTAACCTATTTACAGACAATAAGGATTATTTAGAATCTCTAACCATGACTACTACTGGCACTATATTGAAACCAGAGAAAAGACTTTCAGTATCTCCAAATTTCCAGTGACGACTCATCCAAAACGTAAGTATACAAATTTTAAATCAATTTATCTATTATTGTAATTTTTTAAACGTATTCTATAAATATGGAAATGTTTATATTTAACAGGGATGGCGATAAATGTACGAAGATTGGGCAAAAAAAACCCTTGCAAAGGACAAGCCGATTAATGAAAGGGAATCATCCAGTGACGACTCATCTAGAAGACGAGTATACATACTTTAAATCTATTTATCTATTATTGTAATTTTTTAAACTTATTCCATAAATATGAAAATGTTTATATTTAACAGGGATGACGATAAATGTACGGAGATTGAGCAAAAAATCTCTGTAAAACAAAAGCTCAAATTTGATGAAAAAAAAGAGGATATTTTAAATTTAGAGAGTGAAAATCTAATAAACGGGAAAATAAAAGATACAATACTAATGGAAGATCTTGAAAATTGGTATCGTTTATTACAACTTGCAAGAAACATTCAGATGCCATCTTCTTCAAAAAGTTTCTCCCGTGAAGATCCTGATAATGATTTGGTATCTTATATAAACAACAGCATATATTTTACATATTTTTCTTCATTTTTATCATGTAACTATTACTCACTGTTTTAGATGGAGCTTGTTCCGAGATCAAAAGTATTTGTCAATCGGAGTAAAGCAAATACTATGTACGAAATGTATCGTAAAAAACCTGGAGAATTAGCAAGAAAACTCATGAAAATGATGGTTGGAGAGCACAAACTTGCTAGAATGTCTGCAACAGAAAAAAACTGGCCTGCTATTCCTGAAAATATTTATTCTGCAGTGTTGAGTACGCCATTTATGTTATTCTTATTATTTTGTAATATTTTATTCTATTCTTATTTTTTGATTCGTATTATTTTACTCATAATAATAATATTTTTTATTCCCAGGATACATTAACGTAGATTCTGATCCGAAAAAGAAAAAAAAATATAAATTGGATGCAGCAGAGTATAGAATTATTATGACAAATCTTTGCTCTACGCTAAGAAATCCCAAAAGAAATAAAAGGATTAAAAGTTTGAAAATGAAATCTCCCAAAAATTCAATAAATATTAAGGAAAACAGTGCAGATGTAGACGAAAAAAGACGAAAAAAGATAAAAAATATAAGTAGTAAGGATGATAAAAAAACAATTAAAAGTAAAGTTAATTTATTAAAAGAAGAAACAAAAACAGATGGTAAAAATGTAAAAGAGAACGAACAAGAAGAGGAAAAAAAATCTGCTGAGCAGAAAGGAAACACAAATAATTTAAATAAAGAAAAGAATAAACATGAAATAAAATAATCTAGATAAAAACACGGATTTAAAATTTGAAAAAATAAAAAAAAAGGAAAGAAAAAAAAAATTTAAACAAGAATATTTGGAAAAATTAAAAGAATTAGAAAAACAATTTTCAGAAGAGCAAACAGAAGTTGATACTCTCAACACCGTAAAAAAAGAAAATTAGAAAATTTGATAACATCCCCCAAGAAAATGAAACGATGATTTTTTTAAAATAGTTCATTATTAAGAGGATGTCACGTATCTCTGTCCTTTTCTAATCAAAGAATTGAGTCTTTTCAAAAATTAATGACTTTAGCAAAAAATGAAGAGATTTCGCATCTCGTATCAAAAAAAGCAATATTTTCTTTGATGAGAAAAAATTAATTTTATTGCTTTGTTGTCAAGAAAACCTTGAAAAACCAAATTGTCCATCCTAACCTCTACGATTCAAATTTTTCAAGGTTTTCTTGAAAACGAAGCAATAAAATTAATTTTTTCTTATCAAACAAAATATTGCTTTTTTTGATACGAGATGCGGCTTTCTCTTCATTTTTTGCTAAGGTTATTAGTTTCTGTAAAAAACTCAATTCTTTGATTAGAAAAGGACAGAGATACGTGACCTCCTCTTAATTGTGAAATGTTTGTTGTTTTAACTTGAATTCCATAACCTAGTTTATAACATTAAATTTATTAAAATCTGTAATTAATATAAGAAAATGTGCTAAAAGTTGCAATAACTTGCTCTAAATTTTCCTAATCACGCTCCTAGAACATTTCCGTTTGCTATAAATGTAATTTATGCGATGAAATCTGGAATTTAAATTAAATTTTAGTTGAATAAGAAAACTTGTCATAACTTTTTCATACGTTATTCTATAACATATTTCATTTGTTATAAATTTTCCCAAACATTGGTTACCTTTGACCGAAATTCCAACGACCTTTGATGTACAAAAAATCAAGTTTGGGAAAGTCTTATGGCGAAACTTTGGTACAACTTTTCGCAAACATAAACTTGGGCCAATTTGGCCCAAACTTAATTTTATTTTTACGCGGGAAACAACGAAGTAAAGAAAAACGAAGACTAAAAGGTAAAGGATGTACGTAACGAATTTGTAATTGTAAATGAAAATATAAATCAGGCAACTATTTCTATGTTAAAAGGATATAACAAAAAATTAAAATTTAATATTCATAGAAAATTGCCATTATGTAATTCAAAGTTTTTTTAAAATAAAAATAAGATTTTGACTAAGCGAGTGAATAACAAAGTTGATCTCAACAATGAAAACTGTCTTATTTTCGATTCTTCTGTAGAAATCAAGAATCGAATAGCTACCTTTATGGTTTAATTTAACGTATTCGAAAAGAAGACATTTACAAAGGAGTTATAATCTAGAAATTGAACTAAATTGAGGCTGATCGCAAGGAGGTGCAGAAAACGAAGATAACAAAGTATAACGAGTTCAAAAACTTAAAGACTCAGATTAAAATATCTGATAATGAATTCATTTGAAATAATATAAGAAATGAAATAACAAATAAGAATGCTATTATTAAGCAGATAACGAGATAACCGAGTTTGAGCTATTAAAAGTTATTGTAATTCCAAGAAGATCGATACTGAACGAGTTGATAAATCGGAAATATCTCTGACTGTGCTGGCAGAATGGAAGTCTTTAACGAGAGTAGCTTCATGTATAATTCTTCTAACGTTTTAATACAATTAAAGGAGTTTTCGAAAACAAAATTGAGTAATAGATCTATTAGTCGTGATTTCCAATTGATCACATTAATGAAAATGGATTATTTTGTTACGTCACGACGTATTTTTTAATTTCTTTCATTTATAATTTTAAAGTATCTTTTCACGTCATGGACTAATTAAAACAGTTATTGAACAATAAAGGAATTTGCCAAGCTAAACAGAAAAAGCGAAACAGTAAAGAAATTCGAAGTTTGATATTGGTCAATAAAACTCTTTAGTTAGCAAAATTATAAAATTAAGTAGTTCAAATCGACAACGAATATTACGAAATTACCAAGCAAATTCTAAAATCTTTAAGAAAACATATTATTAAAATTTAAGAAAATTTATAAATAAAATTTGATAAATCTCATAAACAAATATGAGTATAAAAGCCAAATGAAACAAATGATATTGGGACATTACCCCGGGTTTCTTATTGGTAATACGTTTACACTGTCCGTCAAGTTCTATATTTCAAAGCAATTGCTATTACTAAATATACATATATCGATTATTAAAATATATACGCGCATAAAATCAATCGTATTAAAAGTGTTAAAAGATATTAATAAACCTCGAGGATCTATTTATATATAGTGCCTATTCATTTGTCTACCCATACCCAGCACCAATCTACTTAAGGAGTACTACAAGGTAAGAATATATGATTATTTATTAAAATCATTATTTTAAAGTTTTGAATTTATCTTTTAATAATATTCAATTGTGAGAGCGATTTCGTTCAATTAAATATTGGTGGAGTTTTTCCACCACTAGATTCATACATCTTTATCTTTATGACATACATTTTATAAATAAATTCAATATTTCAAACGAACATAATTTATATATATTCTATGCAATTAATAAATATAATTAAATAACATATACACTTTTATTTAGTCCTGGTGCAAGCCAGGACTTAACAATTTCATGGATCGTCTTGTATAAATGAGCTCATCGGCTTCAACGAGAATTTAAACAAGAGTGTCGTACAAAGTCATACATTTCGAGTATGAGATATTATTATAAACTTTATTAACACTATTTACCATGAGGAAGTGATTGATATTAAAAGTCCATTAAAATCGTAAAATTACTTTGAGAAATAGGATTACGATAAAGAAATGCTTCTTTAACGATTATAAAGAAAAATTGTATAGTTTGCAATGTGATCCAAGAAAGGAATAAACGAGTATATTTGAGATTGGTTTTGACAAGTCAATAAGAAATTACAAAAACGTTTCATTGCAAAACCGTTATTTCTCTACTGAAAATAATCATGTGATTTTTTTATGTGAAATTGTCACCTAAAATTTTTACATGATTTTCGTTTCAATTTGTCACATGACTTTTTAGGTCATTTATTTAGGCAATTTTTTAAAGTGATTTTTTAGCTGATTTTTTCAGGTAATATGATGAAATTCCAATTAAAATTCATTGTGATTTTAGAATTCCAACGTAAATTTATGGATGGATATTTTTAAGACATTAAAATTATATTGTTTTAAAATTAAATTTATTTATGTTTTTCATTGTGACCTACGGAAATATCTTTATTCATTGAACGTGAGAAAGCAGGCCGAATAATCATCGCCTTAGACCAAATTAAACTGTCAATATATAAGCTCTAAACTCTTTTATTCTTTTCATGCGCGTTCGCTTGCCATAAGAAAGTCAATACATAAAAAGCATGGTGGCCCCCTAGCGGTTATTCATCAAATATGAATATACACATTTATATAATAGTACTGGTAATTAACCGTTAGGGGGCTACTCCGCTTTCTACCTACTAACTTTCTTATGGCGAGTGAACGCGTACGAAAAGAATAAAAGAGTTTAAAGCTTATAAACTAACAGTTTCATTTGGTCTAAAACGACGATTATTCGGCCTGCTTTCTCACGTTCTATTCTATTTAGTGAACAGAGATATTTTTATAGGTCGTAATAAAAAACATAAATAAATTTAATTTAAAAAAAAATGTTATTTAGATTGCTTAAAAATATCTATAAATTCACGTTGGATTTTTAAAATCACAATGAATTTCAATTGGAATCCCATCATCAAATTACCTAAAAAAATTACCTGAAAAAGTTACCTAAAAAAATCATGTGATTAATTAAAACAAGAATCATGTAAAAATTTTAGGTGAAAATTTCACATAAAAAATCACATGATTACTTTCAATAGAGTTGCTAAAGATTTTGAAAATACCAAAAACTAATTGGAATAGATGACTAGCGGTGAAAGAGCAGCTAAGTCTGCAATTGAGGAAGTTGTATGCTACCGGTGTTCTAAACTGAGTCTTATGAGTATACAGTACTTTGGTAACAATGTTCAGTTGCGTTACGAGAGCAATCGGGTAACCAAGTACATAGGAGAGGATTGTTGAAAACGTGAAAGACGAAAAGAATAAAGAAAATATAAAATTGTTGAAGCAATGTTTGCAATCAATTCTTGTGCATTAAAAAGAGTAACGAAATTAGAATAAAACAACAAAATTAGAATCATCATAAAATTTAGCAAAACAAGAAATATTAAGAAAAATATTAGAAAGTTAAAAATGGAAGCTAAGAGTAAGGAAAAACACTTACAAGGAAAACAATGAAAACTTAAAATCAAATGAAAGAAAACGAGTTTTAGATATTGACATTAAGTCGTATATCTCTGTCCTTTTCTAACCAAAGAATTAATTTTTTTGCGAAAACTAATAATTGTAGTAAAAAATAAGGAGATAGCCTCATCTTGTATCATAAAAGCAATATTTTCTTTGATGAGGAAAAATTATTTCGTTTTGAAGAAAACCTTGGAAAAAACAAAAAAATAAAGGTTAGGATAGACAATTTAGTTTTTCAAAGTTTTCTTAAGGAGTCTCATATGCCAGCTATAATTTGCTATAGTTTGTTGTTCATAAAAATCAAAAGTTTAAAAAATTCTTCAATATTTTGAAAAACATTAATTTATACCTGGAAAAAAATCTCTGCAAATTTTTAGTTAGCTTTATCGATTGATTTTATTATTTATGCTCACTTAAAGTTAATCTTTTTACTACTATGAGATACAAAACACGCGGACTTCGAGTGAGCACATATAAAAAAATTAGTTGATAAGACTACTTGAAAATTTGCAGAAATTTTTTTCTAGGTATAAATTAATTTTTATCAAAATTTTGAAGAGTTCTTTAAACTTTTAATTTTTATGAACAACAAACTATAGCTGACATATGAGACTCCTTAAAAACGATAAGGAAAAAATAATTTTTTCTCATAAAAGAAAATATTGCTTTTTATTATACGAGTTGGGGTTTTTTTCTTATTTTTTGCTACAATAATTAGGTTTTGCAGAAAAATGAGTTTTTTGGTTAGAAAAGGATAGAGATATACGGTCTGCTCTTAAAATCGATTTCAAAGCAACGTAAGTGAAATCAATAACTGTTTTGAGTTTATTCAAATTCTCGCTGACTCTGATTTGAGATATCAATTAACGAGTTTAAAATTAATTTTTATTTTCTAACGAGAATATTTACGAGATTGAATGTGCTAACATGATTAACTACAGGAGCTTAAAATTGGAGGGAGTGAGTACGAGTTTAGGCACTGCTGACCAATATAAAAATTATTTTATTAGTTAATACCTTGTAGGTAGATGCTCTAACAGACGATTTATTACATCTGCCTAAGTTTACCTGCCAGTGCTTAAATACATATCTAAATAACGAGTAGATTGATATTTGCAGTCTTGTATCAAATGAAATATTTATTACTTGAGTTTATATACATATAAAATTCTGTTGATCAATAGAGTTTGAGTTCTGTGAAAAGATTTATAACGAATTTCAAATCTCAACAGACGAATAACATGTGTAATTACAATAAGTTTAATAAATAAACAAGAAACGAGTTAAAATGAAATGATAGAAAACGAGAATGGATTCGTAAGCACTGAGTTATACTAAAATTTTAATAACACTTTATTGAATATAATAAATGTTACAAAGGAGATAATAGAAACTAAAAGGATAGATTTTGAAATCGTTACAGCTGAGAATGTCGAGATAACTTCTGCAGTAGATGACTTTACATGGATTCTTAAATAATTAAAGGACTTACAGAGAAAATATAAATATCTAAGGATTATAATTTTGAAATATCGGAAAGCATGAATGTATCTCCGGCGATTTTCTATCATGTCTAGAAAAATTTAATCCTAATTACGAGTTTAATATAACACATAATACATTTTAAATGTTTAGTCCGCAGTACAGAACCCTTTTTCAAAAATGATTACCACATACTTAGAACTTTGTAAGCGGCTTCATTTTGTCGAGTCTACCAAACTTTTCATCTATGAAAACTCTCGAAACCACTGCGTTTTTTAATAATTAATTATTAAACATGTCAATTTGACGATGTATTGTTATGCAATGACCACATACTTTTTTTACGTGGCACTAAAAGATATTTTTATAACAAAAATCAAATAATGTATGGCCGACAAAAATAATTCTGCGTTAGATGAGTCTACCATTTGAATTATGTCGATAGGACGGGGTTATGTTATGCGATGACCACATAGCCAATTTTTATAGGATTGCTTGATAATTAATTATAAAACCATAAGATCATAATGTCCGACAAATTTTCTGCAGATTTTTTTCAGTCCGACAATCGGAACATGTCATTGTTACGTGGTATGGTTTTGTGATTATCACATGTCCAATCTGGGATTTTTTCTGTTTTAAGAGCATGACGAAGCTGTCCGCCTTCTAATAATATTTCCAATCTTAACTTATGAATAAACGATGCGTTTAATTGAGTTTTTTTGCTATAAAGAAAAAATTTGTAAGTTTAAACTCTAGTGCGGACAACTCAAGAAAACCACCAAAATATTATACATACAAAGTAATAATAAAAACTTTCAATATATAGTATTTTAAGGTTAGGTTTGTCGAGTTTGATATCTAATTTCCAATCCAAGCTCATAAAAAAATAACAAGTCCAAATGATTTTTTATTTTAACAAAAATTATTGTACTAATATAACTTTAGTGCGGACAAGTCATTATATTTGTTTAATTTAAAAATTTAAAAAGATATCGATAAAATAAAAAAAGCAAAACTCGATTGCTGCAGCTCCGACATGCTGTTAAATAAAATGTAGAGTACACTAGAATATGCGGCCGACAAAATTGCTGCCGAAATCTAATGGAAATTACAAGAAAATTAATTGAAAATAAGTAGTAGTACCCTGTAGAACTCAATTGTCTTAGGACAATCATTTTATGTCTAAATTATTCTAAATAAGACATAAATATATTAAATTTGAAAAACTTATTTAACAACAATTTATAAATAGCAATAAAAATAAATAACTTATATATGAGAAAAATGAGCAAAACTTTTAATTTTATAAATCAAAAATGAATTTTTTTCTTAAAGCATGTTGTTAATTAATGTTTTATTTAATATCATTAACACTATTAAATTTTACATAATATTATTACTTTTAAATTATTATCATTTCTTATTTCTTTTACTGTATTCGTTTGCTAAATTTCGTTTACTAAATTGCAGTATGTCTTTTACAATCTTATAATTTGAGATTTTCAAGCATACCCATATTATATTAACAACGTGTTTAAAAAAAAATTAATTTTTTTATAAATTCCTTTAAAAAATTCTGTATTTAAAAGTTTAATTATTAAATACTAACTTTAATAAATACTTAAATATGAACAATGAATTAATATTTCTAATAATAATAACAATTCTTTAATTGATAAGCAAACACTAAAATCTAAGTTTTATATAAAGAAATATTTTAGTGATATGTATAGAATTATTTATTAGTCTAATACCCTAGTAGAAATTAAAACGATCTTTTTACCATTTTATGCCTATTACTTTGAAATGAAGAGTTGGAAATGGGAATTTTCATGGTTATTTCTTTAACCAGTATAAAATGTTTTTCTACCTATGTAATGCTGATAAAATAATAACATTTTATGCTCATTTTCGATTAAAATGTGATCTTAGGAAAATATTCATGATTAAATCTCTATAAAGAAAGAATTCATGCTGTATATTTTAGCGATAAAATGTTTAATTATAAAAAATGGAAAAATATCGATTTGATAGACAATTAAAATAAAACGCCAGGCTACAGCGGAACTCTCTTTTTTTCTTCTAATCGTGAAGAGAGCTCCGCTGTAGCCTTGCGTTTTTGGGCGTGTATTTTACTTTAAATGTATTTTTTTTTATTTCCCAAAATATTAATTTTTTTTATTTTTTCTCAAATCTTAATTTTTTCATTATTTTTTTTAACGCTTAGTTCCTACGCTTCATACAAAGCTTCGCTTCTTTCGGGCGTCCCTAGACGGCGCTGTTGTTTTTTTATGTCCTTCTAGTAATAATGTTAAAAAAATTTGAATACTCTAATTTTTGCATGATAAGATTTATTAATTAGTTTTATGTACAAAGTTTTAACATACAATAATAAAATCATTCATAAATTTGCTTAGTTCCTACGCTTCATACAAAGCTTCGCTTCTTTCGGGCGTCCCTAGACGGCGCTGTTATTTTTTTATGTCCTTCTAGTAATAATGTTAAAAAAATTTGAATACTCTAATCTTTGCATGATAAGATTTATTAATTAGTTTTATGTACAAAGTTTTAACATACAATAATAAAATCATTCATAAATTTGTATGTTCATCAGATGTACATTCAGTAATTCGTACACCACTATTTTCATTTTTATATTGTAGCAAAGTAACTATTGGTTGATGGTAACTAAAATATGATAAAAAAGTTTTCAATTCTATTCTGATAGAATTACAATTTACACGATTTTTTAACAATCGACAGAAAGCGGAATAAACGAAACAGCACATCGCAACGGATATAAGGGAAAAAGATAGAAAGCAATGACTGATATAAGTGAGAAAGAGACAGAAGGCCACGCACACTGAGTTAGAGAGAAGTGGGGATGGGAGGCAGTATGCACGTACTGGCACGATATGTACACACGCGCGCCGCAACTGCCACTCTGTATATTTATATATATCGTGTAACGCTTTTAAAATCGGACGCTTAGCACGGATAGAGTGGCCACGCTGCGAGCGCCCAGATCGTCCGTATGAAAGTTTCACTTAAAAAAAAAGTTTGAATAAAAATTGAAAAAAAAAAATGATTTCAAATAAACCTGAATTATTTTTAGCACTGCAAATTTACTTTTTTACAAAGAATGAAATTTTTAGAAATTTTATTTTTTATTTTAACCTGTTGAGTCCTAGACCCCTTTCCCAGTTAAGAAGTAAATATTTTTTCATATGTTTGACTTATTTTGAGTTCCTCTAGGTGCGCTTCGCAAGTTTAAGAGACCTAAAGCATCCATAAGCCCATTTTCTGTAATGTGTCGTATACGACACATAAGGGATCAACGATTTATTTTGTTAATAATTTTATTATCTATAACGAATAATAAATAGTTAATAACAAATAATTAATTTCATGTTATTGTCTACGCATTTACCACGTACAATACATACCTACTCTCTTAATGCCCCATTAAGGGGACCAGGTACTATTAAAACTTGAAAAATTTGAATATGAATAATTAAAAATTTATTGCTTTTATCCGAAAGGAAAAATTTTTTTGAAAATATATTTATGTTTCAGAAGACTTTTTATTTCTGAAACTTTTGTCTATCTTAAAAATTCAACTGATGGTCTCCGTCCACATTCTGATACTAAAAACAGATTGGTCGCAAAGTTTTTTCATGAGTTTTCATCGGATCTTTATGAAATTTGGTGGAGATTTTTAAAATTATATTAGAATTTATATGAGTATAGCAAATTATAAATATATATTGCGACGAGTATACATACCCGCGCATTTAAAGTTCCCGCCTAACAGCCAGCTACGATAGAACAGTAGTTCTGAGCTCAGCCGCCAGGTGGCAACTTCAAACGTCGGGAAAAATGAGGCCGGAGTATATAAGAGGCCGAGAAGCACAGCTAAGCAGAGCAGTGCAGACTACGGTCTCCTCTCTCTCTTTACCTTAGTGAGCACGCTAGGCTAAGAGAGAGTGGGACAAGTAGTAGCTGGGTGCCTTCTCTTGTAGAAGGACTAGCTTCTCTCTCTTGCACATGGGGATAGACCGAGTGAGCACGCTGGTCTAAACTCTAGTGCATATGCTGGCAGTGTTAGAGATACGTCGAGTGAGCACGCTGACGTAGATCTACCTGCCTAGAGCACACTAGCTATTTTTGCCGCCGCCGCAATGCCGAACTTGCACCGTTGAATTTAAGGGTGACGTCCACCCATAGTATTATATTCTATTTCACATTTTCGCCGCTGGCTTAATTAAGGGTCTGGTTAACCCGTAGCCGTCGCGTCCGCCGCCGCGTGACTATGGAATATATTAAGGGTGTCGTCCACCTAATTATTTAATTCGCATTAGTTTAAAGGACTCCGTCCGGCCGCGCATAAATATTAGAACTCAGATTAAGTTAAGGGTGTCGTCCACCCAATACATTTTTATATTAGTTTAAAGGACTCCGTCCGCCTGCCGCGTAATCATTAAGATATTAGAATAAGTTAAGGGTGTCGGCCACCCATTGTCTTTACGTCACTTAAAGGTCCCGCATGCCTATAGAGATTAGTAATTCAGATAATTAAGGGAGCCGGCTACCCCCGTCATTATTATTATTACCGTAGTATTAAGTATAGCGTTACTAGATGCCGCCGCCTAGTTATATTATAATTATTTAATTATTAATCATTTATCTCTTTTGTTTTTGCACATTGTTGCAGGTAAAAGCCGCCGGTATAAATTAGACCGTCCAGGCCGTAGAATCTTTAGTTAAAGTAAACTATAATTCAGATTCTTTAAAGATTATTGATTAATTGATTTCACTTATTAAATAGCCGTCAAGTGGCCGATTTAATTATCTTTTGTACATTACATTCCGTTAAGGTTAGGTTAATTATTTGCATTATATAAGATCATTAGGTTTAGCTTTGATTTATACATTATTATTAATTCATATTTGTAATCGTCGTTGTAAATGAGTTTTTATGAGTACAATAAAGCCAAGGTACTCCATAGCATAACCAAACGTGTTAAACCCGGTTACTTTCCTTTACTTTCCGCCGTCCGATCCCTCCAACTCCTGCCGATCTTACCCTGGCAACTCACTGAAGCGTCTGGCAACAGGAGTTACACGTATTTCCCCCTCCCGAAAGGGAAAAACGTTACAATATATGCTAATTTGTTTATTAACTTGAATTTCTAAGATAGATAAGAGTTTCAGAAAAAAAAGTCTTTTGAAACATAAGTATTTTTTCAAAAAATTTTTTCCTTTTGGATACAAACAATAAATTTTTAATTATTCATATTTGTATAAAGATACGAGTAAAAATTGATGTTAAATTCAGGAGCAAACAAAAAGGAGTTATATTAGTAGGTCACAAAAAAAAAAACAGAATAAGTTCTACTAAAATCAGGAAAAGGAAAGTTTTACGAGAATCGAGATACAAATTTAACGAGGAACATGTGTTTGCTGACAAATATAAAAGATGAAAATTAAATAGTTAAAATATGAAGGTAATCTATGGAGTGTGAGAAAAAGATATAAATCAAGATATTGAAAACGGAGGGAGCGTTTAAGAGAGAAAGAAGAGGCCACTGCTGCCCAAGCAGAGGAAACAACTTTCTGCATTGACGACTGAGATGGATGATGATCAGGTTTTATATCAGATAGCCATGAGATCTGATGGCAAACAACGATAGAGAAAAGTTTAATAGCCTCTTTAATATAACGAGTTAATCCTTATATTATATAAAAATAATGTTTGAAGGATGGTAGGTAGAGTGATAACACTAATTAGATAGAAGTCTAACTCAATAAGTACGAGATGAGTTCTAAACAAAAAGACAGAACTAAATGTTGATATTAAGTGCAAACTTGGACTTATATAAGGAGATTTGAAAAACGAATATATACGACTTACACATATCTGTGTCACGATTACTGTTAATCAAAGCAGTACTAAAAGGAAATAACTGATTAAATATGGAGGCCTCTTAAAAAGATGTAAAAACAGTATTCTTGAAAAACCTGCTTAGTTGCCAAGTATTCACAGAGATTCCTATAGGAGTAAACTGTTCTGATGAAACGAGATAAAATATTAAAACTAAAGTAAATCTTCAATGGACTGAAATGTTATAAATTTTTGAAATGAGAAAGGGTACCCCCCGTTAAGATAGTCAAAATTGCCCGTCCCTGAAATTTTTGTTTGACCTGGTAACTTTGTTTTTGATCAAAAATAAATAGTTTTTGTCATATTTGCAGACCGTAACCCCCCTCCTTCTGTCCACAGCGTAAAAAAATTACTTTTTTACTATTTATTTTTTTTCTCCAAATCTAGTCAATAAAAAGATTCCAAGAAAATCGTGCTTATAGTTTAAATGGTTACAGATCATGTAGAATTTTTTCATAAAGATTTGATGATGCTATATAACCTAAAAGGATGGAAAAAAATTAAAATCCTTGCTATTTTCACGGGAAATGCGGCACGGCGCCAATTCTTGCAAAAGAAACTTGTATTTTATTTAAAAGTACTTACCTGAATTTTTTCAGATATTTCCTGGAGGTGCGCCATAGTTAAAAATGCCAAAAACTCATTTTTTGGACGTTTTTGGATGATTTTAGCTCATTTGCAGACTTTGTATTATTATTTATGTTATAAAATTGTATTCCAGAACTTTATTTATGAATTTAATTATACAATCGAGTCAGAAAAATAAGATTTACAAATATTCGCATCATATTTTTGCACGAATCCACATTTTAGATTAGGTATTTAAACACTTCTTTCATGATTTTGTTAATATTTCACTACTTTATATGTGATCAAATCTTTTAAATATTATATTACTTTGACAAAAGAAAATGTTTTGATAAATAAGTCATTTCACAGGTACAGCTATATTAAGTACGGTCAAAATATCAACTTGAGATTACATATGAGTTAATGAATTTATATTTCGTAAGTAAAACTTATCAATACAAACATTAGAAACATGATCTAATAATATGAACCTTGGCTTTGGCATTTTTAACACTATGTAATCTAATTCTGCACTTAAGTCATACTTTTGCGAGAGCTATATGGTCTATTTTTACACTGTGTAAAAAAATGTGAGCATGCGAGTATATTGAAATCTTGTTTACATGTCTCATATTAATATTACAATATTAAATATATTTTTGTTAAAAAGCGCATGTTATTCGCAATTTTTTTATGACATTTACAATCGTTTTAAAGATTATAAATAAAGTTTGCACTTATGTCATATATTGTATTATATTATCTCCATTGACATAGGTACGAATTCAGTAACGTAACTCAAGTAACAATCGTTAGGCTGGAAGTTATAGTCTTTACTCAGTTCTCAGATATTCTATCTATGTTCTTCTTATACTTTTTTCATAAGAAGAACAAGGATAAAATATTTGAGAACTGAGTAATGACTATAACTTCTATATAAAAAAACATTATGTTAAACGCTATTTCATCACAATAGAAAAGTAACATGTAAAATATTTTGTAAATAAAATAACGAATATTAGTATTGAAACAGTATTACGAATATTTGTATAAAAAATAAAATCCTATATTTATTAATTCTATATATTATGTAAGGATTGATTTGTAACGAAATTGTAGTTTAAGACGATAATATTATTTCATGTCCTATATTACAATATTAAAATAACATTGTATAATAAAAATTGATTCTATATTAAATGGTTCGTTATAATTATTATTGTAGATGTTTATGATCTTTCGATAAAACATTTGGGTGAAATATTCGAATTATAATTTGTATAAGGTTAAGATAAAAAATCTAAAACCTTTGATAATATATAGTCATTAATATCATTGATAACCTTAAAACTTGTTTAATTCTCACTATTGGCAAAATATTGTGTGGTGTTCATAATATTTATTATCAGTTATCTTAGTAAATTTTTCTTAGGTTTCAATTTTTTAGTGCAAATATAAAAAAGTTAATTTGCTAGTATCTTATATTCTATGAATACTAGACGATTAATTTTCAATAATTTCTCAGATTATTCCGCAATTTGTTAAATATCGCTAGAATTTCTAAATTGACATCAGTATGTTTTAACACAATTTTAAAACCCTTTAAAAAACTCCTAAAAAATTTATAATCATATGAAATTGAAGCATTTATTAGTCTTCTATCAAATATATTTTCAACACGACGTTCGGAAAATCCGTTTTTCGGTGCCTCATTTCCGTACCGAAAATGCCTGTTTGCCGCACGAAAAATTAAGCGTGTGGAAAATTAAAAAACGTGCAGAAAATTCATTTCCTGCACGTTTTTTAATTTTCCACACGCTTAATTTTTCGTGCGACAAACAGGCATTTTTGGTACGGAAATGAGGCACCGATAACGGATTTTCCAAACCTTGTGATAAAAAAAACAGTACATAACACGTGCAAAAAATAGGTCTTTGCCTCACGCACGTTGCCGCTCTTGCTGCGCTTGAGCGGCAATCTTCGCGCGTGCGGCAAACCTATTTTCTGCACTAGTTAAGTAAATATCATTTTTTCCAAATTTTTGTAATAAGTGGATGAAAAATTATACGACCAGAAACAAATGTTTGAATTTTCCATAATTTGTATTTTTTCGTAAATATTGTACAACAAAATAGATGACTTGAAAAAATGATTAAAATTCATAGAAAAATAGCTTTTTTCTCTACTTTCAAATGCTTTTTTGAAAATTTTTATACGACTCATATTTACCGAGTTATAGTGATTTTTCTCTAGCACTCTTTTTTCTCTGAGTGATCCCGAATTTATGGACGCCACTGTATCTAAGTTGGATTTTTTTTGAAAACTTTTGAAATTAAAATAAGAATATACTAGTGTAAGATGTGCTTTATAAGTTTTTTCAAATTTTGTGTTCTAATTTTTCTTTTTATTTTTTGAAATTCGCCTCATGCATTCTTAAAATGTAAGATGTGAAAAATACGGGGCCTCTTTAAATATGGGACCCAGGGCTGTAGCCCCATCTAGCCTTCCCCCTCTCTAGAGCCAGGTCTGTTCCTGGGCTCTACTTCGAAAGCTTACTCTACACCGCAATACATTATTTTTGTAAAATCCACATCCTGAAATAATGAGATAATCAAAAAAATTAATTTTTCTTATAAGAGAAGATATTAGTATTAATAATAGGAGACGCAATCATCTCTCTAGTTTTGGCTGCAATTACTAGCTTTTGTGCAAAAATACATTTTTCAAATATAAAAGGACGGAAAAATTTAATAGTATGTTAAAGAAGTTATCTTATTTTTGTTAAGCTCTTACCACACCAATAATAAGTTTTATATAAAATATTTTTAGATTTATTATTATGAAATTGAAAAAAAAATATTATAAATTTAATCTGAGACTGTGCCAGCGACTATGGAATTATTACTATTAGTACACCAAAATTTATATCACATTTTTTTATACAGAAGTCGCACGAATTATTATCACATTAAAACGCATCATTGGAGAATATTGGCTTTTTAGTTATGAAGATGAAGACGTGCCAGAGTGAATATTTAGAACGAGCACAGTAGTAAAATCAAACAAATATACTTTATTTGATGGGATTCTTTTGTTTAAGTTGATGAAAAAGGATACTTGTACGTGTAAATACTTATTATTTTATTTTATTGCGAAAACCCCGAAAAATTAATGCTTTAACTTGTAATAAGTACCATAAGGATTATTGGCTTGAATTTTTTAGTAAATTAATTCAATACTTATATGGAAATAATTTTTATGAATAATTGTAAAAAACAGTAAATAACTGTGAAGAAATGTAAATGATTATAAGAAATTGTAAATCGATGGTCCCCATTGAAATAGACTTATCTCAGAAAAAGATTTATCTCGTCAACTGAAATAATTAAGGACTCAATATAGCAATATAGAACAGACTTAAATGAATCAAAATTTTTAATACTAAAATTACTGATCAGCACGTTCCTTACTATTTTACGTGCACTGAGAAAAATAAATAATCACTTAAGTTATAGATACTAATAAAAATTACTATATTTTATAAGTCAGCTGGGACATTTCTGCATTATGACAATTTTTATTATATTTATAACAAATATTACTATAAAATTGGATAACGTTGGCAACATCGTTTAAGAAATGAAACTATATCTTATTGGAAAAATTGCTATATCACATAGTAAAAATTGTACTATAGTAACATTTGTTATGACAGAGTAAAAATATTTGATATCTTATGTTGGAATTAATGTTATAAAAATAATAAATTTTATTATGCATATAATAAATTTTATTATGAATATAATGAATTTTACTATTTCAAATAGTAATGTCGAGTCGATGATCTGTAAATTTATTTCTAACCTCAAAATTTTCTACCAAATTGAAAGTATAGTTCTGTAACATATGTAGACGATTCGAAATTTTATAGGTAACATGTCATGATGGCGCATTCGATAACGTTCACGCTCTCCGTTCTCGAGGTACCCGGGTTCGACTCCACTTCAGGTCCGTTTTTTTTTCAAAGGTAAATTGTTTTGAAAAAATTAAACTAATAAATTAAATAAATTTAAAAAATTTTCAATATTAAATTTCGGGTGAAAAAAAAAAATTTTTTTTCTACGTATCTGTGTTTTCACAAATTTTACTATGTAATATAGTAATTTTTATTATAATGCAGAAATGTCCCACTCGTACTATATAATATAGTAATTTTTAATACAATCTATAGTTATATTTATTATAGGATTTCTCTCAGTGTGTTAATAACCAAAATTTTCATTTATCAAGATCCGTCCAGCATTGCCAAAGATTAGTCTGCAGATTTTTTCAGCTAATGAGATAAGTCTTTTTTAACTCTAAATAATTTTTAGAAAGTGTAAGAATAAAGACATGAATAACAATTATTTGCAGTTATTATAGTTATTTACAGCTATTTACAGTTATTTACGTTTATTTACAGTAATTTACAGTTATTAACAGTTATTTATATTTATTTATGGTTATTTATAGTTTTTACACTTATTCACGATTATTTACAGTTTTTTACAGTTTTTTCCAATTATCTACAATTAATTACAGTACTCTGCGAAAATTCCTGAAAAAATTTTTGGAAAAAGCTAATTCTTTAAACGGAAATATTTCCAGTTCTATTATTAAAATTAAAGTGCAGACAAAATATTTATTTTTTTGGGTCGTAAAATTTTTTTAAACTCTTTTTTTCAATTTTCTTACCTGTTACTAAGTTTTTAAAATTTTATAAATATTTTAATTTTGTTAAATTACTTGTAATCATTGAAAAAATAAAGTTAATGTAAAAATTTTCAGCAAAAATCGAAAGATCTCTTTAAAAACTAAAAGTTTATACAAATGTTTTTTATGCTAGAACGCTTTTTAAAAAAGTTAGACACGATAAAATATTACGTTTATTGAAAATTATAAATAGTCCAGTCGAATTAGTTAATTTTTATCGATTTTTTTGCAAAACAGGCCACGGATCTGTATTTTGCTGAAATGGGTTATACGTAACATGTATTATAAGAATATCGATGTGCGTCATCTCAAAAAGTTGTGTAAAAATGTTTATTAACAATTAAAGGTAGAAAAATATGCTCTTTTTCATTTTTTTTCTTCTGTAACTGCGCTCAGAGAAGAATTTTTTTAATAAAAGTTGTTTGAAATTGAATTTGGTTTTAGATAATGGTTATGCAATTTTGAAAAATTTTTAGATTTTCTCTAAAAATGGAATTTTTTTGAAAAAATATGTAATTTTTAAAATTAAATTTGAAGGCAGATATTTTATTCTAAATTTGATCAAACCTTGGAAAAAGAAAGATTTTAATATTTCTTTCATCCCCCTTTCAGCTGATCTGTATCTGTCCTTCAGAAAAGTAACAATTAATTTGTTTATTGTTGAATAATCACACTCTCCACAAAATAGGTCAATTGTTAAAAATCCAAACAACAGGGAGAGAGAGGCCAAAAGAGAAAACAATTAAAATTTTTTTATGTTGCAAAATAAAAAAATTTTAATTGTTTTTTCTTTTGGCCTTTCTCTCCCTGTCGTTTGAATTTTCAACAATTAATTTGTTTATTAATAAAAAGTTAAAAATTCTTATTGAATCCAAGTTTAGGATAATTAATGCAAATATGTGAAACTTCTTGAACATGTTATCGGGATGTCGAAGCTGCAGCAATCGAGTTTTGCTTTTTTTATTCTATTAATATTTTGTTAAATTCATAAATTAAACAAATATAATGACTTGTCCGCACTAAAGCTATATTAATACAGTAATTTTTGTTAAAATAAAAAATCATTTGGACTTGTTATTTTTTTATGAGCTTGGATTGGAAATTAGATATAAAACTCGACAAACCTAACCTTAAAATACGATGCATTGAAAGTTTTTATTATAACTTTGTATGTATAATATTTTGGTGGATTTCTTGAGTTGTCCGCACTAGAGTTTAATCTTAGAAATTTTTTCTTAGTAGTAAAAAAACTCGATTAAACGCATTGTTTATTCATAAGTTAGGATTGGAAATATTATTAGAAGGCAGGCAGCTTCGTCATGCTCTTAAGGTAGGATACCTTCATCATAAACAGTAGTAAAATTAGAAAATTTTTATTATTTTGCACTATTTTTTAGCGATTTTCCGTTTTTACAATTCTAACCCTTATAAATTAATTCATATAACCAACGAATATAGACGCTAAAAGAAGCGTACTTTTAAATGGGAAATTTCTACAAAAATGAGATACTGAGGGCGCCACTAGATCCCATGTATTTTTATATCTATATATGTAAAATTTTTCATATGTTTAGATATACACACAATGTTAAAGTGTTACCCAGCATTTTGGACGAAAAATTTAACCCAGAAGTATCCTTCTATAAGCGTCTATCTTCTTTGATATAACTACGTGAATTTTTAATATTCTTCAATTTTATAGAATGGAAAAAAAAGATGTTTTCGAAACCTTCAATTTGATTTTTTTTTAAGTTTCCTACTATTAAAATTATAAGAGTAACAATGCTTTTACCTTGACTAACAATTGCACCATTATTTTCAAACATTTGGACTTGTTTCGAAGTTAAACAGCCAGTTTATGATATAGATTATTTATTGTTAAAAAATCATTGTTATGTACAGAGTGCTTTCACTACATATCATCGTTTTTAATTTTTTTATGCATTACATTTAATACGAACGTAAGCCGACAGAGTATATAAAGGGCCTACGCGCATAAGCACGGCACTATTTTTTTCTTCACTTGAGCATCGGAAAAAGTTTTCAAAAGTTAAAATTCTCATCGCGTATGAAAATAAATAACATTTCAGCTAGTTATAATCTAATTGAAATTTTCTTTTTTTAATCTAAGGTATACTGAAAAAAAAACCCGAAGCCAGCGCTGCGAAGTTAATCTGAGCGGTTGCATGCGAACAACATTCGAAGCGAGTGATTACAGAAAATCGTAATGTATGAATGCGTAACCATGTCGCTGTGAATAATTACGACTTTCTGTGTAAACGATTACGCTAATCCGAGCAGAGCGCCACAACTGTGTTGCGAGCACGCTTACTCCGACTCTCCGGCATCGCGCGTGCAGAAAGCCGAAACCAAGCACTGCGGCAGAGCTGCGAGCTTGCATGCTCCGACTCTCCGGCATCGCGCGTGCAGAAAGCCGAGACCAAGCACAGCGGCAGAGCTGCGAGCACGCTCTCTTTGACTCTGCGGCATTTCTCATGCAGAAAGCCGAGACCAAGGGTAACGACAGAGTTACAGGCTCGCTCACTTTGAATTTCTGAACATTGACGTACCAAAAGCGAGGCCAAGTACTCTAAACGTTAAAAATTTACATTTAAAAAAGCGAAATTTCTTTTTCTTTTCTTTTTTTGTAAGTTTTAACACTTTATGTGAAGTATAATTTATTTAAGTAAAATTCTATAATATTATAAAAATTAAATTTTATTTCATAAAATTTTGTTTAAAATGTTTCTTAAATTAAAAATTAATGTGATATTTTACTTTTACCATTATTCGCCTGAGTATATTAATGTAATAATGTAAATTTATAATTTTGATTTATTTTGAATACCTTATTTGTGCGATTATTAGTGCTTTTATACCTTTGAATTGATGTTAACTTTATTTTAATCATTCGTATATTTATAAATTCGTATTTTTATAAAGCTGATGATGAATAAAATGTACTCGTCAAGCGTAACGATTTCAGTTCCTCTTATAGATGGTAAAGTTACAATTCCAATAATTATAAAATTAAACTTAGATAATTCAAAGTGATTTACAAAAAATTTGTCCAGATATTTATAAGTAGTCATTTATTAAGTTATTCTTTATGAACCATATGATTGTATTGTTACAAATTTCGTATACGAATGTAGTTCTCTTGATGTATGAGGGAAGATATGATATTTACAATTGATTTTTATGTCGTCTAATGGTATTATTATTATTATTAGATATATTTTATATATATATATATATATATATATATATATATATATATATATATATATGGATATATATATATACATGATATCTGATAAAATATTTATTACGTTTTCTTCAAAATTTAATACGTTTGGAGAAAAAATTATTATGATTGATTATAAAATGACTATTTTTCATACTTTTTTATGAATTAAGAAGTTTTCAGTTATTTCCCCGTTGTCGCTAAAATTTAATTATTTTTTAAAAATAAAAAAAATTAGTTAAGTCGTTAAATAATAAAATAACTTGGGCAGTTATTGTGTATATTGAATAGTAATTTTCCACTAATCAAGTAAGCTAAAAAAATCTACATATTGTAATTTCCAAAAATTCAATTACATTCTAGATATTTCTAACAAAGATGTTTCTATTAAATTTTTATTTTGGTTTGATAGTTTTGAATAAAAAATTCATTAAATTATTAATTTTAAAAAAACTTTAAACAATAAAAATGTTTCTGTTAAGAAATTTAAGAAAGTTAAAATTTTTATGTTTTTTTAGCAAAAACATTTTGGTTTGTTTTTTATCAATATGTTTACTTTTCAATTTAATAAATCTCATTTTACTTCAAAGCTACAAAAGAATTAATAAATGTACTTAGAACCGGTATATACTTTTTATATCGTTATAAACTTTAAGAAAGTATAAAATTACATTCATCCCTACTCAATTGAATAAATATTATATATAAAATATTATAATAAATATCATTTTCTTAAAAATACGTTAAACAATTAACAAATGCAATTTAATAAGCTATATATATATATATATATATATATATATATATATATACATATATATAATATTTATAAAGGATAAAAGAAATAACGCTGCTACTTTTTTGAAATTATTGATTTTAAAATTGAAACTACGACCCAAAAATCAATAGTAAATATCTTCCCCCAACGCCAAGCAAACTCCATTTGTATACGAAATTTGTAACAATACAATAATATAGTTTATAAAGAATAAGTCAATAATGACTACTTATAAATACCTAAAAAATTTTTTTTCAAATTACTTTGAACTTTCTGAGTTGCAATATGTCCTAATAAATCTATAAATATAAAAAAAATAAAAATGATTAAAATAAAGTTAACATCAATTCAAAGGTATAAAAGCACTAATAATCGCACAAATAAGGTATTAAAAATAAATCAAAATTGTAAATTTACATTATTACATTAGTATGTTCAGGCGAATAATGGTAAAAGTAAAATATCACATCAATTTTTAAGTTAAGAAACATTTTAAACAAAATTTTATGAAATAAAATTTAATTTTTATAATATTATAGAAAAAGAAATTTCGCTTTTTTAAATGTAAATTTTTAACGTTTAGAGTGCTTGGCCTCGCTTTTGGTACGTCAATGTTCAGAAATTCAAAGTGAGCGAGCCTGTAACTCTGTCGTTACCCTTGGTCTCGGCTTTCTGCATGAGAAATGCTGCAGAGTCAAAGAGAGCGTGCTCGCAGCTCTGCCGCTGTGCTTGGTCTCGGCTTTCTGCACGCGCGATGCCGGAGAGTCGGAGCAAGCAAGCTCGCAGCTCTGTCGCAGTGCTTGGTTTCGGCTTTCTGCACGCGCGATGCCGGAGAGTCGGAGTAAGCGTGCTCGCAACACAGTTGTGGCGCTCTGCTCGGATTAGCGTAATCGTTTACACAGAGAGTCGTAATTATTCACAGCGACATGGTTACGCATTCATACATTACGATTTTCTGTTATCACTCGCTTCGAATGTTGTTCGCATGCAACCGCTCAGATTAACTTCGCAGCGCTGGCTTCGGGTTTTTTTTTCAGTGTAGCGTGTGAAATTAATCACAGCTGTCATATCAGTTTTCTAAAAATTAAGCCTAAAAAAAAATCAAATATAAATGCAGTTATAATTTTTTTCTTAATGATATTTATTAATAGAACTTCTGTTTACCTTAAATATATATTAAATATAAAACTTTGATCCTTGAATAATTTTAAAAAACCTCATCCGATTCTTTTAATTCTTTTGAGTAGTCGAAAACTTGATTTTTAAAATTTTGGTACTTGCCGTAGACTTTTTCAGCTAATTCTTAACTAATTGACTTCAAAATATCCAGAGATCTTCAGTTTATATATCTTCACAAAATAACAGTTCTGGAATTTTGATAAGATAAGTTCAAGTAAATGTTGAATTAAATTATTTACATTAAATTCATAAAAATATGTATTTTTATCAACTTTTTCTAAACCAAACTTCTAAATTATTTTATAGCACTGCGTGAGCTAAATCTGTGTTTTCTATATGCTCTAGCATGAATCCAATACAACTTTTTTAAACAGTGTAAGAAAATACTACAGTAAGAAATCTCGCACTTTATTATACTGTTCAAAAAAGTATCCATATCGTAATTACGTGTTACAATCACTCTTTATACATATATTAATACGTAGAAAATGAACAAAAATATATAAGTACTTCAATAAAGTATTAAAAATATCAAGAAAACGAAAATTATAGTTTATAATTAATTGTTGTGCCGTGAATTGTCGAAACATATACGACATGTGAACGACGCGTATGCACGTACAATGCGTACGGCCTAACGATGGATGGGAAACAGAGAAATGCATATATGAACAATGAACTAGATGCTTTACTTTGTCTGACTCATGTATACATTAATCTAAATAATCGGCAAGATTTTGTTAGCATATTGTATTTAATTGTTGATAAAATATCAGTGACATTAATACTTATTTATATAATTTCACATTCTTAGAATGCTTTTGAAATCGTTTTTGCTTTTCATATTTGTTTGCGAAGGGATTGATTTTTATAATGTATATAGTTTTCACTTTCTTTCGAATTATCATTCGTGGAGTGCATAGTTTTATTGATATATAGCGTTCGTTTTTATTTACGAATTATCATTCGTGGATCGTATAGATTTCGTTAAAATTGATTTTCTAGAGTATAGATTACGTATGGCGGATTTATCTCACACGTGCTATAAAATAATATACGATACGTGTGATCAAAGTGATCTTCTTACACGACGTGCTTAGCAACCTCGCTGAGCTCGGGTGCTAACTACACGCCGTGTAAAAAAGGACCACTTAGAGCAGGTGTATCGTAATATACTACATTTTTTTAAACTAAAACTGTTATCTTGTGAAGATATATAAACTAAAAATTTCTGGAAATTTTCAGGTCAATTGATTGAAAATGGGCTGAGAGAAAATTTACTGTAAGTACCAAAATTTAAAAAATCTATTCTTCGACTAATCTAAAGAATTTTATTCATTGGATGAGGTTTTTTTAAATTATTCTTGGGTCGAAGTCTTGTATTTAATATACTATATTTATATACTATATATTTTTTTATATAAAATATTTTATATAAAAAAATTATAGTAAATCAAATTTCTAAAAATTAGAATTAAATAATAAAAATCATTGAAGAATAATTAAATTATAATTATTGAGTCACAGTTTTATTTTTTAAATAAAATTATTAATATAAAAATCGCCAACTTCCGCTTACAAAAATTTGCGTTTCTTTTGTGTGAAGATGTCGAGAGTGCGAAGTATCGCTCTATATTCATTATTATTGTAAATTTAAAATTAGAACATGATAACAATTTTATAATTTTTACTTCTGAATTATCTTTTTGAAAATTATACTCTAAAATAGTACATTAAGCAATAAATTTAGATAATACAGATGTTATAAACTTTTTAGCTTATGAAAGCACCATAAAATATTTATTCATGAGCTTGGTAAATAATTTGTGAATTTCAAATAGGATTTAAAATATTTCAAAATATTTAAAAGCAAATAATAAAAAATTGATAATACAATTTCGATAGTTTAATTTAATATCTAAAATATTTCTAGATTCCCCATTGAAAATAATCCTGTGATTTTTTTATGTCAAATTTTCATATGATTTTTGTTTTATTTTGTCACGTGATTTTTTTAGGTGATTAAAGTTTTTGAAGAAATATATATTTTTAAATTAAGTTTTTCAAAAATTAAAAAATTAGGAATATAAAATTCTGTTTAAAATGTTTACTTGAAGGCCCGGATGTAATAAAGGCATTTAAGCTCGGAGCACGTAAAAGTAAAGTCACTTGGTAGTAAAAATTTCATTTTCTTCAAACACATTTCAAAGAATTTGACGTTGTAAAACTCATCACGCCGCATCTTGTTTATATTAAAAGAATAAAAGAGTTTAGAGCTTATAAACTAACAGTTTCATTTGGTCTAAGACGACGATCATTCGGCCTGCTTTCTCACGTTCTATTCTATTCAGTGAACAGAGATATTTTTATAGGTCGCAATTAAAACCATGAATAAATTTAATTTAAAAAAAATATTATTTCCATCGCTTAAAAATATCCATAAATTTACGTTGGATTTATAAAATCACAATGAATTCTAATTAGAATTCCATTATCAAATTACGCAAAAAAAGTACCTAAAAAAATCGTGTGACAAAATGAAACAAAAATCATGTAAAAATTTTAGGTGAAAATTTCACATAAAAAAATTACATGATTATTCTCAATAGGGGCACACACGTACACACAAATAGAAAAACGTGCCAATACGTACTTTCACGTATGAACATGTACAAACACAAACACATACGTACAGACAGGTAAAAACACAAAAACACACATACACTAACGTACAAACATCTCCAAACACGTACACTTGGCGGAAAGGATATTTTTCCGAAGTTAACCTCAAATGGCAACATCGCATATTTTACCACAGGCATAAGAAAATTCCAAATTATAGAGCAAATTTCGCATCATCGTTACTCATTACTTAATGACATAATTTTAGTAAACAAACAATATTACTTTCTTTTTTCATGATTCGAATTATTATTTTATTAAATAAAATTTTTATTTCTTAGTTCAATAATCATATAGAATCTAATATTGTGAATTTAAATTATATGAGCAATAAAATTTAAATTGTTATCATTTGAATTTTGCATGAATAACCTATAAGAAAAAACAAAATAATCATGATGCGAAACTCAATGCATAATTCGAAGTTTTTTTATGTCTGTGGTAAAATATGCGGCGCTGCCATTTGAGGTACACATTCAGAAAAATATCCTTTCCGCCAAGTGTACATACCCATATAAACACATACACACATGCACAAACACGTGCATCTACGTACACATGCGTACAAATACGTAGACACACGTGCAAACACGTGAACACACGTCCACACGCGTACAAACATGTACTCAATGGACAAATACGTACACATATATACACACGTACACTTACATTTCGATACGTGCACACACGTACAAACACGTACGCACACGTATGAACATGTAAGCTAACGTATATATATATATATGTACCAATACTTACACATACGTATACACACGTACACTCGCGTTTAAACGACTGCACTCACAGACATACCCGAAAATACGTAGAAACTCCTACACACACGAATACAAACACGTAGAAACTCGTCCACTCATGTATAAACACGCACACATATGTACAAAAACAAACTCACACGTACAAACAAGTACAACTAAATACACACACGTACACTCACGTACTGACACGTACGCACACGGTAAAATACGTTTACACACGTACACACACATACAAACATGTACGAAAACCTACAATCACACAAGTACACACACGTACAAACACATACACAAATGTTCAAACTAGTGCGACCACATACACACACGCACACTCACGATCGGACACGAGCACAGAAGTACACACATGTACAAACACATGCGCACACGTATGCACACTTGAGCTGAGGTACACACAAGTACCAACACTTACACACACGTACACACTCGTACACTCGCGTAATATCACTGGCACTCACACACAGATACAAACACGTAGAAACTCGTACACCCGTGTACAAACCACATACACACACATAGAAACACGTACAAAAACGTAATTACACGCACGTACAAACACGTATGAAAATGTAATAACACACACGTAACAATCGCGTACGCATACATACAAACACGTCTACACGTAGACACACCTATAAACAACCACACCCCACACAGCATGGAATATTTATGGAAGCTTCCTGGAATATTGGCACGGAAGATTTGAAATATTTTAGAAATCTTCCATGGAATATTCCTGTAATATTCGTATAACCTTGATTCTTCCTACATTGAAATATTCCATGGAATATTGTTAGAAGATTCCAAGAATATTCCATTGGAAGATTTAGGACATCTCAGATCTTGCATTGAAATATTTCAGAAATCTTGCAGGAATATTTTATGAAATATTCCGTTGGAACATTCATGGAAGATTTCCGGAAGATTTGAAACATTTCATGAACCTTTCATGGAATATGCACGAAAAATTTAAGAAATCTTTCATGAAATATTCCATGAAATATTTCTGGAAGATTTTAGAAATTCATCATAAAATATTCCGTGGAATATTTATGGAAGATTCGCAGAATATTGGCACGGAAGATTTGGAATATTTCAGGAATCTTCCATGAAATATTCCTTTTATATTCATATGTCTTCGATTCTTCCTACATTGGAATATTCCATGGAATATTCTTGAGAGATTTCAAGAATATTTCAATGGAAGGTTTGGGTAATCTCTCATCTTTCATGAAATGTTTCTGGAAGATTTCTGGAAGATGTGAAATGCTGTGAGGGGGTAGTATATATATTATATAATAACACATTAAACTTATACATCAATACATATGCGCATACATAAACATTTAGTTATAAAATCTGTACACATCAAAGCGCTGATACCCTTTCGCTTATATAGTAAGTGAGGTATCTTCCAACCGCTTGGGGATGAAACTCCCATTTAACGAACATCCCTCTATCGGCGTCACTGAAAACCTCCTGTAACGTTCCGCGCAACCTTCCAACGAAAACTTCATGGAATCATTCTAGAATCTTTCATGCAATATTCCACTGGAAGATTACTTAAATTTTTCTGTGAAATATTTCGTGGAATATTTCTGGAAGTTTTATGTAATATTCCGCTGTACGATTTTGAAGTTTATCGGAATCTTTCAGCGAAATGTTTATGGAATGTTCCTGAAATCTTTCATGAAATATTCCACCAGAAGATTACTGTAATCTTTGCGTGAAATATTTCGTGGAATATTTATGAAAGATTCATGTAATACTCCGCTGTACGATTTAAAAGTTTTTCGGAATCTTCCAGTGAAATTTTCATGAAATCTTTTTGAAATCTTTCATGAAATATTCCACTGGAAGATTACTTAAATCTTTCTGTGAAATATTTCGTGGAATATTTATGGAAGATTTATATAATATTCCGCTGTACGATTTTAAAGTTTTTTGGAATCTTCCAGTGAAATGTTTATGGAATCTTTCTGAAATCTTTTATGAAATATTCCACTGAAAGATTACTTAAATCTTTCTGTATAATATTTCGTGGAATATTCCTAAAAGATTTATGTAATATTCCGCTGTACGATTTTAAAGTTCATCGGAATCTTTCAGCGAAATGTTTATGGAATCTTCCTGAAATCTTTCATGAAATATTCCACCAGAAGATTACTGTAATCTTTGCGTGAAATATTTCGTAGAATATTTATGAAAGATTCATGTAATACTCCGCTGTACGATTTAAAAGTTTTTCGGAATCTTCCAGTGAAATTTTCATGAAATCTTTTTGAAATCTTTCATGAAATATTCCACTGGAAGATTACTTAAATCTTTCTGTGAAATATTTCGTGGAATATTTATGGAAGATTTATATAATATTCCGCTGTACGATTTTAAAGTTTTTTGGAATCTTCCAGTGAAATGTTTATGGAATCTTTCTGAAATCTTTTATGAAATATTCCACTGAAAGATTACTTAAATCTTTCTGTATAATATTTCGTGGAATATTCCTAAAAGATTTATGTAATATTCCGCTGTACGATTTTGAAGTTCATCGGAATCTTTCAGCGAAATTTTTATGGAATCTTCCTGAAATCTTTCATGAAACATTCCACCGGAAGATTACTGAAATCTTTGCGTGAAATATTTCGTGGAATATTTATGGAAGATTTGTGTAATATTCCGCTGTACGATTTAAAAGTTTTTCGGAATCTTCCAGCGAAATGTTTATGGAATGTTCCTGGAATCTTCCATGAAATATTTCACTGGAATATTTCATAAACATTACATGGAATATTTCATGAAATATTTCAGAAATCTTTCGTGAATATTTCATGGAATATTTCGAAAAAGTTTTTGAACATTCCTTTGAAATATTCCTAAAATATTCCTGGAAGCTTTAAATGGAAAATTCCAGTGGAATATTTTGAAATATTCCGTGAAGACTTCCAATAATCTGCATGGAAGGTTCCATTGAAATAGTCTAGTGGAATAATTCGAAATATTTCAGTAAAATCTTCCATGCTGTGTGGGACACATTCACAAAAGGTATATGCAGGTACCCACATGTAAAAATACGTACACACATACATATACGTACGAACGCGTAAACACACATACAAACACGTACCAACACATGCACTTACTTACTCACACGTTCTAGTACTCACACGTATAAACGCAGTATAATACGTACAAACACGTCCACATACATTGCGACGAGTATACATACCCGCGCATTCAAATTTCCCGCCTAACGACCAGCTACGATAGAACTGTAGTTCTGAGCTCAGCCGCCAGGTGGCATCTTCAAACGTCGTTGCACGCATCGGGAAAAATGAGGCCGGAGTATATAAGAGGCCGAGAAGCACAGCTAAGCAGAGCAGTGTAGACTACGGTCCTCTCTCTCTCTTTACCTTAGTGAGCACGCTAGGCTAAGAGAGAGTGGGGCCAGTAGTAGCTGGTTGCCTTGGCTTGTGGAGCACCACAGCTTAGGCAAAGCTTCTCTCTCTTGCACATGGGGATAGACCGAGTGAGCGTGCTGGTCTAAACTCTAGTGCATATGCTGGCAGTGTTAGAGATACGTCGAGTGAGCACGCTGGCGTAGATCTACCTGCCTAGAGCACACTAGCTATTTTTGCCGCCGCCGCAATGCCGAACTTGCGCCGTTGAATTTAAGGGTGACGTCCACCCATAGTATTATATTCTATTTCACATTTCGCCGCTGGCTTAATTAAGGGTCTGGTTAACCCGTAGCCGTCGCGTCCGCCGCCGCGTGACTATGGAATATATTAAGGGTGTCGTCCACCTAATTATTTAATTCGCATTAGTTTAAAGGACTCCGTCCGGCCGCGCATAAATATTAGAACTTAGATTAAGTTAAGGGTGTCGTCCACCCAACACATTTTTATATTAGTTAGAGGACTCCGTCCGCCTGCCGCGTAATCATTAAGATATTAGGATAAGTTAAGGGTGTCGGCCACCCATTGTCTTTACGTCACTTAAAGGTCCCGCATGCCTATAGAGATTTGTAACTCAGATAATTAAGGTAGCCGGCTACCCACCGTCATTATTATTATTACCGTAGTATTAAGTATAGCGTCACTAGATGCCGCCGCCTAGTTATATTATAATTATTTAATTATTAATTATTTATCTCTTTTGTTTTTGCACATTGTTGCAGGTAAAAGCCGCCGGTATAAATTAGACCGTCCAGGCCGTAGAATCTTTAGTTAAAGTAAACTATAATTCAGATTCTTTAAAGATTATTGATTAATTGATTTCACTTATTAAATAGCCGTCAAGTGGCCGATTTAATTATTTTTGTACATTACATTCCGTTAAGGTTAGGTTAGTTATTTGCATTATATAAGATTATTAGGTTTAGCTTTGGATTAATACATTAATATCATTCTATATTTTATAATCGTCGTTGTAAGAGTTTTATGAGTACAATAAAGCCAAGGTACTTCATAGCATAACCAAACGTGTTAAACCCGGTTACTTTCCTTTACTTTCCGCCGTCCGATCCCTCCAACTCCTGCCGATCTTACCCTGGTAACTCACTGAAGCGTCTGGCAACAGGAGTTACACGTATTTTCCCCTCCCGAAAGGGAAAACGTTACAACATATACTAACGTAAACACATGTACAAACACGTACAAACACTCGCACTTATGTGCACACATGTACAAATACGTAGACACTCGTAGAAAAACGTGCACCCACATACAAACACGGACACACACGCACCAACACATACACACGATTACGCACTCATACAAACGTACAAACACGGACACATACGCACCAACACATACACACGATTACGCACTCATACAAACGTACAAACACGTACACCCACGTACAGACACGGACACACGCACGAACACGGAAACACACGCAGAAACTTGTACACATACGTAGAAACACTATAGGAAATATATATATCTACAAGAGACAATAGCCAACATTTTAAAATTTTCCGTAACGTCATAAAAACGTCACAATTACGTTACAAATGAAAAAAAAATTCCAATGTTAGGATTCAAAACGCTTAAAAACGTTTAAAATAACGTTGTGGCACATTTTTATGTATGCAATTGGTTTTCCGTCGATGAAATATATATATATATATATATATATATATATATATATATATATATATATGTAACGTTTTTCCCTTTTTGGAGGGGGAAATACGTGTAACTCCTGTTGCCAGACGCTTCAGCGAGTTACCAGGGTAAGATCGGCAGGAGTTGGAGGGATCGGACGGCGGAAAGTGAAGGAGAGTAACCAGGTTTAACACGTTTGGTTATACTAGGGAGCACCGTAGCTTTATTGTACTCTCAATGCTCGTATACAACGACGCTTATAAATGTGGAATGTTGGTAACGTGTTAATCAAAGCTAACCCTACTATTTTTATACAATACAAATAAACTAACCTAACCTTACGTGTAATTTACAAAAAAATAATTAATGTCTTGCTTAGATCGGCCACTTGACGGCTATTCAATATTCTTAGTAAAAGAAATAAATTCAATTCGTGTAATGAAACTAGATAAGAAATCGTAAATAAAATTGCAAGTTTAAGAAAAGAAAGTAAGTAATTGAATTTATTAATCGTTAATTAGTTTTGGCGGAGTTCGGCCGGGTTGGTCGGTTTTCCGTCGACGGCCTTTTCCTGTAACAATAAAAATAAGAAAAGAAACCAAAAGATTAATTTACTAATTTAATTTATTGCTTTAATAATAATAACGAACTAATATATTATAACTAAGACTACGGCGGGATTGGGTGGACGACACCCTTAATCTAATTATAATTACAAAAAAAAGTACAACGGTCGGGCGGAGTGCAAATAATTAAATGCGGTGGGTGGACGACACCCTTAATTTAACTTTATGCGTGGTTATCAAAATCTAGCAAGATTTTGGGTGGACGTCACCCTTAAACTTAACGGCGCAACGGGAGGTATGCGGCGGACAAAAGGTTGCCAGTGTATGCTCTTGGATAGCATAGCCTTACGCCAGCGTGCTCACTCGGCGTAATTCTATGCTGCCATTATATGCATTAGAGTGTAGACCAGCGTGCGCACTCGGTCTACTCTCATGTACAAAAAAGAGAAGCTAGGCCTTCTACAGGAGAAGGAAGCCAGCTACTACTTCTCTCACTCTCTCTTAGCCTAGCGTGCTCACTCAGGTAAAGAGGGAGAAGAGATGGTAGTCTACACAGCGTTGGCTGAGCTTAGCTTCTCGGCCTCTTATATACTCCGGCCTCATTTTTCTTAATGCGTGTGGCGGCGTTTGGGGTTGCCACCTGGCGGCTGAGCTCAGAACTATTGTTCTATAGTAGCTTGGCCGTCAGGCGGGAACTTTGAATGCGTGAGTATGTATACTCGTCGCAATATATATCTTATGATATTTATATAAAAAAATTTTATATTACAAGTTTATATGAAGGATGTATATATTTTTAACAGTTTTTTCCATTTAGATTTAAAGCACCTTCATAATTGGCGTACTGAATTCAGACATACATACATACAGACATTTTCTGGAAACCCCTTTTTTCGACTTCCTGAGTCCAAATATGTACAAATTAATGAAAAAATTGAAAAATTTTTTTTATCGGAATAATGTTTTCTCTATAAAAAAAATGAATTTTAATTTTATAATATAAATTCAATCTTGCAGTGGAACCTTAATAGTTATAACTAACGTTTGGAAAATTTGCAAAGAATAATATACGAAAGACAACTATCGATATTTTACCTTTAAGAGACCCACATCAAACTTGATCAACATGCCAAAGTGAGAGGTTACAAGTGTTATTATACAAACCGATTATCAAACCATGCAAGTGGAGGTGGGGCTACGTTTATAAAAAACTTCATGCACAGTAAAGTAATTTCTCTCGATACGGAGTTAAGAGCAGTTGCTATCGAATGTTTTCTCATGAAGAAAGTAGCCATATGTAATGTATGTCTTCCCAATAGCCAACTGTCTGCTGTCATACCAACTAATCTAAAAACCCAACTTCCATCCCATTCGATAGTGTTGGGAAATTGTTAAAATACATAATTTGGAGCTCCTTAGACACAGACAGAAGAGATTAACCAGTCGAAGATTGAATAGAAGAATCAAACTTTAACATATTTAATTCCGGACTTCCAACCCACTTTAATGCATCTAATGGTACAGAGAGTATTATATACCTCTCGCTAGCATCAGCAGATATTACTGAAAATTTCGAATGAGAATTCTTCTCCATGCTAGCTTTGGGACTTTCATCAAACCTCATAAAAACAGCATACCATATGAGCCTTGAAATTTCATCAAAGCCGACCCGTGTCTTTATCAATCAGAAATATAAGAAGTATCCACACAAAAAAAATTGACGAAATTCAAAATTCTTAAGAGTCGCGAGTCAGTTGAAATTCCTAGGCGAATCGTACCAACTGTTCGAAGAAAATTCGAGGACTCCGACGGCGCAAAAATGTTTTTTACGCGAAGAATGAACATTTTGAAAGAAAATCAAGAGAAAATCGTTAATTTCATTGTAAAGTGCAAAGTTCGGCGCGAAGAGCAAGGTTAGATACAAACAATTTTCTCTAATTTCTCTGTGGTACTCGTCGTACCTAAGTAAACCCCACCGCTTTGTGTGAAAAACGGGTCGTTATATGTTGTAATTAAATAGATCTAACAATTCGTAATTTTATTCTAAAATCGGAAAAACGTTTAATCGTGATCTAAGTTAAAAAATTACTAACTTGACGCAGGAAAAAGACAAACGTGGTGGTGGAGGTCACGGTCGTTATAAGCATTTGTTGACCGAATACTCTCCGCAGGATACCGGAAATCGTAGTGATCGAGGAAATGTAACTCCTGCGAGTCAACAGATCGAACCGGTAGCTAACATACCCTCAATACCTCAGATCCAACGAAAAAGAGTAGAGTCATTGCCCGAAATCTCGTTCAATAGATGGGAAACGAATGTGATACCCCGAGTTACAAGAGAACGACACATCGTCGTCAACGAAGAAGTCCAACAAGAAATTATTGGACGTCTTAGAGAATTACGACTTCGGAAGATACGCACAAATGTCGACAATGAGAAAAATTTACAAATTCTTCGGGATCTAGGGGAGAGATGTAAGGCATTAGAAAGTCGGAGCCAACGAATTTTGTCCGTTAGCCAGAGCAACATAAATACCTACCACGAAATACGGATCATATTCGTATGATATCCCTGCGAAAACCCAAAAACCGAGTAAATCAAGGAAGCGAAATTCCTGCGGATTTAATTGTTGATAAAGATAGATTACGTCCATTAGAGGAACAATTAGCAGAATTAGAAACCATTAGCCAACGAGTTCTTGAGAAAAGTCGAACTAGTAGGCTAACGGCTAAACGAAATGTGGTAGATACTCACGTTTTGTTGGGTGATCTAAGTGATTTAGATCAAGAAGTCTGGAGACCAGAAGATGAGGTTTCAAAATTGGAAATCCATCGTGTGGGTCAGAGATGGAGAGTAAATTTTCAACAGAAAATTCTTCAAGAAGAAGAATGTACGAAAATTGTGCAACAGAAAAGTCTACTACTTGTCTCTCACGATTGGTAAGAAAGAGAGGCAAAGAGACGCGATGGTACGATGTAACACTTAATTATAATACTATTTCAATGAATTTCTTAATCTTTTAACTCAATGAAGAAGAGAGTTATTATAGAGACAATTCAAGTTAAGCATTTTTTTTCATTTTTAAATAATTTTAAGATTTTAAATTAATTACACAGGCCCACAAAATGAAAAAAAATGTCTGAACTTTTGACCGGACATACATATTCCCATGTATTTTTCGACGCTGAATCCGAATCTGTAATAAAAATATAGGGTTTTCCTACCTTTTCTCAGAGTTTTATTGAAAAAACCTCATTTTTTACGGTTTTTTTGCGGTTTTTCGAGTCTAGAAAAAACAAATCATGAGATACGGTTAATTGGACTTCAAAATCGAATTCTACGGGAAAAAATACACGGGAAACCATACCTTCAAATTTTTTTAACGCGATTCTAGTCCTCTGTATGGGGCTGAAAAGATGAGGAAATCGGTAAAAGTCGAAATTTTGCCTAAAATGGATTTAAACAATATTAAAATTTAATCATGCGTCTTTTGAAGAGTCGATAAACATTGGAAATACTATCCTGGGGTTTTTCAGATTGCTGATCATGAATTTGAAGTCAGATTGTGTAAAAACTACTTCTAGAGGGCGGTGACAAGAACTGTATATGGTAAATTTATCGATTTTTTAAAAATTTTACGTCTGAAATACTAATTTTAGAGTCTTTCACAGCATTGACTGTAAATTCAAGATATTAACTTAGCCTATTGTGTACGTTGAACTTAACATTTTGTCTATGTTTGTCTCTCTCTCTCTCTCTCTCTCTCTCTCTTTTCCGATGTTTTTTTTAAATTGGCTTACGCTTACGTACACGTTTCTCTTCGAATGACCGATGTAGTGGATTTCTGACACGTTTTTGTCCTTTTTCGCAGCTGTTTCTCTTTTTATCATCCAGCAGTAATCTGCTAACATGCTGATACCCCAGTTTCCTTGAAATCTACGTTCAAACTCCTTTAAATCTTGGTGAAATCGTTCACCATGCTCTTCACTAAAGTCTCCGTTATTTTCAGGAAACTGATCAACGTGTGAATCAAGAAAATGAAGTTTTAAGTTCATTAGACAACCCAATTTTTCAAAATTACGTACCATTCTTTTCACAATAGCTTTATAATTCGTGTCTTTGGCATTACCCAAAAATTTCGTCGATACCTCTTTAAAACTTAACCATGCTGCCTTTTCAACATCAGTCATGCTTTGTTCAAAGTTTTCGTCTCTAAATAAAGTTCGGATTTCAGGACCATCAAAAATACCTTCATTTAATTTAGCATCAGATTTATGGGGAAATACTTTGCTTATATATTGGAAGCATTAACCGTCCTTGTCCAAAGCTTTAACTAATTGCTTTATCAATCCAAGCTTTATATGCAGAGGCGGTATCAAAATTTTCGAAGGATTAACGAGTGGATCTTTTATAACATTCTGTTTTCCAGGTTCAAACGATTCTCTTGATGGCCAAATTTTCTTTTTATAGTGTTTTTCTCTATCTCTGCTATCAAACATGCATAAATAACATGGGTACTTCGTAAATCCAGATTGTTGTCCAAGTATCACAGATAAAATCTTTAAATCGCCACATATTTGCCATTTATGTTCTCTATATTTTATTTTCGTTAAAAGTAGTTCAAGATTGGAATACTCTTCTTTAAGTACTGTTGAATGTGCTAATGGTATAGGAGCATATTTATTTGTGATATTGAGGAGTACTGCTTTAAGGCTGCGCTTTGATGAATCAATGAATAGTCGCCAATTTTCAGGTTTGTATATGTTGGGTTTCAATTCATCAATAAGACCTTTCACGTCCGTGCAATAAACCATATTAGAATCATTCTTGAAATAATTTCTAAAGCGCTCTTCTCGATTACGATATGCACATACTTTAGTACCCTTTGTCAACATATTTCGTCTCTTAAACTCTGAAGCCATAAACTCTGATTATTCCTTAGATAAACCACTCTTTCTAAATAAATCGTTCAGACTTTTTTGATCAAACTTTTCAACAGTTCGTTCTTCACCCTTAGGAATATACTCTTCATCACTATCCAGAGAATGTTCTTCAGGTGAACTTAGATCTTCTTCATTTGGTGTGTTTGTGTCAGAGACAATTTGATCTGTCAATTTTTTATTTATACTTATTCTGTTGTAAAACTGGGTACTGTTGTTTAGAAATGAATTCGGTTTCATTTTAAAGCTCCGTTCAGTTAATCACTGTTGTACACTGTCATTAATCTTAAAGCATTGTTTATAAACGAATGGGACTTATGATCTTTTTCCAAAGCTATATATATATATATATATATATATATATATATATATATATATATATATATATATATATATATATATATATATCAGTACTCTATAAGGGTACCTAAAAAAACCTGCTGCTGCGAAGTATTGGTCACGATGACAACTGCCCTGAAAATGGGATGTGTAGAATGATTCGGTGTACTCAATACTTTGCAGTAACGAACCCAGCGAAGGCGCGCTGTCCTGCAGGGGAGCACTAGGATGTGAGAATGATGCCGTAGTGTGTTCGACGACGAGTTGACATTGTCCTCGTCAAAGTCGGAAAGCTCTCATACTTAGGCCTGGGGAGGTATGAGAGTTATCACCCCTAGGACGGCGGACTCACCTGCGATCGGAACAGGATTCCTAGTGTGTGGGGTTTAATTCAACAATATGGCTAATTCAAATTTTCAACCTTTTTTAAACTGCGCTGGTACATCCAATAACAGTTTTAACCATACGTGTAATGGATCTCAAGATAATTTCTGTTATGTATGTTCAGAATATATTGGACAACGAAACAAAAGAAAAATCACAGATAATATTAATTTTATCTATCAAAAATGTTTTGATATTGAGATTTCTCAACAGGATAAAATTTGGGTTCCTCATTATATATGTGCTTCATGTTATGCCATGATGAATCGATACAACACCAGTCAGGCTAGGTCCAAATTAAAATTTACTATACCTACAAAGTGGAAGGAACCAAAAGATGAAAATGATTGCTATTTTTGTTTAACAAAGATACAAGGTTTAGACAAGATACAGAAAAAAGGAATAGTATATCCTAATACTTCTTGTATAGAATTTCCATCCAAGAATTTTATAGATATTTTTGAAAATAAAGATTCGAGAGATAGTTTTACAACAGGCTTAGGGAATCTAAATGTAGATGAAAACTCGACAGATGAAACAACTGAAAATCTGATTGCCGCAGACGGAAGCTCATCAAATGAAGAAGATCTAAGTTCACCTGAAGAACATTCTCTGGATAGTGATGAAGAGTATATTCCTAAGGGTGAAGAACGAACTGTTGAAAAGTTTGATCAAAAAAGTCTGAACGATTTATTTAGAAAGAGTGGTTTATCTAAGGAACAATCAGAGTTTATGGCTTCAGAGTTTAAGAGACGAAATATGTTGACAAAGGGTACTAAAGTATGTGCATATCGTAATCGAGAAGAGCGCTTTAGAAATTATTTCAAGAATGATTCTAATATGGTTTATTGCACGGACGTGAAAGGTCTTATTGATGAATTGAAACCCAACATATACAAACCTGAAAATTGGCGACTATTCATTGATTCATCAAAGCGCAGCCTTAAAGCAGTACTCCTCAATATCACAAATAAATATGCTCCTATACCATTAGCACATTCAACAGTACTTAAAGAAGAGTATTCCAATCTTGAACTACTTTTAACGAAAATAAAATATAGAGAACATAAATGGCAAATATGTGGCGATTTAAAGATTTTATCTGTGATACTTGGACAACAATCTGGATTTACGAAGTACCCATGTTATTTATGCATGTTTGATAGCAGAGATAGAGAAAAACACTATAAAAAGAAAATTTGGCCATCAAGAGAATCGTTTGAACCTGGAAAACAGAATGTTATAAAAGATCCACTCGTTAATCCTTCGAAAATTTTGATACCGCCTCTGCATATAAAGCTTGGATTGATAAAGCAATTAGTTAAAGCTTTGGACAAGGACGGTTAATGCTTCCAATATATAAGCAAAGTATTTCCCCATAAATCTGATGCTAAATTAAATGAAGGTATTTTTGATGGTCCTGAAATCCGAACTTTATTTAGAGACGAAAACTTTGAACAAAGCATGACTGATGTTGAAAAGGCAGCATGGTTAAGTTTTAAAGAGGTATCGACGAAATTTTTGGGTAATGCCAAAGACACGAATTATAAAGCTATTGTGAAAAGAATGGTACGTAATTTTGAAAAATTGGGTTGTCTAATGAACTTAAAACTTCATTTTCTTGATTCACACGTTGATCAGTTTCCTGAAAATAACGGAGACTTTAGTGAAGAGCATGGTGAACGATTTCACCAAGATTTAAAGGAGTTTGAACGTAGATTTCAAGGAAACTGGGGTATCAACATGTTAGCAGATTACTGCTGGATGATAAAAAGAGAAACAGCTGCGAAAAAAGGACAAAAACGTGTCAGAAATCCACTACATCGGTCATTCGAAGAGAAACGTGTACGTAAGCGTAAGCCAATTTAAAAAAAAACATCGGAAGAGAGAGAGAGAGAGAGAGAGAGAGAGAGAGAGAGACAAACATAGACAAAATGTTAAGTTTAACGTACACAATAGGCTAAGTTAATATCTTGAATTTACAGTCAATGCTGTGAAAGACTCTAAAATTAGTATTTCAGACGTAAAATTTTTAAAAAATCGATAAATTTACCATATACAGTTCTTGTCACCGCCCTCTAGAAGTAGTTTTTACACAATCTGACTTCAAATTCATGATCAGCAATCTGAAAAACCCCCAGGATAGTATTTCCAATGTTTATCGACTCTTCAAAAGACGCATGATTAAATTTTAATATTGTTTAAATCCATTTTAGGCAAAATTTCGACTTTTACCGATTTCCTCATCTTTTCAGCCCCATACAGAGGACTAGAATCGCGTTAAAAAAATTTGAAGGTATGGTTTCCCGTGTATTTTTTCCCGTAGAATTCGATTTTGAAGTCCAATTAACCGTATCTCATGATTTGTTTTTTCTAGACTCGAAAAACCGCAAAAAAACCGTAAAAAATGAGGTTTTTTCAATAAAACTCTGAGAAAAGGTAGGAAAACCCTATATTTTTATTACAGATTCGGATTCAGCGTCGAAAAATACATGGGAATATGTATGTCCAGTCAAAAGTTCAGACATTTTTTTTCATTTTGTGGGCCTGTGTTAACAGATGGAGTAATCGTTATTAAAAATAAAGTTTGAATCCCTAGCGTAAACGGGGCTTTCAAAGCATCTAATTATTAGCAAAGACTGTAGAACGGAATTAATTGAATTAAATGATAATTTTTAAGAAGAAAACATAGTAATTCTATAATTTAATATTTTTTTTATAAGATAAGGTACTTTCCATAAATAAGTTTGCATCTTAAGGGCAATTTCTTATTTAAGTAATATATTTATTATCTAATGCAGTATTTAGATGGGGGTATCCATATACACTGGGAATAAATACAAAGAGGTCTCCGCGCATATCTACTTGACAGCCTAGATGAAGTAGATTATCTAGATAACCATTAAAGTAGAAGGGAATCAGTGAGCTCCAGCTCATGCGGCGAGAGGAACTAACCATCATTCTCTCTCGCACCGTCTTAGATTTTTCTGCTATTAGACTTCAATTAATTGTTTTATTTGCCTTCTCTCTATTAAAAGTAAGAAAGAGACGTGTTTTTTTGTTTGTTTTTTTTTAGTGTTTTTTTTATCGCCTTGCTCGTCATATATTTTTTATTTATTTGGAATAAATAAAACAACTGTTAAGTAAAGGATAAAAGAAATACCTTTAAAATCATTTCGCGAGTGAACTCGAACTTATTTTTTTTGTTTTGCTCTTATTAGTAATCCTGCGTATAAGTTAGATCTTTGCAGGATTACTTGCAATAATTTTTTATTAAAAATAGAGTCAGTGTAATAACAGCAATAGTGTACTAACCAATATAACAAACAAAAATATTTTGTTTTATAATAGAAAGGGTAAAGACTAGGCCTTTGGCCGAAAAGCCCCGAGTGGTGACTTTATTGTTTAATAAAGTTGCTGCGCATTGCACAAAAGCCTGATGGTGACGAGTGTAAAAGCGTGCTGAAAAGTTGCCCTTATCCTGTGGACACCACGTGCATTTTATGTCTGGTGAAGCACGGGTTATCGTACGCCAGGGATTAAGGCTATCTTGTCTGTTCCAGGTTATGTTCGATAAAACAAAGCTGCACTCGACCTATTTTAACAAGAAGATATATATATATATATCCATTAAAAGAAAAGCTAAAGAAAATCGAGAGTGATTCTTCATTTTTTTATAATTGATAGATTTTTTTTTATAAAATTCAATTTAATTATTTCTATGTTTCATTTTTTTTTAAATTAAATTTAGATATTCCAACCTAATAATATTCTTGTGAGAGTTTTAGTTTAATATGATTAAAGTAAATCTAAAGTATTTAAACATTCGACACACGATTAACTAATAAATTGTTTGTTTTATTTACTCAACAACGAAACTATGTATCAAATCTAAAATAAATAAGAATAATTTACAAATGATGTCAGATACGTGACTAACTTAAACAAAGAGATAGTGTTATTTATTTCACAAACCATCTTATATCAATTTTATATGGGTCGTATATTAAGTGTAAATTTGCATGCTAATCTACTGTTATGTCCAATATATAAAATAATTAAAAGAATTTTCGTGTAACCTCAAATCATCGAACCCTATGGACATTGCTGAGTCGTAAAGTCGGCGAATATAATAACTTTACAAAGAAAAAGGCAAGATTGGTAAAGTTTATTGAGATTCAATACTTTTCTTTTGCTGCTTATTCGTAAATAATTGTTTAAAAAATAATATATACATACACTGAAAAAAATAGAATCTAGGAGTAAGAGGGAAAATCTATTTGATTCTTAGTTCTTGAATCAAATAGAAATCTAGTTGTACCTAATAACTATAATCAAGATGAATATTTATCATATTAAAGTTTAGTTGCTTAAAAATATTTCTGCTAGGTGGTAGCAGAATATCTATTAGTAGGAAGTCGATATCATTGAAGCAGATTTTCCTCTAGAGTCAAGCGGAATTCTACTATGGCTTAAAACAAAACGAAAATCTTCTACCACCAAGCGGATTCTCATTGGTTCTAGATTCTATTTTTTTCAGTGTATATATATTTTGATAAGAAAATAGAAAGGTAAGATCAATTAATGAAACGAAAACTGAATATTAAATTAAGTCTATCCAATCTTGCTGTATCTTAATATTTGACGCTACAAGCTCATTTAGTTTGAGTTCTTTGATTTTATTTTTTTAAATGCGATTTTAATGTAAAAAACATAATTTCTATTCAAGAAAAATTAGTGAGTGTGAGAGAGTGATTAGGAAATAGGAAGAGAGAGTCAGGGATGGATAAAAATGGGGTAAAAATGAGGATCAATCTAAGATAGGAAGACAGAAAAGAAGTAAGGACGTAAGAAAAGAGTTAGTGAAAGCGTTAAATCATAAATCAAAAGAAGTAATCAAAGAGCTACAGGAAGAAAATTTATTTTTAAAAGCTTGTTTTATAAAGACAGTAGCAAATAACTTGTATACAAATATTAGAGCAAATCTATCGAGTAGTTTACGTGGAATTTAAAAAAAAAATTTTTTTTATTTTCTAAAATTAAAACTACGCTAAGGAAATCTGTTTTTAAAAGTCATCCTTCTTTTGTCAGTTGCAAATGATTCCCATACAAATTTTAAAGCAAATATATCAAGTAATTTACGTAAAATACAAAAAAATGAAAAATCGAAAATTTTTCAAAAATTTCTTACTATGGCTTTATAAAAAATACTACGTTATGAAAACCAATTTTCAATAGCTTCCCATGTACTTAGACAAAATCATAGATAATATGCAAAATTTTAAGCAAATCCATCAAGTAATTTTTGAGATCTAATTGGCTAAATAAATACAATTTTCTTTTCAAAATTTCTTTTTCAAAATTTTTAAAATGCTCTAAAATTAGAACTACGCTAAGCAAATCAATTTATGTAAATTCCCCTTCTTTTGGCAGTCGCAAATAATTTTCCTGCAAATTTTAAAACAAATCTATCGCATACTTTACGTAAAATAGAACAAAAATAAATAAAAAAAGAAGAATCGAAATTTATTAAAAAATGTTTAATATTCTCTAAAATTGTAACCACTCTAAGAAAATTAGTTTTCAGAAGCTCATTTTCTTCAAACAATAGCAAATTGATTGTATAAAAATTTTGGAGAAAATTTATAGTATGGTTTACGCAAAATAGAAAATAAATGAAAAATAAAATTTTTTTTGAAAATTTTAAAAATGCTCTAAAATTAAAGTTGTACTGAGAAAATTAGTTTTCCAAAACTTGTTTTCTTCAGACAGCAGCCAATAACTTACACACGAATTTTGGAGCAAATCCATCGAATGGTTTTCGTAAAATATTAATAAAAAAATAATAAGAATTTTTTTTTAAATTTCAAAAATGCTCTAAAATTAAAAGTGCGCTAACAAAATCAGTTTTCAAAAGTTTTTCTTCTTTTAGCAGTCAAAAATAATTTCCATACAAATTTTCAAGTAAATTCTCCAAGTGGTTTACGTGAAATACAAAAAAAAATGAAAAATCGAAATTTTTTTAAAATTTTAAAAATGGCTCTAAAATGAGAACTACTTTAAGAAAACCGATTCAAAAGCACTTATGAGCACAGCAATAACGAGCCCCACTGGAAATTTTTATTATGCTTGAACGTAACAATGCGAGAACCCTTGGCCTGATGAGATTATGAATACTTTGTAAAGATACGCGGCACCTAATGTTAGTTCAACGACAATCTAAATTTTTTTTAAGCCTCCTTAAACTTATTCAAACCGATCTAATGAATTTTGGAAAACTGAAAGATGATTTATTTTTTAAAAGACTGGTTTTCCGAAATTTATATAACTCATTCTAGTAAGTTTTAAAAACCGTCAAAATATTTGTATGAACAGTGAATTTATAACAAACTATCCTGCAAACAGGATGAAAATCTCCCGTTATAAATGCAGTAAAGTATTCTTTTATAAAATTATGCCAAACACTAGGGAAAGGTCCTTGCAAGACCAGTTATTTCTGTAGGTCACACCCCGGTACAGCTAGAGTGCAGCCAGGTTTAACTTTTTTTCAAAAGGAATTTAGTGTATGCGCCATCAATATCCCGACTTTTAAAATTTCGAATTCATTCAGTATCTGTGTTCGATAGACTTACCATACATTAACGTACTTAGAAAATAAAAAAAAAAAAATAAAAAAACTTGGATATTACCAGACTACACCAGCGCACCTGGGTATAGCCAGGCTACACCAGCACGCCCGGGAATATAGCCAAGCTATACGAGCGCGCCAGGGTATATAGCCAGGCTACACCAGCGCGCCTGAGTATAGGCAGGCTATACCAGCACGCCTGGGTATATAGCCAAGCTATACAAGTGCGCCTAGGTATATAGCCAGGCTACACCAGCGCGCTTGGGTATAGCCAGGCTATACGAGCATGCCCAGGTATATAGCCAAGCTATACCAGCGCGTCTTGGTAAAGCCAGGCTGCACCAGCGCGCCTTGGTAAAGCTAGGCTACACCGCTGTTCCTTGGTATAGCTAGAATATACCAAGAATAGCCAGGCCTCACTAGCGAATTTAATTTTACCAAAAATTGCGACTCCATATTTTCAAAATATTTTTCCCTCTCTTATGAAGGTGGAGCTTCTCTATACACGACAAAAAGCATTGTCAATATAAAAATTCTTACAAAAGATATTAGCAAATGATATTTTAGTATTATTGTAAACTAAATTGTAGTTCTTAATAGTAAAAGTGAAAAATTAATCGAAATATTTAATGTTCAAACTTACTGTTAATTTTGATAAAAGCTCCGATTTGATCCCACTTTCGAGCTCTTTTGTAATAATTTTTATATTGACAATGCTTTTTGTCGTGTATAGACAAGCTCCGCCTTAAGAAAGGGAAAATATTTTTGAACGTAGGGAGCCGCCATTCTTGGTAAAATTAAATTTGCCAGTGAGGCCTGGCTATTCTCGTATATCCTAGCTATACCAAGGAATACCGGTATAGCCAAGCTTTACCATGGCACGCTGGTGTAGCCTGGCTTTACCAAGGCGCGCTGGTATAGCCTGCCTATATGCCCAGGCGTGCTTGTATAGCCTGGCTATACCCAGGCGCGCTGGTGTAGCTTGGCTATATACCCAGGCCTGCTCCTATAGCCTGGTTATACCCAAGCGCCGGTGTAGCCTGGGTATAGCCAGGCTATACCAGCATCCCTGGGTTATTGGGTTATTGAGTATAGCCAGGCGCCGGTGTAACCTGAGTATAGCCAGGCTATACCAGCACGCCTGGGTTATTGGGTTATTCAGTATAGCTAGGCTATACCAGCACGCCTGGGTTATTGGGTTTTTCGGTATAGCCAGGCTATACCAGCACGCCTGGGTTATTGGGTTATTGGGTTATTCGGTATAGCCAGGCTATGCGAGCACGCCTGGGTATATAGCCAAGCTACTCAAGCGTGCCTAAGTATATCTTGGCTACACCAGCGTGCCTAGGTATAGCTAAGCTATACCAGCGCACCTTGGTAAAACTAGGCTACACCGCTGTTCCTTGGTATAGCTAGAATATACCAAGAATAGCCAGGCCTCACTAGCGAATTTAATTTTACCAAAAATTGCGACTCCATATTTTCAAAATATTTTTCCCTCTCTTATGAAGGTGGAGCTTCTCTATACACGACAAAAAGCATTGTCAATATAAAAATTCTTACAAAAGATATTAGCAAATGATATTTTAGTATTATTGTAAACTAAATTGTAGTTCTTAATAGTAAAAGTGAAAAATTAATCGAAATATTTAATGTTCAAACTTACTGTTAATTTTGATAAAAGCTCCGATTTGATCCCACTTTCGAGCTCTTTTGTAATAATTTTTATATTGACAATGCTTTTTGTCGTGTATAGACAAGCTCCGCCTTAAGAAAGGGAAAAATATTTTGAACGTAGGGAGCCGCCATTCTTGGTAAAATTAAATTTGCCAGTGAGGCCTGGCTATTCTCGTATATCCTAGCTATACCAAGGAATACCGGTATAGCCAAGCTTTACCATGGCACGCTGGTGTAGCCTGGCTTTACCAAGGCGCGCTGGTATAGCCTGCCTATATGCCCAGGCGTGCTTGTATAGCCTGGCTATACCCAGGCGCGCTGGTGTAGCTTGGCTATATACCCAGGCCTGCTCCTATAGCCTGGTTATACCCAAGCGCCGGTGTAGCCTGGGTATAGCCAGGCTATACCAGCATCCCTGGGTTATTGGGTTATTGAGTATAGCCAGGCGCCGGTGTAACCTGAGTATAGCCAGGCTATACCAGCACGCCTGGGTTATTGGGTTATTCAGTATAGCTAGGCTATACCAGCACGCCTGGGTTATTGGGTTTTTCGGTATAGCCAGGCTATACCAGCACGCCTGGGTTATTGGGTTATTGGGTTATTCGGTATAGCCAGGCTATGCGAGCACGCCTGGGTATATAGCCAAGCTACTCAAGCGTGCCTAAGTATATCTTGGCTACACCAGCGTGCCTAGGTATAGCTAAGCTATACCAGCGCACCTGGGTATAGCTAGGCTACACCAGCGCGCCTGGGTATAGCCAGGCTACACCAGCGTGCCTATGTGAAGCCAAGCTACACCAGCGTGCCTGGGTATGGCTAGGCTACACCACACGGAAAAAAGTTTTCACCGGTAAAACTAATGCTAAATTCGATTAGATGTTTAAATTCCAATGCTAGTGTGTTCTAAAGTAATGAATGGCATTAATTTTTTTCGCTCTATTGACAGCACAAATAAAATTCATACCAGTGTCGTATTTTCTAGTGCTATAAATATTTATTTTCGATAACTGACGCGTGAATTTACAGTGCCACCTTTGGCACGGTTTTTTCGGGTGCCAAGCACGTTAAATAACGGCGCTGGTGTATGTTTGTGTATACGAATTTTCGATTGTAGCAGTGTGCACGATTGTGAAGTTTTACACAAAAGTTTTTCTATTTATTGCATAGGAAATAAGTGCCAAATGGATAATTTTATACAAAAAATATTAAATGTTAAATATTAAATATTCTATGTTACTTTTATGAGAAGTTACATAAAAAAAATGAGAAAAAATTGCAAGTTTGTTTCGACCAGTTTTCACGTATAATTTCGTACTAAAATAACTAAATAACTTTTCTTGAAAAAGAAATCTTGTTGAACTTTGAACATAAAACTCTGTCATTATGTTATCACAGACATGTATATATATGTATATATATATATATATATATATATATATATATATATATATATATATATATATATACATACATACATACATGTATAAATAAATAAAATATAACTGACTTGAAAGATTATTTATGATAGCCATAAGTTGATTTTGTGAAAAAACTGATACCATGCATTAAGAATTTCTCTGTTAATGCGCAGAACTGAAATTTTGATGTTGGCACTGGAAAAAACCGTGCTAGTCGTTAGAATTTCTCTGCTAATGCGCAGAACTTGAATTTTGATGTTGGCACTGGAAAAAACCGTGCTAATCATTGAAAATCAATGTGCTGGACCTTAGAAGGTAAAATAGTAAAACTAGCATTGATTAAAATGATACTGTCATGGTTATTTTCATTATAAAACACGCAATTTTAACCTTCTATTATTTAGCACTAGTTTTTAAGGTGAAAACTCTTTTCCGTGCAGCGTGCCTGGGTATAGCCAAGCTACACTAGCGTGCCTGGGTAAAGCCAAGCTACACCAGCGTGCCTGGGTATAGCCAGGCTACACCAGCGTGCCTGGGTATAGCCAGGCTACACCAGCGTGCCTGGGTATAGCCAGGCTACACGAGCGTGCCTGGGTATAGCCAGGCTACACCAGCGTGCCTGGGTATAGCCAGGCTACACCAGCGCGCCTGGGTATAGCCAGGCTACACCAGCATGCCTGGGTAAAGCCAAGCTACCCCAGCGTGCCTGGGTAAAGCCAAGCTACACCAGCGTGCCTGGGTATGGCTAGGCTACACCAGCGTGCCTGGGTATAGCCAAGCTACACTAGCGTGCCTGGGTAAAGCCAAGCTACACCAGCGTGCCTGGGTATAGCCAGGCAACACCAGCGTGCCTCGGTATAGCCAAGCTACACCAGCGTGCCTGGGTAAAGCCAAGCTACACCAGCGTGCCTGGGTATAGCCAGGCTACACCAGCGTGCCTGGGCATATAGCCAGGCTATACCAGCGCGCCTTGGTATAGCCAGGCTATACCAGCGCGCCTTGGTAAAGCCAGGCTACACCAGCGCGCCATGGTAAAGCTTGGCTATACCGGTGTACCTTGGTATAGCTAGGATATACCAGAATAGCCAGGCCTCACTGGCAAATTTAATTTTACTAAGAATTGCGGCTCCCTACTTTTAAAATATTCTTTCCTCTCTTAAGAAGGCGAAGCTTCTCTATAATCGACAAAAAGCATTGTCAATATAAAAATTTATACAAAATAGCTAAAGAGTGAGATCAAATCGGAGCTGTTTTCAAATTTAACAGTAAGTTTGAACATTAAATATTTTGATTAATTTTTCACTTTTACTATTAAGAGCTGCAATTCAGTTTGAAATAATACTAAAATATCATTTGCTAATATCTTTTGTAAAAATTTTTATATTGACAATGCTTTTTGTCATGTATAGATGAGCTCTGCCTTCTTAAGAGAGGGAAAAATATTTTGAAAATATGGAGCCGCAATTCTTGGTAAAATTAAATTCGCTAGTGAGGCCTGGCTATTCTGGTATATTCTAGCTATATCAAGGAACAGCGGTGTAGCCTAGCTTTACTAAGGCGCGCTGGTGTAGCCTGGCTTTACCAAGGCGCGCTGGTATAGCCTGGCTATACCCAGGCGCGCTGGTGTAGCTTGGCTATACCCAAGCGCGCTGGTGTAGCCTGGCTATATAGCTAGGCGCACTCGTCATAGCTTGGCTATATACCCAGGCGTGCTGGTATAGCCTGTCTATACCCAGGCGCGCTGGTGTAGCCTGGCTATATACCCAGGCGCGCTCGTATAGCTTGGCTATATTCCCGGGCGTGCTGGTGTAGCCTGGCTATACCCAAGCGCGCTGGTGTAGCCTGGCTATATACCTAGACGCACTTGTATAGCTTGGCTATATACCCAGGCGTGCTGGTATAGCCTGCCTATACTCAGGCGCGCTGGTGTAGCCTGGCTATATACCCTGGCGCGCTCGTATAGCTTGGCTATATTCCCAGGCGTGCTGGTGTAGCCTGGCTATACCCAGGTGCGCTGGTGTAGTCTGGTAATATCCAAGTTTTTTTTTTTTTTTATTTTTTTTATTTTTTAAGTACGTTAATGAATGGTAAGTCTATCGAACACAGATACTGAATGAATTCGAAATTTGAAAAGTCGGGATATTGATGGCGCATACACTAAATTCCTTTTGAAAAAAAGTTAAACCTGGCTGCACTCTAGCTGTACCGGAGTGTGACCTACAGAAATAACTAGTCTTGCAAGGACCTTTCCCTAGTGTTTGGCATAATTTTATAAAAGAATACTTTACTGCATTCATAACGGGAGATTTTCATCCTGTTTGCAGGATAGTTTGTTATAAATTCTTTGTTCATACAAATATTTTGACGGATTTTAAAACTTACTAGAATGAGTTATATAAATTTCGGAAAACCAGTCTTTTAAAAAATAAATCATCTTTCAGTCTTCCAAAATTCATTAGATCGGTTTGAATAAGTTTAAGGAGGCTTAAAAAAATTTAGATTGTCGTTGAACTAACATTAGGTGACGCGTATCTTTACAAAGTATTCATAATCTCATCAGGCCAAGGGTTTGCGCATTGTTACGTTCAAGCATAATAAAAATTTCCAGTGGGGCTCGTTATTGCTGTGCTCATAAGTGCTTTTGAAACAGTTTGGCATCACTTTTTAGAATATTTTCTTATTTTTAAATTTCCCTCATTCTCTCGCTACTGTGAAAGCACTATCAGCAACAAAATGGTTATCTTTACGATTAAAAGCAATTGCTTTTGAAATTGAAGAGGTAAGACTTAAGAAGGGGCCGAACTATCTGTCTCTGTCTAATAGCGTTTTTCATTATTTATATAAACACTATCCTTCATAACAAGAAAAAAATAGTAGCCCCCGCTAGATATTAGTATAATTAGTAAATTTTGTAATAACAATCAAATTTTTTACCGCATAGTTTTTGACTAATTAGAGACCTACTAGCAATTTAGAATATAACCTATCTTTTTTTGGTAGGTCTCTAATTATTCAAAAACTACGCAGTAAAAAAATTTGTTTGTTATTACAAAATTTACTTATTATACTAATATCTAGCGGGGGCTGCTATTTTTTTTTGTTATATCGGATAGTGTTTACATAAATGATGAAAAACGCTATTAGACAAAGACAGATAGTTCGGCCCCTTCTTAAATAAAAATTATTCATTGGATAAAAAAATTTTAATTTGTTTTGTTGTTTCAGATTTATAAAAATATTATTCCAATGAAACCATTAACTGAAACTGAAAAAGAAAATTTTAAATCAGCAACAAAATGCTTCATTTGTGAAGAAATTTTTTCAGACTCAGATATAAAAGTTCAAGATCATTGTCATCTAACTGAAAGGTATTGTTGAATTGATTAAAATTAAAAATGGATTGAGTGTTTGAAGAAAAATAATATTGTAGTTTCAGAAGTGCTGCACATAGTTCATGTAATTTGAAATTCCCAATTTCAAAAAATATTCCTGTTGTATTTCATTATTTGAGTGGATACGATGCTCATTTCATCATCACGGACATAGCCAATTCTTTCCCAGAAGGGCTTCAAGTTTTACCACTTAATATGGAAAAGTACATTGGGCTTATAAAAAAAGTTAGTGGAACGAATATTAATTTGCGGTTTATTGACTCATCTAGATTTTTGAGTTCCAGTTTAGATAAATTAGCTTCTTATCTTGATAAAAATGATATAAATATTTAAAAAAAACATTTTACCGAAGCGGATACATTTGAAAAATTTGAATTAATAACTAAAAAAGGAATTTTTTCTTATGAATATATAAAAAATATTAATGTTTTTAACGAATCTCTTTTACCTCCAAAAAGAAAAATTTTTTTCACCTCTAAATGATTCAAATATTACAGACAAAGATTATAACCATGCACAAAATGTATGGAATTCTTTTCATGTTAAAAATTTGGGTGAATACAGCGATTTATATTTGAAAACTGATGTATTGGTTTTAGCTGCTATTTTTGAAAATTTTAGAGAAAAATCAATTAATACTTATGGATTAGATCCTGCTCATTATTATAGTTTACTAGGTTTTACATGGGATGCTATGCTTAAATATACAAAAATAAATTTAGAAATATTAACAGACATTGATATGGTTATATTCACAGAAAAGGGTATAAGAGGAGGTATAAGCCAATGTTCAAATAGATTTTCAGAAGCTAACAATAAATATATGCTTGACAGTTATGATACTAATAAAGATGATGTGTATATATCTTACTTTTATGTAAATAATTTATATGGTTTAGCAATGTCTCAAGCATTACCACTTGAAAATTTTTCTTGGGTAAATGATTTTTAAGCAATAGATTTTATTAATCACAAAGATGATGCAAATACAGGATATATTTTAGAAGTAGATTTAGAGTATCCAAAAAAATTACATGATTTACATAAAGATTTACCTTTCTGTGCTGAACATTGTTTAAAAACAAATAAGTTAATTACATCCTTATACGATAAAAATTCATATGTAATGCATAAAAAGACGCGCAGTCTTTTCCAACGAATTTTTATTTAAATTTGTTGGATGTTTTAGAAAAAAAAGGACGTATTCCTTTTCCTTTGAAAATTATCTGATTATGAATTTTTATTTAATTAATTCTGTTTGAATTTACCCTTTTTGAAATATAAGAAGATTGACACTTGATTTTAATTTTAAACTTTGAAATTTCTAACTAATTTGAATTTAAATTTACACTGAATTTACTTTATTGCAAAACTTTACACACAAAAGAACTATTATTTTATTAAAGAAAAAAGATGAATTTATTGATGCAAATGCAACTAACCTTGCGATTATAGTTGCCTTTGTTTTATTTGACCTTTATTCTGAATTTACAATTTATTATATTAAGGAAGGAATTCATTCAATAAAACACTGATGTAAAGGGAAAAAGCCTTTCGGCATAAAAAACCCTTGATTTATTATCCTATAAAATCACACACTATTTGACGCACGGTTTGATTTTGTTCGTACGCACTCACGCAAAAAGAGATAGAATAGACAATGCGAATTTATATAGCCGCGGCTTAGGTGGGCGAAGGTGATACGTTGATTCGCAATCGACCGTTCATCGCTTAGCGGAAACTCCACTTGACAAAGCTTCTGATCGCTTTGGGAAAGGAAGAGAGGTTACAAAAGAGATCTGATGTTCTCGCGAGAGACTAAACCGCTCGAGGCGATGTCACGCTTGATACTGAATTATTTTTCCGTGGCACTTGAAAAGTCTCCCTGTTCTCTCACCCCTTTTTGTCTATGAGCTGACTTAAGGGAGGTGAGAACAGGCGACTGTAAAGTGCTGCCGCTCATCATTGCTTTTAATTTTGACATGAATTTGTGTTGCGACGCAATAATGCATTATAGAAATTTAAAACAAGTATTAAAAGCAAGAATAGAATTATTAAAAATTCATAAAGTTTTAAAATTTAAACAAAATACTTGGTTAAAAGATTACATTGATTTGAATACACAACTCCGCAGAATATCAAAAAATAATTTTGATAAAAATTTGTATAAAATGATGAACAATGCAGTTTTCGGTAAAACGATGGAAAATGTTAGAAATCGAGTAGATGTAAAATTAATTTCAAGCGTAGAAGGTAGATATGGTGCGAAATCATACTTATCTAGTCCATATTATAAACGTTTCAAAATTTTTAATAAAAATTTGGTTGGAATTGAAATGCATAAAAAATGTGTAAAATTAAATAAACCATTATACGTTGGTATGAGTATTTTAGATATTTAAAAAATTTATCTTTATGGTTTCCATTATGATTTTATTCTTCCTGTGTACAAAGATAAATGTAAATTATTGTATACGGATACTGACAGTTTAATTTATGAATTCCGAGATAAAGATATTTATAAATTTATAAAAAGTAATATTTACAAATTTGATACAAGTGATTATGAAATTGAAAATCAATTCAATATTCCATTGAAAAATAAAAAAATTATTGGATTAATGAAAGATGAAATGAATGGAAAAATAATAACGAAATTTGTTGGATTGAGATCTAAAGTTTATGCTTTAGAAACTTATGAAGAAAGTCTAATCAAAAAAATAAAAGGAGTCAAATATTGTAAACAATTATCCATAAAAGATTTTAAAGATTGTTTAAAAGACTTTAAAATTAAAAATGTTAATCAAAAACATATTAAATCGAAATCTCATCGAGTTTATACTACAGATGAAGTGAAAGTTGGATTACCTCCGTACGATGATAAACGATGTTTAATAAATAATTGTTATGATACATTACCTTGGGGTCATTATAAGGTGTTGGATAAAAAATAAAATAAAGTAATTTAAAACAAAAATCATTTATTTTATAACCTTTACGTATAAGTTGTTTGGGTATTTTAGTATAAGTTTGACACAAATAAAAACTGTCGACCAATGAATGTGTTCCCATACAAAAATATTCACGAATTATAGCTTGATTGTAACAACTCACATCATCAAAAATGAATATAAAATATGGTTTAACTTCCTTCGATGAAGGGATTTTATCGAATGCTTCGAAAGTATAAAATCCAATTTCCGGAAGTTAAGAAAATACTTTTTTCAAAAAACAATATTTTGATTGGTTCAATGATTTACAATAAACATAAATATTTTCAAAACTTAATACATTAGCGTTTTGAATTAAATTAATCATGACGTTTGTTTTCCCACACCCTGAAGGACCATATGAGAGTTTGAATTGAATCAGGTAAAAGTTGTCCATGTTTATCACTTTTTTTGTCTTCAACGCCATCTATATTTTCAATTTCAATAGAGCATGGTTGTTTAATAAACTTCATGCTTGGGAGGTATAAATACGACTGCAAAAGTGGGCAAACAGTTTAAAATGTTCTTTCTCTTCACAAACGACGATCAAGATACTCTTCAAATAAGTGCTGATCAACTGAAATATATTTCGAAATTTGTTCTAGTGAATTACATGGAAAAATACATTGAACAATTGTGGGATAAACTGCCAGCTCACCTTCAATTCGATCAAGAAGTTAGAGCTTGTTTAACTTGTAAGCTTCATTATAATACTGGAAGAGACCACATTGACGGACCTCCTCCTTTAATTAAAAATTGTGGAACATGTCAGATGCAGTTGAGACGTTGCCTGAGCAACAAGAGTTAAATTGGATTTTTCAAGGAAAACCATCAAAAATTAGTTGATTATATAAATGAACTTAAATAAATATGTGAATTCTTCTAGATCCTTCCACGATAAATTTTCCGTTGGAATTACTCGTCGTTGAAATAAACACCGAAGACTCTTGCATTTGTAATTCACCAGTCATAATGAATGCACTAGAAAAATTTCTCACATCAATTAAAAAGAAACAGTTGAAAAAGAAAAGAATAGGAGGTGCTGGAATAAAAAAAGAGTTGTTAAAAACAAGAAAAAAGTGTGAGTATTAAAAGTACCTGCTAATATACAAGGAAGTGGTGTCAAAAAAGTTTCAAAGAAAAATGTTAAAAAATAATAAAGCTACAACAAATTTTCAATTATATAAAGCAGCAAAATCTTTAAAAATACCTTATTTCCGAGGAATTTTCAGTAGAAATAATCTTCCTCGTCAAGGTCTGGAAAAATTCGAAACAGCAATAGTTAATCTTGATGATCGAAAAGGAAGAGGAACATATTGGGTTGCTTATGTAAAAAATCGTTCACGTATAGATTATTTTGATAGTTTTGGTAATTTACAACCACCACTGGAAATAACAAAATATTTTGGTCCTAAGACACACATATTTTACAATTATAAGAGGTATCAAAGGTTACATGAACAGAATTGTGGTCAGTTGTGTTTGAGATTCCTTCGAGAGGAGACGTTAGTAAAAAGTTGATGATTTTATACGATGACAATTCTTTGGGTCACGAGAAAATAAACTTGAAAAGAAAAAGACATAGACGTCTAGATCTATCATTAAAAAATAAACTCTTTTTAATAAGACTCGGTTTTAAACTAGTGAAAAATGGCACTTAATTTTACTCAAGAATGGCCTGAAGATAATAAAATTATAAAATGGCAGTACCAAGCATTTTATCCTTCGGAAACATCTATTAAACCAAGACAAGACGTTCATATTGTCATTCAAAATCCTGAAATTTTAGTGCTTCCAAATGAAGCATATATACATATTACTTATAAAGTTATATAAAAGATGATGAAACACCTATTGCTACAGAAATTTGGAATAATGGACCTCTCCAGTTTTTTCAGACTTTAGATTTAATTTTAATAGTAAAGAAATCGATAGATGTAATAATCCTGGAATCTCAACTCTAATGAAAGCATATCCATCTTGGAATTATGATAAAAAAACATCTTTTCTATCTCTGCCACCTAATTATTCTCAGAGTTCACAATTCCTTCAAAATACTTTAGGTCTCGGTTCTGCCGCGATTCTACTAACATATTTATACGGATTCGCAGAAGATATTTAACGCAAGACATGAATTGATAGCAACAATTTCATCTAAAGAAAAAAATAAAAAATCTGGTAGCAAAATTAGGACTTGGTGAAAATATAGAATTAAAAACTATTGTGCTGTATATGCCAGTTTTGGAAGTTAATGATGAAGAAAGAATAAAAATGTTACAAATTCTACAAAGTGGTATTTATTCACCTGTTCAGTACAGATCTTGGGAGTTAAATGAGTTTCCATTGCCACAATCAATAAGCGGTATTTGGAATATAAAAGTAACGTCTGAAATTGAAAAACCAAGATTCGTCATATTTGAGATACAAACTGACAGACAAAATACCACGGGAAATAAACCACAGGATCCCGCAAAGTTTGACTATAATCTTTTAACAAATTGTAAACTATTTTTAAATGGAAATAAATACCCTTATGAACCTCCGAATATAAATCGTCATCTGTAACGGTATTCTACCGTGTTTGAATCTGGCGCGCTTAGGTATCAAAATATAATAAATGCTCAGTCATATGTCTCGTCTAAGATGAGAAAAGAAGTACGTATCTTGACGACCGGCACGCGAAAGAGAAGCTCGTCGACCGCGAGGTGCTTCAGAGAGTTTCCGCCTACCGTTGCGTTAGCACGAAACCTAAGCCGCACTGTGCTCCTTTCGAGATTTCGCCACGTGGTCTTATAATACGTTGGACTAAGTTCGCAATTGATAGCGCGTAACGTTGTCTTCGATAAAAGTCATTAGTTTATTTCGACTAGCGTATCGTGTTATATTGGCTAGTTGCAACTCTCAGTAATTCTTTCCGTAGAGTTTTGCTTGACCGCTTTTCGCGCGTCTTAGCGGTCAGCCATTAAGTGCGAGCAAATACGTTGATCGGCGTGTATAAGATTCCACCGATCTACGTCCAGACAACCACGTTGGTAGAGCTCAGCGGAATTCAAGGAACGGGACGAGACGTGTTCCACCGATCTACTCCAGAGCATTTACGTATTGGTTACGTACAAGGGAGAAGCTACGGTAACGGGCGAGCGCCATCTACGTGCACCTAGGTAATTAGTGTAAGCTGGCCAGTGCGTTATTGTAAGTATAATTATACTGTGCGATATCCAAGTGTCTCTTCCTTGAGAGGTACTTGTTCGAGTATATTGTATCATCGGTTATATAACCGATCAGCGTCATAAGCGAATACTATTTAGTTCGCGACGCGCCCTCCCTTTGCTCACTCTCTCATTAGACGCGTGCATCACTTTTCATATATTATACAGTTCCATTTTCGTTTAATTTATATCTTTATTATATTTATATTTTTCTTGTAATAAATTAATTTTGTTTTTTATTGAAACGTGCTTGTAATTAATTTATATTGCCTGACTATATTTAACATAAAATATATTTCCCGTTGCTCACTCCGATGCCTCCGCGGTCCTTGTGAGCAGTTATAAATTAATTAGTTACGTAATATCATATGATTTAATATAACGTACTTTGGAACCTGCTTCACGAAGGAAAACTGCGCTACCGGCAACGCATCTCTCAATCAGGTAAGAGAGAAAGAGAGACGCAGTGTATGCAGCAAGCGACAAGTATATCTCATAAGATTCTGTCGTTTATTAATAGGGTTGATTAGCTAGCACAATCGGAGTTTGCTGCGTAATATTTAGAAAATTCTTACAATTTCCAGCAACTCTGCATAAAATTAAATTTAGAGACTTAGCTAAAATTCATATTAATTTAAAGCTAATTTTTTTTTGTAACGGGCAAAATAACCGTTACAAAATGGTGCCCAACAAATAGATGCGTCAACGAGATCAGGCTTTTACGCGCTGTCTAATAAATCGAAATTTGCTAATGGCGTCGAGTGTGTAGCTGGCGTCGACGCCAACTAGCTTTACGTTGTTCATAAAGGATTTTATATCAAAGATGGCGTTTAATTATAGTTAAAGTTTGATATTTAAAATAGCAAGTGTCAAGAAATTTTTTTCTTTTGGAAATCGAACTATTCTTAATCAAAGACAAATAAATTCTGAATTGACGTTAAATTTTTTTTTCACGTTTCGTAAAATAAAATTAATATTAAATCATTGTAAAAGCTAGAGAAAAAAGCGGATGGTGCAAAAAGCTGTTTCCATTATTAGCATCTCAAATTTCATGTCTCAGTGACGACGAAGACAATATTTTCCGCTTATGTGGTGTACATTCAAAATCAGATCATTGCAACAAACATCAGGGTTTGTGTGCATTGAATAATGTTAAAGTAATGAGTAAAATCGTTGATTATGAATAAAAAAGTACATTTCAATCCAATCGTCACTGTAAAGAACTTGTGTGTCTGGAATTTTGCGAGTTTACAAGCAAGAAAAGGTTATTGGGGCGAAGTTGCTAGAGATCGTTACTGGTTTCAACGTCGAATCGGAGAATTCGATACAAATTTCGGAAATATTATTGAAGAGAAATGGAAAAAATTGAATTCAACGATTACGAAATAAATAAGCGAAATATTATTATACTTCTACTAATTATTGTATTATTTACTATCGAAATGAGTTTATTATTTTATATTTATGGTTAAATAATGAATTTCAAGTTAAAATTGAAAATTTATCTTATAAATTGTCAGAGAATATAATTAGGTGGGAAGCTGAAATGGATAGTATTTCTAAAAGAATATCTGATTTAGAATATACTGCTTGAAAAAAAAATTGTATTTAAAGTTATCTTATATTTATCAATAATTTTAATAAATATTTATTTCTATTTTATAATAAATATTCAAATAGAATTTTATTACATTTCCAACAATCTACGAAATGATATTGTAATTTTTAATAATAATTTAAGAAATATTGTCAAGCTTATAAATGATATTGAAACTTAATTAATAAAAAAAATCATGATTTTTAAATTTCATTGTTGATTATTAAACAGACCAGTTTCTTAAAGCGTTTCCCACTTCCATCTTAAGGTCATGCTCTTTGCTTCAAGGCTCCCTTCATTGTATAAATTTCATCATTCTTTATTTTCAAAGAGTTAAGTTCATCGTAAATAGTAGCATTTTATGTAGAAATAAGATTTTATTTTAATTGTATAAATTTTAACTATTTGATGGCTCATTGCGGATTTTGTCATTTTCGGTTATTCTTTATTTTTAAATTTTTCTAAATTTTAAAATATCTTAAAATTAAAACAATTTTTAAGAAATATTTTTTATTATTTATATAATTTTCTCTTTTCATGGCTCGTTGCTCCAAGGTTCCCGCCAAAGTCATTCTCCTAGATTCCCCCCTCCGCCTTGGGGGTGGTGGTGGGGTGGTCCAGTACCTGCGTTGTCTCCCTACTTGCGGGAATGTCAGTCTCGTCACACGATGATAATAAGGAATGTAAGAGGATTCCTTCTCAATGTAGTGAAAGCGGCTTTGCCTTCAAGCCAATTTGAAGACAAAGCCGCTTTCAGACTTTGTTCAATTCTTCTTTTGCACGGGGGGTCTTTCCTTGCCTTTGGAAGTATGTACGCATTGCGTCATTAAAAAAGTGTCCTGCACCTTTATTGCCTAAGGATTTCAGGTCCATAGCAATATTTTGTTTTTTTTCAAAGGTCCTTGAGAAGATTGCTCATGACCAATTGCAAGAGTACGCTACGACACATAGAATACTTAAGATAAGAAACTCGTCACGTTACTACTTTTATTTGACTTTAGTAAGGTATTCGACATGATCTCGCACTCCAAACTACTCGCGAGGCTAAGGTTGCTGGGGTTTTCCAAGGCTGGACTCGAGTGGATTAGCTCCTATTTATCAGGTAGGAAACAAATGGTTTCCGCACATTCAAAAGAGGAATCGAATTGGCTAACAACCAATTCAGAAGGTCCGCCGGGTTCAGTGCTGGGGCCTCTGTTGTTTTGCCTTTACATTAATGACATACGTGACACTCTCGGCTCCGGTTGCGTTGAGCACCTATTATATGCGGATAAGCCGCAAAATTATACGCAGGTCTCTTATGAGAATGTGAATGAAGGTATTCGTATTCTGCAGAGGGTGGCCAAGGCGGTGTTAGAGTGGGCTGTCGATGCTTCTCTCACATTAAATGCAAGCAAAACTAAGGCGATCGTTTTTGGCAATGGTCGATTTATTGACGACTTTTCTTCTAGTGAGCCAAAAACGATTGAGCTTGAGGGTGGTGTCGGCATATCTTTCTCTGATGCCGTTACGAACCTTGGTGTTGTGCTTGACTCTAAGCTATTATGGGAGCCACACATTAATATGTTGACTAATAGTACATTACGCAACTAGTGCGCGAAACAGGTGATTCACACACGAGTCGAGCTTTTCGCCCGAGCGAAGCGAGGGCGAAAAAAAAGACGAGTGCATGAATCACCTGTACCGCGCACGTGTTGCGTATACTATTTTTTAACACATCGTGAGCGAAACACGATTATTTTTGCGATTACTTACCGAGCGGAGCGAGACGAGTCAATTTGTCACCCGAGCGTAGCGAGGGTGACAATTAGACGAGTAGATAATAAATAAATGATAAATCATAAATATTTACAACTGCATCATTAATACAATAAATATTTTTATGTTTGCGAATAAAAACTTTTATTTACATTTACTTATTAGAGAAGATTTCTGATTTATAATAAATTCAAAAAAGCAAATTAAAATGCTCATTATTTAGAAGATTTTTCTGGATTAATTGTTGACTAGCTAAAGTTGTAAGTTGTTCATTAGAACAGTTTCTGGAATTAACTGTCAAAAAAGTTGAATTTTTTCTCAAGAAAATTCTAAAAAAAAATTAAACGTTCATACTTAAAAAAATTTAGTTTTTTTTTAATTCTAGGATATATCTTATATAGTAAAAGTGACGTATATGTTATATATATGTTACTCTTATATCTGATATATGTTATATTTTAAAAGTGACTAAATGTTTAACATCAATTCTACCTGTGAAAAACATTATGAGTAAATATTTACTATCTAAATCAACTTTATAATTGATGAAAGTAAAATCTTTTTGAAAAATATCATTTAACCACTCCTTTACATATGAAACAATTACCCCTTTTTATTTTTGGCACTAAAAAAATTTTGTTTCGAATTTCCTGTCAAAATAACCTTATATGACGTAAATATCGAGGCTAAGTCCGCAAAACAATTGTGAATCTTGTTGTCTAAAAAAAAGCAACATGGCGTACATGTTTCGCACATTATGAAAAAATATTAGGTTTCGCACATGCAAAACAAGCATGAGAAGCCGTGTTTCGCGCACAGAGTGTTAAAAAAATGGCTGCGTACTGATACGAGGAGACAGTATTTTATGGCTGCACTTATGTACAAAATCGTGCGTATAAATACTCCCGAGTATCTAGTTAGTCTCTTTACTAGATATGTACTCAGGATTTTACGGTGCTCTTCATGCGTACTGAGACTGAAAGGCATTCCTTCAATATAAAATAAAGAATTTAAATGATACAATTTCTAATAAAAAGTAGTAAATTGATAACTTAAAATTATAATTTTTATTATTTCTTTATGAATAAATTATCATTTCTTCTATTTCGCATTAATTTGAACTAGCTTAATTTATCTAGGTCCTACCGTCGTTTACCTAGATTTTCATGTATTATATTATAAATTAGCTAATTTTCAAGAAAAAAAAAATTGCCTCAACTTATGAATTTTTATATTGCAGTTTCGAATCAAATTTAATTTTGATATTTTTATATAAAAGGATCAAACAAAGTTAAAATATGTATATTATGTGTTTCAATACTAATTATATGATCATGATGGATTAAAAATTTGTTGTGCCAAATTCTTTTTAAACCAATGATCTTATGTAAAAGTAAAAATTATTATTAGCAAAATAAATTTAAAGTCTAGATTCAAAAAAGGGTTATATGCTCAAAAATATGTGAAAAAATGGTCCAAGATCGTCTACAGAAACTAAATATGAAAAATTGAGAAATGGATTTTGGAAATGTTTTCTGGATGCAGAAATGTAAAGAAAGCCAAAATTTTGGAGGCCAACGCCCAATATTTCCCTAGTTACAAGCAATTGAAAAAAATCTCTAAAGAAGTCACTAGAATTTCAAACGCTAATAATTCCTCAGCACTGTTAACTATAAGCTTATACCTTTTTTTTAATCAAAGCTGAGCTCAAATTTTTACGGGATAGCACCTATAGCATCTCAAAATATTATTTTTTTCTATAGTCAGCGCATAATAAAGATTGAACCTGAATTTTCTGCTTAAGACATTAATTAATAAGAAAAGCTAAAATTTGGTCCAATCTTTATTACGCTATATCTTTGGGAAAAATACCACAGCCCCACAAAAAAAAAGTATCGAAACCCACGGACCAGACCATATACATCTTATGTTTTTGGGATCGCTAAATCCGAATCCGTGGTCCGTTTGACCCCATCACCTCAGGGTCGAGGTCATTTGTAAGTCAAATCTACGAAATTAGTTGGAACCATATTTTACAGTATATATTTATGTTTTCGGGATCACTGAAACCGAATCCATGGTCCGTTTGACCCCATGACCTCAGGGTCAAAGTCATTTAGAGGCCAAATCTACGAAATTAGTAAAAACCATATTTGATCAGTATATATATATGTTTTTAGGGTCGCTTCATCCAAATCCGTGGTCCGTTTGCCCCCATGACCTTAAAGTCAAGGTCATTTGAACGTCAAATTAACGAAGTAAGTAAAAACTATATTTTATCAGTATATATATATATATATATATATATATATATATATATATATATATATGTTTTTGAAGTCGCTAAATCTGAATCCGTGGTCCGTTTGACCCCATAGCCTCAGGGTCAAGGTCATTTGAAGGTCGAATCAACGAAATCAGTATAAACCATATTTTAACAGTATTCATTCATGTTTTTGTCGTCGCTAAATCTGAATCTGTGGTTTGTTTGACCCCATGGCCTCAGGGTCGAGGTCATCTAAAGGTCAAATCTACGAAATTAGTGGGAACCATATTTTAATAGTATATATTTATGTTTTCGGAATCGCTGAATCCGAATCCGTGGTCCGTTCGACCCCATTACCTTAAACTAAAGGTCATTTTAAGGTAAAAGATACAAAAATAACGTAAAACAAACCTGAATCCATGCCATTTATTTTCTCTCACTATATCTCACACGTTTATCATCAAATGATTGGTGCAAAGGTTTCCCTTCACGTTTTTCCCTAGTGGTTTTACAATCTCTTTTTAACATCCAGCAGTAATCAGCCAGCATACTAGTATCCTATCTACCTTGATAACGCTTCTCCATTACTTGAATGTCTTGGTGAATACACTCTCCTTATTCTTCACTATAATCTCCACACTTGTCAGAAAAATTGTCCAAGTGATTTTGTAAAAAGTGTAATTTATAGTTCATTAGGCGACCCATTTTCCCAAAGTTCTCATCCATTTTGGATACAATTTCTTTGTAATTTAGGCTTCTGCGATTACCCAAGAAGTTTTCGGTAACTTCTTGAAAGCTAAGACATGCAGCTCTTTCAATGTTTGTCATGGAACTAATAAACTGATCATAAGACATCATTTTTCTAATTTCTAGACCATCAAAAATACCTTCTTTCAATTTTGCATCCGATTCATTTGGAAACTTGCTTTCTAAGTATTTTAAGCACTGAACATCTTTATTTTAAGTCTGAACGAATTGTTTCAGTACACCGAGTTTTATGTGTAGTGGCGGAATGAGAACTTTTTGCGGGTCAGACAATGGAGTAGCTATAACCTTACTTTTTCCGACTTCGAGATATTTTCTTTCAGGCCATTTATGATTTGTATAGTGCTTTGCACGGTCTCTACTATCCCATAAGTACAAGAAACATGTTGTCTTCGTAAATCCAGACTGCTGTCCTAACAATATTCCAGAAACACTCAAATCCCCACATATAAGCCATTTATGCTTGTCATACTTAATTTTTTGTATTATAATTTTGAGGTTGTCATATGTTTCCTTCATTGTAGCGCTATTGGAACTGAGGCATAGTGATTCCTGTTGTGTAGTAATACAGCTTTTAAACTTTTGTTCGATAAATCTATGAACAATCTCCATTCTTCGACTTTATATACATTAGGCTTAATCTCATTCAGCAAACCTTTTACATCTTTTAGTCCAGTCATTAAAGCATTTCAGCTGGAAATTTTGTCGGTTAGGATGGATTAACATGAAAATTTGTCAGTAGGTAAAGAATAATCCAAAAAACAAAAGTTATATAATGCCGGTGTGCGCCTTTGTCCAGGGGGCGGGAGCCGCCCCTTCTCGGAGGCGGTGAGAAAAAAAAACCATATAATTCGATGTAAAAATCAATTTAAAGCAAAAAGTTCTTAATGAGTTTTTTTGTTAAATGAATACTTTTCGAGCTATAGGTGATTAAAAATATAGATTTTTAGTGTAAAAAAGCATGTTTTCTGGCGGTTTTTCATGAAATAACTTGAAAAGTTTTAATTTTATCAAAAAAACTCATGAGAAACAAAAATAAAGCTTGTAAAAAAACAAAATGATTCCATTTTTAATCATTATTTTATATACAATACATAAGGAATTATAAATTATTGAATATTAATACTGTTACGCTTGAAACTTTAAGAGCAATATTCAACGTTAAATAACAGAAAAATGGCATACTTTTTGAGGAAAATGTATAGAATATTTTTTGAAGGTATTAAGATTATCTTTTAAATTAATTTTGTTTTAAGTGAATAGTATAAAAATTAAAGGAGTTACAAGGAAAATAAAATTATTTCATATAGTTTGACAATAAAATTTCAATATTAAAACCACTGTCATTAAGACAGGTTTTGAAATATAAGGAAATCCTTTTAGGGTTTATCTTATTTAGGTACCAACTATGTGTTCTAGAAGTTTCAGCAATTTAGGATGCTTATTTTTTAAAAAAATCAAGTTTACATAAGAAAAAAAATTTTTTTATTTTTCAAAAATTCATCCTTTTTTTAAAATATCTCAATAATTAACAGATGTACGTAAGAAGTGCTAAAGTTAAAAAATATAGCTTTTTTTTCATAAATATTTTGTTTTTTTTTTATTTTTGTCCGATAAAAATCAACTGAGATATCAGTGTTAGAATTCTGTAATCAGAGCCAAGTACCACCTATTTTTGGCCCTTCAAACTAAAAAATTTCAAAAAATAAAACTTTTTAAAAATTGATATTTACATGACTTAAAGATAATACAATTACCTACAAAATCCATTTTAGAACAATTAAAAAGCTTAAAAATTAGCGGAGTTATCATAAAAAAACCAATTGTACTTTTTCGGTAAAATTTTCGGAGCGCATAAATTTGTTTATATATATATATATATATATATATATATATATATATATATATATATATATATCATATAAGTATTAACTCAGGTAGAAGAAAAGAAATATATATATATATATCATATAAGTATAAACTCAGGTAGAAGAATTGAAATGAGGCTATGTAACTTGCCGATTTGATATGGGACTGCGAAAGATATACAAATTAATAAATTAGAGAAAGTTAATTTATCTACGTATTTAGAAAATATGCGTTACCAGACCTTTATTAAGGCTACAACTAAAAATAGCGCTGTAAAATTGTCATCATTAGTTCCAACAGTTGATGCTTTATGCGAACATTTTAAAAGAGTATATTTGCAAACGCAAATATGGTTAGGAAATAAAAATATTCTTCCGACAAATTAGGGATGGATCCATAAAGATGGTTTTTTACAGCCTACAAGAATGCTAAACCATCCTGCACCAGAACAGCTTCTAAGAATGATTTTTCGCAACTGTAAGACTACTTGCGGTGCTAATTGCAGTTGCAGAAAATTAGGATTATTTTGTAACTCGACATGTGCACTGCAAATTTATGTGTGTTAATTCCTTCGAGCATATACTACTGGAGGAAGCCTCCGAATGGCAGCAAGCGTTACAAGGCGAAGAGAGAGAAAGCCTCTATTTTGGTACGTGCTGTCTCTCTCTAGCCTGATTTGATTGGCTGCTTCTGTTCCCCACTAAGAAAGTGAGAGAGAGATAGCACGTACCAAAATAGAGGCTTTCTCTCTCTTCGCCTGGTAACGCAGTTAATAGCTGGGAGGCTTCCTCCAGTAGTATATGCTCGAAGGTTAATTCATACACTGATAGTGAGTACTTTTACACGTTTTAGTGTGTAAATTCTATTATGTGTGTAAAAAAACGCACTTATGTGCGTAAAAGTATCGGTATACAGATTTTATGTGTAATTTTACACACATGATCAGTTTAGTGTGAAAATTTACACACATAAATGCGTAAATCTACACATCTATGTGTTTAAAATTTATATTTGTACATTAATACATTTACTGTGATTCATTTTTATTTTACATTAGTAAAGTAGATAAATTTACAGGTAATTACAGTACAACATTAATAATTTTTAATCAAAGTTTTTCTAAAAATATATATTTTAATATTAAATCGTATTAGAACTACAATATTCAATATTTCTAATTTTATATAGTCTTTTATTTTAATTGCCTTAAGTAATTGATGATAATATTTTATTATTTAATAAGAAGTTTAATTAAAATTTTTCATATGAAAAAAAATAATTTTATTGAATCGAATGCATCTATTGAATTAATAATATAAAATTCAGTAATCAATATTAACCTTATCAAATCAATTATTTAATAATAAATTTTTTATACTCGTTAATTTTTTTAAAAAAAAATAATTGTTTATTTGATGAAAAATTAAATTTTTAATAAATAAGGAATTAGATATTCTTTTGATAAAAAATTATTTTACTCATACAAGAAAAATTATTCTACTGATCTTTATTTTTTTTTAATTAGTAATAATTACTCATGATTATTATTATTTATTTCATTTAAATTTAGAAGTGTTTAAAAATAATGAAATTTTCATATTAATAAACCAAAAATATAAGAAATTATCATCACTCATAACAAGCGTTCCGTAGCGTAATAGGTAGCGTCGATGCCTCGCATCCCGTAGGTCGTGAGTTCGCGCCCGAGTCAGGTCGAAAATTTTTTAAGCGTTTTTATAGGCGATATAATTTTAATAGGTTAATTCTTAAAGTGATTGAACATTAAAATTAAAAAATTCCATCACTAAAAATGGAATGCCCATAAATATAATTTTTAATTTTTAATGTATTTCAATCTATTACACGCTTTAAACGTTTGAATTTACGCGTTTACGTGTGTTAAATTAAACATCTAAAATGTGTTATAGATTTAACACACAAAAAAGTGTGTAAAAATGGCGACAGCCGAATTACACACGTAAGTGTGTTAAAATAACACACTTAAATTTGCATTGTGGAACATGCTCCGGTGACAATTGTTTAAACTGCCCTCCGATTACAGATCCAGGAGAAGAAGAAGAAGTCGAAATTGATAATGAATAGAATTTAAAAAAATTTATTTAAAATTTAAGTGAAATATTTGTATTTTTTTATTTTGTTCTTATAATAATAATAATAATAATTTTTAAGTTATGATAGTCTTATAATTTTAACCATAAATAGTCATTTTTAAATGTAAAATACTTAAATATATTCTAAATTCTATAATAAGACATAAAAAATATATTATTAATAGGATAAAAGTTATTAAATTATTAAAAGTACTAAAGACTCGTTTTTTTGGCATTTTATCATCAAGGGTTGTTTTTAAGGGTTGAAATGTTACAATAAAATAAAAATCATTATAAACTGTGAAAAAATGTCTAATTTAATATAAATATGTCATTACAAAATAATTTACATGTTCAAAATTATTTTTTTCTATTTTTCATCGTAAGGGGTAGTTTTTAAGGGTTGAAATAATGTAATAAATTAAAAATTATATCATAAACTTAAAACGTTAATATTTTTCCATAATTGTATCATAAAAATATTTTTTAATATTAAAAACTATATATGCTCTTTTTATTAAGTCAAAGGGATGGTTTTTAAGGGTTGTAAAAATGCTTAATATCATTAATTATGTTCCACAATATTAAACAATATTTATTTTAGACATTCCAAGATTATTTTAATTATTTATAAGCATAAATCGACATTTTTACTATTTTTCAACTTTAAGGGTAGTTTTTACCCCTTTAAAGCAAAAAGCGCACCTCGCCGATATATAACTTTTGATCTGTAGGGTAATATAAGCTTAATCCTAAAGTTTTATGAAAATCGGTGCTAACCGAAAGAATTTCCAGGTTATACACTATTTTTGCCTCCAATGACTGGACTATTTACAATATACTATTTTATCGCCATCGTGATTTATTTCTTCAAAATATGGTTCGAAACTTTTGCTTCTTGTTCTGTAAAAAGATATTTTAGTAGAATTTGCCAACTGATTTATGGCTTTTAAAGATGAAGATAAATGTTCTGCTCCATCTTTGGGTAAGTTGAGCTCTCCAACTAAGTCGTTTGGTTTATTTTGAGTCCATAACTTTATGCCTTTGTCTTTTTGGCCCGCTAGAAGGAAAAGGTTGTCATCGTTGTCATCATCATCATCATCATTGTTATTTTCAATTCTTCATAACTATCGCTTTTATAGGATTTATTTTTTAAATCATTCTTATCAATTGTATCTCCATAAATGCCGTCATGGACTTCGTTGTTATCTCTATCATCATGTTTTTAATCGTCGGAATCTGATTCAATTGATAATCTCTCAAGAAAATCGAATTCTTCATCTCTTCTTGTTTTTTCGATAGGTCTTTTTACAGGAATAACATCAGCATAATTTACAGTAGTTTTGTTTTTACTATTCATTCCGATAATGTTGGTGTCACAGAAGTAACAATCCTCTATTCTATCTGGTTGATGACATTCCATTGGGCTATCAAATTTAACTTTGTCATCTTCTTTTGTTTTATCCCACATGCAAAGCATTTTGCGACATTGTTCGCGGATACTACATGGAGTCCACTTTTCTATATTTACATCTGTTTTCAATTTAAAGCAGGTTTTGTAAATATTTTGAAGATTTTCATTAAAATGTCTTCGAGATTTTAGCGGAGTGAATACTCCACAGACAAAACAAAAAAGATTTCTGTTCTTTGGACAAATATGCCCTCGAGATATAGAAGGTGAATGATCTATGGTCTTCAACATAACCCCGCACGTTAGGGATCCTGGTCCGATCGCAGGTGAGTCTGCTGTTCCGAAGGTGATAACTCTTATACCTCTCCGAAGCTAAGTTTAAGAGCTTTCTGACTTTGACAAGGACAATGTCAACTTGTCGTCGGACACACTACATCTTCATCCTCACACCCTAACGTCCCCCTGGAAGGCAGTGCGCTTCCACTGGCATCGTTATCTTGACAAGCTTATGAGCGGATCCTTTCACACATCCCCATTTGGGGCAGTGTCACCGTCACAGCTTTTGTCGAGGCAACAGGTAAAGGTTATTTTAACAAAAAAAATTCATGTTCAAATTTTTCTTATTTATTTAAACATTTATTTATACGTTTTTTACGTATCACAGAAAACTCTAATGCATTTTAAAATTGTATAATGTACGATCTCACAAATAAGAGAAAATTAAATATGATCTTCCATTCTTTAAAGTAACCTTGTATTCAATTGAAATTATTCAATATTTTACAACAATCCTAAGATACCGTGGATTAGGTTTATTTTGCATGAAATTAATATATTCGACCTTAAAATTACCTTTGTAGATTTGACTTTGAAATTAATTTTGAAGATTTGACCTTGAAATGACCTTTATCCTGATGTGATGGGTCGAACGGACTACGAATTCTGATTCAGCGACCTCAAAAACATACGCTGTCAACAGTCTAGTCAACATGATGACGAAGATAATGACGAAGAAAAAGATGATAAAGTTAAATTTGATAGCCGAATGGAATGGTATCGAGCAGATGGGAGAGAGGATTGTTACTTCTGTGACACCAACATTATCGGAATGAATAGTAGAAACAAAACTACTGTAAATTATGCTGATGTTATTCCTGTAAAAAGACCTATCGAAAAAACAAGAAGAGATAAAGAATTAGATTTTCTTGAGAGGTTATCAATTGAATCAGATTCCGACGATTAAAAACATGATGATAGAGATAACAACGAAGTCCATGACGGCATTTATGGAGATACAATTGATAAGAATGATTTAAAAGATGAATCCTATGAAAGCGATAGTTATGAAGAAACTGAAAATTATGATGATGATGATGATGATGATGATGACGATGACAACCTTTTCCTTCCAGCAGGCCAGAAAAACGAAAGCGTAAAGTTATGGACTCCAAATAAACCAAACGACTAAGTTAGAGAGTTTAACTTACCTAAAGATGGAGCAGAACATTTAGCTTTATCTTTAAAAGCCATGAATTAGTTGGCAAATTCTATTGAAATATCTTTTTATAGAACATGAAGCAAAAGTTTCGAACCATATTTTCAAGAAATGAAACATGATGGTTATGAAATTGTATATTGTAAAGATGTGAAAGGTTTGATGAATGAAATTAAGCATAACGTATATAAAGTCAAAGAATGGAGATTGTTCATTGATTCATCAAACAAAAGTTTAGAAGCTGTATTACTACACAACAGGAACTATTATGCCTCAGTTCCTATAGCGCATACCACTACAATGAAGGAAACATATGACAACCTCAAAATTATGGTATAAAAACTTTAGTATGACAAGCATAAACGGCTTATATCTGGCAATTTGAAAGATTCGGGAATATTGTTATGACAGCAGTCTGGATTTACAAGGACACCATGTTTCTTGTACTTATGGGATAAAAGAGACCGTGCAAAACACTATATAAATCATAAATGGCCTTGAAGACAATCACTCGGAGTCGGAAAAAGTAACGTTATAGCTGCTTCATTGGTTGACCCGAAAAAAGTTCTCATTCCGCTATCACACATAAAACTTGGTGTAATAAAACATTTCGTTAAGGCTTCAAATAAAGATGATCAGTGCTTCAAATACTTGAAAAGCCAGTTTTCAAATAAATCAGATGCGAAATTGAAGGAAGGTATTTTTGATGGTCCAGAAATAAAAAAATGATGTCTTATGATCAGTTTATTAGTTTCATGACAAACATTGAAAGAGCTGCATGTCTTAGCTTCCAGGAAGTTACCGAAAACTTCTTGGGTGATCGCAGAAACCAAAATTACAAAGATATTGTATCTGAAATGTTTGAAAATTTTGAGAAAATGAATCACCTAATGAACTATAAATCACATTCTCTATACAATTACTTAGATAGTTTACCTGACAACTGTGGAGATTCTAGTGAAAAACAGGGAGAGCGTTTTCACCAAGACATCAAAGTAATGGAGGAGCGTTATAAAGGTAGATGGGATACTAGTATGCTGACTGATTACTGCTAGATGTTGAAAAGAGATTGCAAAATCACTAGAAAAAAACGTAAAAGGAAACCTTTGCACCGATCATCTGACGAGAAACGTGTAAGGTATGGTAAGAAAAAATTAATAGCATGAACTTTGAGGTCATGGGGTCAAACGGACCACGGATTCGGATTTAGCGACCCCAAAGACATAAATATATATGCTGTTAAAATATGGTTCCAACTAATTTCGTAGATTTGACCTTCAAATAAGCTTGACCCCGAGGTCCTGGGATCAAACGGACCACGGATTCGGATTCAGTGACCCCAAAAACATAAATATATACTGATAAAATATGGTTCTCACTAATTTCGTAGATTTGACCTTCAAATAAGTTTGACCCCGAGGTCATGGGATCAAACGTACCACGGATTCGGATTCAGTGACCCTAAAAACATAAATATATACTGATAAAATATGGTTCCCACTAATTTTGTAGATTTGACCTCCAAATGACCTTGACCCCGAGGTCATGGGGTCAAATGGACCACGGATTCAGATTCAGCGACCCCAAAAACATGAATATGTACTGTTAAAATTTGGTTCCGACTAATTTCGTAGATTCGACCTTTAAATGACCTTGACCCTGAGGTGATGGGGTCAAACGGACCACGGATTCGGATTCAGCGACCCCAAAAACATTAAATGTATATGGTCTGGTCCGTGGATTTTGACACTTTTTTTTGTGGGGCTGTGTAATATTTTGATATGCTTTAACTGCTATTTCGAAAGGGTTTTAGTCCAGCTTTCATTCAAACACAAGGTTTAAGCTTCTAGCTAACAATGCTGAGGAACTATAAACGTTTGAAAATCTAGTAACGTTTTTAGTGATTTTCTTCAATTGCCTGTAGCTAGGGAAATATTGAGCGTTGCATCGTCCTAAATGTACAACAAATGATAAGAGCGTGCTCTTCTTTATCATTATCATCATCACCTCGGAGTGACAGTACTGCATAATATTAATATGAATGGAGGAGAATTCAATTTTCTTAGAAGGTATACAAAATACGATAATACAAAAAGAATCAGTATGTAATGATATAAAGAAACTTAATAGTAGTAATAATAGAAGCAAAGATTGTATTTTATATATGAATATTAGAATTCTCAATGCTAATTTTAATAAATTACAGATATTTTTAAAAAGCATTGATTTTAAACTAAAAATAATAATATGCTCTGAAACATGGGAATTAAAGGGAGAACGCTGGATTGCTTCAAGAAAAGTTTGACATATTTAAAAAATCATAAGTTCGGACTAGAGAATATGATGTTTAAGTAAGTCAAACTTTGCTTGAAAAAAGCAACAAAATTAATTTGCTCTTATCAGAGAAAATATTGCTTTTTACTATACAAGCTGCGGACAACTCTTAATTTCTATCAATAAACACTAGTTTTTCCAAAAACCTACATTTTTAAATTGGAAAAGGATAGCGAGATCCAACGTCCTCTTAAAATGTTTTTAATATTTTATTTCAACAGGCTATAAAATGTACTACAATGAAAGTTACCTAAATAGATCAAATGGTGTGGTAATATATATAGATGAACATATGAATAAAGTAACAGATATAATTGCAATTGGAAAACTTAAGATTAATAATACTTGTCTTGAACTGAATAATAACAGTTTTCTCGAAATTTCTGCATTACACAGATCTCATGATTTAACAAAAACTGAATTTGTACTAAACATAAAAGACTATCTAGAATTAAAAAAAAAGACTAGAAATCATCTTATAGTTGACCGATTCCATCTCAAATTATGCAGACCGACTGCACCTATCTCTCCGAACTGCTTAAAAATTTTTTATATTATTCTACTTTGAAAATAAGCGTATACGTATTTTTTCATTTTTCAATATCATCAAAAATGCAGTTTTTATGCACTTTTTAAAAATGACTTATAAATTTTCAATTCTCAAAAATCGAAAATTTTTTTTTTTTTTAATCGTTTTTATCCCTGTAGTGATCTTTATAAATAAATTTAGGCTCGTTCAATGCTATAGAGGATGCTCTTTTAATTCCACCGTCTTTTATTTTTTTAACAAAAAAACGGAAGTGCAATTGCACTTTTTGTAAAAAATGAAAAATGCATTTTTCTCAAAAAAGTCATTTTTTTTGTCTCAAATTTTTTTTATGGATAGGTGGCCTTAAGACCTATATTTTCATCGGTGTGGAATTTGGAATATTTTGGTTTAGTAAGAGATATAAAAAAAATTGAGAAAAAAATTTTCATATTTACATAAATGTAAATACGTCATAGATACAACAAATATTTCAGGAGTAAGCGCATTTCAGATATATATATATATATATATTTGTACGTACATAGCTTTTATGCAACTCATAGGTGTTGTGCTGTACATATATATATATATATATATATATATATATATATAGGGCATAAATTTTGCGTTAAGTATAAGAAATTATGTAAAAAAAAGTTCTATTTTTTTTTCCTTTCTTATGAGTTTTGGACTTTTTCTTATTGCGCACTCTTTTATTTTGCTTTGCCTAAAAACTTCAATATCTTCTTTTGGCAGTAAGATTAATTTAATAGCGTCAGTGTTAGGTTGAACTTTTTTTACAAAAGCATTTGCATCTTGTATTGATTCAACATGACAATTTTGAAGATTATGTCTGGTTGCATAGTGTTTTACTAATCCACCGACGCCATCAACCGCACCTTTCCCATGCCCCGTAGCTGAAAACAACCATTTTTGATTGTTAGAAGCTTTTTTCATTTCATGTTTACAAAATTTACTTCAAAATGTTTACATGAAATGAAAAAAGCTTCTAACAATCAAAAATGGTTGTTGTCAGCTACAGGGCATGGGAAAGGTGCGGTTGATAGTGTCGGCGGATTAGTAAAACACTATGCAACCAGACATAATCTTCAAAATTGTCATGTTGAATCAATACAAGATGCAAATGCTTTTGTAAAAAAAGTTCAACCTAACACTGACGCTATTAAATTAATCTTACTGCCAAAAGAAGATATTGAAGTTTTTAGGCAAAGCAAAATAAAAGAGTGGCTTAAGACCCCTAAATTGGCCGGCATTCAAAAAACCCACGTATGGAAAGTAAAAGTAGGGACAAAGAAAAAATTGTATATGGCTCGAACTGCTGCTCATCCTTTCACAAAATTATTAAATAAAGAGAAAAAAAAGAAAAGAAAAATTACGTCAAAGAAGAATGTGCGCAATAAGAAAAAGTCCAAAACTCATAAGAAAGGAAAAAAAAATAGAACTTTTCTTTTACATAATTTCTTATACTTAACGCCAAATTTATGCACTATATATATATATATATATATATGTACAGCACAACACCTATGAGTTGCATAAAAGCTATGTACGTACAAATATATATATATATATATATATATATATATATATATCTGAAATGCGCTTACTCCTGAAAAATTTGTTGTATCTATGACGTATTTACATTTATGTAAATATGAAAATTTTTTTCTCAATTTTTTTTATATCTTATACTAAACCAAAATATTCCAAATTCCACACCGATGAAAATATAGGTCTTAAGGCCACCTATCCATAAAAAAAATTTGAGACAAAAAAAAATGGCTTTTTTGAGAAAAATGCATTTTTCATTTTTTACAAAAAGTGCAATTGCACTTCCGTTTTTTTGTTAAAAAAAATAAAAGACGGTGGAATTAAAAGAGCATTCTCTGTAGCATTGAACGAGCCTAAATTTATTTATAAAGATCACTACAGGGATAAAAACGATTAAAAAAAAAAAAAATTTTTCGATTTTTGAGAATTGAAAATTTATAAGTCATTTTTAAAAAGTGCATAAAAACTGCATTTTTGATGATATTGAAAAATGAAAAAATACGTATACGCTTATTTTCAAAGTAGAATAATATAAAAAATGTTTAAGCAGTTCGGAGAGATAGGTGCAGTCGGTCTGCATAATTTGAGATGGAATCGGTCAGTTGGTGATTTTAACATAATTCTAACAGGCATTGATGTTATAAATCAAAAATATTTAAACAACTTTATGGAACATGAATACAGGCCAGGTTTTCAGGGAGTACCCGAACAGCACAAAAACGTTTCAGAAACGTTTTCTGGTAAACTTATATACTTTTGTAAATTTCGACAAAAATACGTATTTAAAACGTAAAATATGTCCGCATATTTTAGATTCTCAAGAGTAATATAACGTTTATGGAACATTTAAGAAACGTTTAGAAAACGTTTTCTCGATGAAAATTCACGCAAGCTTGAATATCCAAACGTTCCCTTAACGTTTAAAAAACGTTTTATTAGGTATAATTTTTTTCTCTATATAATAATTTTTTATAATGATAAAATAAAACGTTATTTAAACATTTTAGAAACGTTTAGGCATTGAAGCCAACGTAAATTTTCATCGGGAAAACGTTTTTCAAACGTTCCTTTAACGGTCCATAAACGTTATATTTCTCTTGAGAATCTAAAATATGCGGACATATTTTACGTTTTAAAAATGTTTTAAATACATATTTTTGTCGTAATTTACAAACGTATATAAGTTTTTCAGAAAACGTTTTTAAAACATTTTAAAACGTTCTGTGCTGTTAGGGTAACTAGGCAATTAGATAACATAAATAACGGATCGTGTGTAGATAATATTTTCATGAAAGTAGAAACATTTAAACCAAAAGCATATAAACTAATACATAGTATTACAGATCATTACCCTCTGTTCTTATCAATAGGGAAAATAAGGAAAGTCAATAGAAATGATAGTATTATAAAATACGATCATAAGAATTTTAATAGACTAGCAAGAGTAGAAAATTAGGATATAATTACTACAATACAAGATCCAAATGAAGCTACTGATATATTAATTAGGAAAATACAAACATCTATAGAACAATCTAAAATATATAACAATAAAAAAAGGAATAGAAATAAAAATAATCCAAGAAATAATTGGATTACGAGTGCAATAATAATATCGTGTAATAAAAAAGAAGAACTATATAAGTTATGGGAATTTGATCCTAATAATAAAAAGAATGAGATAAACTACAAAAATATACAAAAATGTTAAATAAAGTTATAAATAATGTAAAAATTATATATGAGAAGAAAAATATAGAAAAAAATATCAGCAATCCAAGGAAGCTATGGAATTCAGTAAACGAAAAATTATAAAGAGTAAAAAAAGTATAAAGAGTAGTTACATATATGCGATCTCACTATTTAACAAATTACTAAATGAACTTTAAAGTATAAATAATATAAGATCAAGAAAAATAAAGTTAAAACAATGGGTTGTTAATAATGTATGATTATAAAATTATATGTGAAATTATTATTGTTTTATTTTGAACTTTAAATATATATATTCAACTTCATTAAATTGATTAAAAATTAAACATATAACTATGTTTTGGTCTCGATTTTGCAATAAAAAAATGTTATAAATGATAAATTGTGATACTGGGTAGAATTATATAAACTTTATATTTGATATAATAGATATATCAATATTTTATACAATATCTTAGTATGTAAGTTAGTTTGTAAGCTTTGTTTACTATTCTTTTTTTTCCGTCGGCTTCCGCGAACAGGTAACTCTGTTTACCTATGCAGGATTTACTATGTAAATGTAAATGTATTGCTGGTTTAAGTAAAAATAAAATATACACACATCAATTAATTATACTATTTCATCAATCGTTATTATCAAATATTCAGACTAGAATTCATAGACCAAACTTAAGTCAAGATTGTTACTCAAACCTCATTCCATCTTTGTCGCTCTCACGATAAGAAAAAAGGACAGATGATACAACCGTTACTTGAGTTGGGATTATGAATTCATGCCTCAATGTTTATTTTTCACATTGATTTTATGGACTACCGTGGTATGTAAAAAAATAGTATTCTGAAGAAGACCTAGGTTTTCTAGCTATTTTAGATACGTTATACTACGGTAGCCTACTCAGGTACGGTATATACGCAGGGAGACAAATGTCTTTGGGCCTAGCGACCCCACGTACCCGAGCTGAATGAATGAATGGTATACGGAGCGTGTGGATGGAAATGAGGGTGGAAATGTTTGAATACGCAGGGGGACTGCACAGTCCATGGGCCTAGCAACCCCACGTACCCGAGCTGAATGAATGATAAATTGGATGTGTGGATGAAAGTATGGTTGAAAATGTGTGAATACGCAGGGGGACTGAAAAGTCCTTGGGCTCAGCGACCCCACGTACCCGAGCTAAGTGAATGGTGCATTGAGTGTGTGGATAAAGGAGAGGATGGAGATGCTTGCACACGCAGGGGGACTGCACAGTCCTTGGGCCTAGCGAACCCACGTACCCGAGCTGAGTGAGTGAATGGTATACTGAATGTGTGGATGGAAGCGTGCGAAAGAATGTACGAATACGCAGGGGGACTGCACAGTCCATGGGCCTAGCGACCCCACGTGCCCGAGCTGAGTGAGTGAAAGATATATTGGATGTGTGGATGAATGAGAGGATGGAAATGTGTGAATACGCAGGGGGACTGAAAAGTCCTTGGGCTTAGCGATCCCACGTACCCGAGCTAAGTGCGAATGGAGGAGTGAAAGGAAGGATGACAGGCAAATGGATGCATGTTTAGACGTATAAATGGACGCGGCCTAGTGCCTGGACGGACGGACGAAACGAGCGACAATGGACAAGACCGCAGCGTGAAGTAATGCTAACGCAGTCCCACGCTGCGGCTCTGTACGGTGGACGTTACGGATCCCTCCCCGTGTAAGTGAGGCATTTTCTTGCTTCTCTTCCGCGGCCAGGGTGAAGGGGGTTTAGACGGTCTCTGCCTGTGGATGCCTCGGGGGCGAATGCGAACCTACCAGGTTTCTTTCTCCCCCCAGGCTGACGCAGTGTCAGAATCCCGTCACACCAGTGGCGCGCACTGCGGTTGGGGTGATCCAGCTGCAGCCCACGTCGCTGTAGGTCTGAAAGCAGATTTACCCGTTTTTTCACCACCCAAAAAAAAAAAAAAAAAAAAAAAAAACTCAGGTACGGTAACTGGGGTAGTAGGGGTGCAGGACAGGTTTTCGTAGCCGATCGAGGTCCAGAACTCTACGAAGGTTTTTTTTATGTATTTTTACCTGATTACATATCTACCCTGATTACAAATATCGAGGGTGGAAATTCCCAAGCCTGGGAGGAAAAAAAATTATTAACAATTTTTATCAACAAATTAAAAAATTGCAAAAGTTGTTAAAAAAAAATTCTATCGTATTCTTTATCAGTTTTGAACAAAAACAGATACAACTTTTTTCGTGAGATGTTTAATTTTGTTGTATAAAGTATTCAAAGTTCAAGAAAATCAGTTATTTACGATTTTCGATCGCGTATAACTCAATTTTTTATGCATTATTTTTAACTTAACAAAGCTTAAAAAATTCTTCAAATATTGTACTTTACTTTTTCAAAAGAGGTTTTTTTATTTTGGCTAGTTTTTGAGTGTATAAGCCGCGAACATTGCATATTTTCAGCAAGCGAAAATAATATATGTATATATATCGCTTAATTTTTTATGCATTATTTTTAACTTAACAAAGTTTAAGAAATTCTTTAAATATTGTACTTTGATTTTATGGAAAAAGTTTCATTTTGGGTAATTAGTTTATGAGTATACAAGCTGCAAACATTGCGTATTTTAGCAAGCGAAAATCTTTGCGTTCCTGCACCAGCCAAGCCGTTAAGTTCGCTAAAAGCCAGCAATGTTCGCGGCTTATATACTCAAAAACCAGGCATCCACAATAATAACACCATTTTAGTAAAATCAAAGTATTATAACTGAAGAATTTTTCAAACTTTTACAAGTTGAAGATTATGCATAAGCAATTGAGCAATACGCTATCAAAAATCGTAAAAAACTGATTTTTTTAAGCTTTGACAATTTTTCACAATAAAAAATTTTTTAACAAAAAACAAAACCGCCTTAAAAAAAATGCACTAAACAATTGCAAATAATTTATTATCTTCAATAATTATACGCATACTACGCATCTAACTTAAAATATGTGTAGCAAACATATTATAGATTATCTAATTATTTGTAAACAGCACAAACAAATTATTTTTTTTTTTCAATTCACAAAAAAATATTTTTGAAGTCGGCGTCAAATTCTACATCTGTGCAGAACGATTCAACAACTTGACGCCGACTTCGAAAATATTTTTTTGTGAATTAAAAAAAAAAACTATTTATTTGTGCTGTTTACAAATATTTAGATAATATATATGTTTGCTACACGTGTTGAGTTAGATGCGTAGTACGCGTATAATTATTAAAGATGATAAATTATTTGCAACTGTTTAGTGCATTTTTTTAGAGCCGGTTTTGTTTTTTGTTAAAAATTTTTCTTTGTAACTGTTTGGTGCATTTTTTTAAAGTTGGTTTTGTTTTTTGTTAAAAATTTTTTTTTAGTAAATCCCCTTACTAAAAGCGCAAATATAGGTAGACCCACTAATTACACCTAACTTTCATTATTAATTCATAATGCATGGATTAGTACACTATACCAAGTAATGTATAGAAGGAAAGAGAGGTTCAACGACACAGTGTCGTTGTGTGTGCATGAATACATATTCAAGCTTAGGTAAGAGTAGGAGAGAAAGAGAGAGAGAGAAACATACACATAGACAAACTTTATTTGGCCTTGGGTTATTGGGTTATTGGGGTAAACACCCTGTCTGGCACAATAAGAAAATACAACGACGAATAACAATAATAATAATATTTCAAATTATTATTTCAAATCAATTAACAATGAAAGCAAAAAATAATAGTAAGAATAGTATAGATTAACAAGTGAGTATAGCATGCTCGTAAAGTTTTAAATTCAAGTATTTGCAGGTAACTAACATAAGTTTTAATTCAAGTTAAAATTAAAATTAAATAATTACAAACAGAAGTGTATTAGGACAAAAATGTGTATAGTTAGTAAATCACAAGACGCCATGCCATTAATAGTGACCAGCTGATAAGATCAGCCAGCACCCATCTCATGCTGCCACGATTCACACTCACTCAATAGAAGGCTTTCATACAAATAACGTTTGAAAGTGAGAAAATCTTCAGAAGTAAAAGACTCCAATGAAGGGAGTTCTTTGTTGAAGTAGTCAGCCGCAGAATAGACAAAAGAATGCTGCATAGCATCAGTGCGAAGGTTAGGACAAATAAATAGTCTCGGTGATAACCTAGCAGAGGAACGCACAGACGCATTAATATGTTGTCTTACGAACCTAGTGGCTAAGTATAATGGGTTATCATGAGCAAGCCCGTTGAATGCCAAGGAGATTTTCAAGTATAGGCGTCTTTTGAACCGAAAGCCAACGATATTGAAGGCGGAAAGGTGTCACTCTGTTACGGCTGCCTATGTGGCTATGAACAAAACGAATGCAAGCATTAAAGGCTCTATACAGACGCAAGTTTAGTGTTTGTGGAATATCATCATAAGTGACTGCTGCATAATCAAAATGCGGAAAAATAAGGGACTCGACGAACTGTTTCCTAGTATCCTGAGACAAAGCATGTTCATAAAATTTCAGCGACCGTGAAGTAGCATGTACCTTACGAATCATCGCAGAGACTTGCTTATTGCAGTCAAGAGTGAAAGATATCCATATACCAAGATTTTTCACTACCGAAGAATAGGGAACAATGGTATCTCCAACCAGAATATCAGGAGCAGGATTATCCTTCAATCGAGAGATATACTGTTCACTACCAATGATTATGGCTTGTGTTTTTCTCGCATTCAGCAACAGACTATTTTCATTTGCCCACTTTACCACAGAAGCAATCTCATGATTAATAAGATTTACCTCATCTACCAGACTTACCGGTGGGAAGCACTTATAAATTTGAAGGTTATCTGCAAAGAGTATATGTTTAGATGAAGACAACACATCAGAGATGTCATTTATATAAACCAAGAACAATAGTGGCCCCAGAACGATACCCTGAGGAACACCAGCCGATACAAACGACCATTCAGAAGTATTATTCAAGTTATCCATCACAGAAGATCATATCACATAAGATCTATCGGATAAGTAGGAGGCAAACCATTTAATGACAGTATCAGAGCAGTTCATAGAACGTAGCTTGACAAGCAGATTAACATGAGGAACTCTATCAAACGCCTTAGAGAAGTCAAAGAGAAGTAGCAAAGTAACCATATGGCGATCGATAGCAATCCTACAATCATCCAACAAGTGTAATGGGGCTGTTTGAGTACTATGACCCTTTCTAAACCCAGTTTGATAAGTATCAAGCAAAAGATTTGACTCAAGATGAGCTGAAAACTGGGTGTGTATCACCCTTTCCAAAACTTCAGAGATCTCACATAGTTTGGCAATAGGACGAGTCTGAGTTGGGCTGTCGATCTTAATCTGCTTAGACAATGGTAATAGGAACGAGAGAGAGAGAGAGAGAGAGAATAAGAGAGAGAGAATGAGAGAGAGATAGAGCGAGAGAGAGAGACAGAGAGAGAGAGAATAAGAGAGAGAGAATGAGAGAGATTTGATTTGAGAATAAATTTTATTAATCATGGGGTAGTACCCCGTATGATTCAACAAGTACTATACAAAGAATTAACATTAAAAATAAACTAATGTATTTAAAACAGTGAACAACAAAATTTCTAAATTGAAAAACAATGAAAAATAATTAAGAAAAACTTATGTAGAATTCAAGATTTAACAAAAAAAAGATTGATTTTAGTAAAATTAAGTTTCATTGCGTATGCCAACTGGTAATCCCATAGCATCTAGGGCTCAGTCCAGAGTAGCTGCTTGCCCATGCCAATCCCTGCGTTCTCCATCGATTAACCAGTCGAATGCGTGCTTTTTAACCGCCCTAATAGAACCCACCTCAAAGGATATTGGAGTTATAGCCGCAGAACCTAGTTCATTAATGAAATTTAAAGCAAGATGTGTAAATAAGTTCTGCAAGGCACTCGTACGAACAGGTGGACAGAGGAGGACTCAAGGCGGCCTACGTATAGAAGAGCGTATGTCAGAGTCAGTGTCAACTCTGACGAACCGATTTGCCAAGAAAGTTGGACTACGATCAAATGACAGAACATGCCAACGAAATTGTGAAATACTTTCTCCTCGATAGGACTGAGAGCCAGCCGAGGTTAACCCTATAGGGAGTTACACGCTGTCGAAAAGCTATTTTACCATAAACGAACCTCACACAGGCATTGAGGGCCCTATGAAGTTTTAATTTTTGATAATTGAAAAGATCGTTATAAACTACACAGGCGTAGTCGAAGTTGGGAAAAATCAGCGATTCAACAAGGCTCTTCAGCATATCCACAGAAATACCATCACATCCTGAAGACTTAAAAGAAGCAGAAACTATGAAGCCATTAATTTTGTTGGCATCAACCATGTGAAAATCAAAAATTGGCCGATGGCCTGACAGGGGTATGTTCAATATCTCATCGATATCTCTCTGAGTCAACGAAAGGCAGCCACTAGCAACAGAAGAGTAGTGCTTGAGCAAAGTCTCTGAAGAAAGGTACTGCAGAGGTGAAGGCAGCGACCTCTTAGCTAGACCAAGCTTGTGAAGTGAGGACCACTTTCCCCTGGCATCAGTGGCAGCATTCAACTGAGACGAAATGTAATTGATTTTTGCAGTGTCTAGACTGTTAGAAATTTCGCTTCTTAGAGACCTATATCTCCAAATGTCCTCGTCACAGCCAGTTCTCGTAGCCCAACGATAAGCTCGGTCACGCTTTTTCATTATAAGCCTAATATCATGAGAAACCCATGGCTTGCTACGAGGTCGTATAACATTCAGCTTAAGAGGAGCACACCTGTCAAAAGCATCTATAATAGATTTAGACAAAACATTAACCTGTACATCAAGATTAGAACTTAAACTGGTAGAACTAGAAACAGCAAGAGAAGAACAAGACAACACAGAATTACTTAAACTACTTAGAACAAAACAATTGGTCTCATGTGAGCTAGCCTTAAGCGAATTCGTAAGAAAAGTGTTAAGAGATTCAGTATCCACAGAACCCAGCGTGCGAGCATAAAACTTCTTCGGAGAGCTGAGAAGTTTGGAGACCTTTAGCTCCAGCTCAATCAAGTCATGACCCGCTATAAATGGCGCCTCAGATTTTGAGTAGAAAAGCACAGAAACAGCATCACTAACAATGAATGAGTCTAGCCAAGTATGTGAAATATAGCTCTCGGAAATGACATAATGTGTCAGCTCCGAGGGAACGATATGAAGAGAAAGCGACTCGACGCTGCCTCTGAGAAACGTTGAGGCATGATTAGTAACAAGTAAATTTGCATTAAAATCACCTGTGATAAGAATGTTTCTGTATTTGCTGCTGAGGCTAGACAAAACATTAAAGAAATCTACAGGGCAAGTAGTCTTGGGACGGGCATGGATGACGGCAGAAAGAAGCCTTTCATTGAACACCTCAATGTCAAGCATCAAGTACTCAGGCTCATTATTAGGGTCAGAATGATGCAGGACTGTAACCTTGTATTCCTCACGAATGTATGCCGCAACACCACCCCCTCCTTACCAACCCTGTCCAATCGAAATAGATTATAACCAGCAATTGATAAGATGGCATCAGCATCAAGTGCCGACAGAAAAGTTTCAGATAGAGCTAAAAGATCGTGGCCTTTGTCAAGACATTGTGCCTCAACTAAATTGAAGTGTGACCTTAGTCTATTTACATTAATATGTGCAGTAAGTAGATTGTCCTTGCGCTTAGTTAACACAGGAGCAGTAATTACTGCGTTAGAACCACGATCAGTATTGAGACAATTTTCCAGAAAAGAAGCATTAAAATTAGAGCTATAATCAGTCACATGAGACCTTAGACACCGTCAGTTTTTTTGAAGATTATTAAAAAAAAGCAAGATCAGCTACAGTATGAATGACACGAGGTTTGGCCTTCGCAGAGCTCTTCATATAAACTGTTCGAGATCTGACGAATGGTTTTGGGATGTTTTTCTCACGAGATATTGAATGAGCAGACTTGAGCAGTTTAAAAGTCTCCTTGGGCCACAATGCTCTCAGAAATACATTGTCTTTCTCACCACCCACACCAAAAAGCTGAAGACATGATTTAAAGCGCAACTTTGCAGCTGCAGCCATGACTGAGTCTCTGACGGTAGTAGAAATACATTTAAATACAAACTTACGAGACAGCACATTAAAAGAATAAGGTTTATTTACAGTATCTGAAGCCTGCGCCTGGTCGACATCCATTTTAGAACCGCCAGAAGCTTCAGAATTATTATCAGGCCTAGCAGGTGGTGACCACTGACGGGTGCTGACAACAAATGCCTGACTAAATTGGAAGATAATTGCACTGAAAATAGTGTTCAGAACATCACGATCAGAAACAGTAACCGACAGAGGAATGCCTGAAATAAGAATCTCACACTCATCTGTTTGAGTAGCATTGTGAATAAGAGCTAGGTCCGACTTGATGGCATTGATTTCAGCCTCATGCTGCTTAAGCAGAGCACGAAGATCATGCTGCTCCTCACAAATCGAAGCTAATTCGTTTTTAATCTCCTCATGATGTTCATTGGCCTGTTTCTTAAGTATAGCTGTTTGTTGGGCATTAAGTTCCAACTGTTGCTCTTTCAACGCTTCTAGAATTTCACTCAAGCTAGACATATCTGTGGGAGTAGGAGCAACGTTTAAATAAGGACAAGCAGATGGTGACTCAGAAGAAAGAGAAACTCCAACCGTTTTAGAAACAGCGTGTGAGACTGACGATGTGGCCGCCTCAGCACAATGCCACCTCAGCAGTGGCTCAGTGGATGGAGAGAGTGGAGAAACTACACGCTTGGTCAAGACCTGACTGGTCGAAGGAGAAGATGATTGCGTCCCAGACTGAGAAACAGCACACAAAGGAACAGCAACGGCGGCACTGTCACTAATCGACTGCACAATAGACTCCTGCAGGCCTGCTTTGTTACGAACAGAAATATCTATGCAGTTATTACAGATGATACGAGTAGACGACACAAACCAGTGATTAGAACAGCAATCCACGTGAAAAATAGAACTGCACTGTGAGCAAAGTATAGTGGATGATGACCTGTCCAAAGATAACCCACAGCACGCACACACTCGACCCATCAATGACGAACGCTAAGAATTGGCATAACAAATAGCACTGACCAGGCAAATCACAGTTGTAAGGGCAGCTGACAGTGCGCAGTACAAATCAGAAATAAATTCGTATTTGGAATAAAGTTTAACTAATAATGGATTGGTTCTGAAGTGAAGCCGAGTACTTCGCTGCTAGAGTTGGTGATGTAGGAAACTATGCTGACTTCAGAAAAATACGCACAGTAGATGACCAAAACATAGAGAATATCTAATTGCAGTATCATTCCAAAAATAGCAGCAGCATAACAACTCTCTGATGCAAAAAAAAAAATGGTGCCGCTGTCGACAAAACCAGCATATAGCTCCTCTCAAGAGTTAACCCCAAACACGTGCGGCCACATGAAAATATCATATAGATTTCATGTAAAAATTGCATAAGATGTTTGACTTGAAAATATGGTTGAATACGTACCACCGTGAGTGCGCATTAATATTAATGCGCACTGCATGGGAACAGTTGAGCCTTCAGTATAATAGTAATCTGCTCACAGTGTATTCAACACCAGGTAAGATGTCAGCAAGTGGAGATGCAACCTTATGATTGACGCAAGTGCCTGGATACGAAAACTAAACGTTCTAACGGCATGAATTTTCTCTCAGCGCAGCAGCCAGCACACAATAAATCGAGCATCAAGTAATTATCAGTAAGTGGAAAAACAGCATGAAAAAGTGGCGTTTCGTTCGCTTTTGACCATGAAATTTGGAGCACAGCTGATTGTATAAACACCGCCAATATAACCTTAAAATGTATAACTAAGATTAACGTTTGCAACAATTATCGATGCAAAATAAGGCTAAATACAAGAAATATACGTACCGCCATTAGCACACATTAATTTATAATGCGTACTGCACGGAAACGTTAATGCCTTCAATAATGACAAGCAGCAATCGACTCAGCAACACGTAGCTTTAAGAGAGGTTGATGCTTCTACAATACCCGCACGTCTCAGGTGATAAGTCCCTCACCAAGGTTGGTTTGATAGAAGGAAGCGTAGAAAATAAAAAGCCAATATGCAATTCCAATTACGTGTAAGATTAAAAGGCCATAAAGGTGCAAAAAGATTACTTTCACGCGTGGGCGCATGCAAAATACACGCGCTGCACAATTGTAGAGAAGCCTTAGAAGTATAAAAGCACCACCAAAATTCACACACGCCGGCGCAGCTTCGACTCACACGGCATCAAACATGGCTAAGCTCTCCCTTAGATTCAGCGAGATTCCTTTAAAATTTTGCACTGTAATTCTGCTCCTTTGGGACAACCAGGAAAAAGCCAACTTGTATAATAATGATGCACAGAAATAACTCTATCTTGATTTGTAACAACACAATTACAAATAGCCCTTCTTCACTGCTAAAAAACACCTCAAATACGGAGCGACAAAAAGCACGTCTTACTAAGCCGGCAAGAGAGAGAGAGAGAGAGAGAGTATAGCAGGCGAAGTATAAGGGAGGTAAATGAGAAAACGAAACACCCGGTTTTTCTTAATTTGATAATTTGCTCATACAAACCGAATATTGGCCCAATAATTATAAGACACGTATGGGACCTTACTACAGACATCCTCTATCAGATAAAAAAAGTTTTTTCGAATCGGTTTAGAAATGACGGAGTTATGAGGTAACAGATATAAAAATAAAATTATAGAAAAAAAAAAAATTCAATCGAATTGAGAATCTCCTTCTTTTTAAAGTCGGTTAAAAACTAAGCATCTTACGAAAAAAATTGTATAAGGGTTTTTGTTTCAAAATTCATCAAATATTACAATGGAATTTTTTTTTTCAACAACTTTGGTAATTTTCTAATTTGTTAACAAAAATTGTTAATAATTTTTGTCCTCCCAAGCTTACGAATATCCACCCTCAATATTTGTAAGCAGGGGGTCAGAGTAAATAAAAAAAACCTTGGTAGAGCTCTGGACCTACGAAAACTTATTCTGCGATATGATATTTATTTATTATTCTTTTATACATTTATTTTCCAATAAAAATTATTAAATGCTTGCAAAAAAGAGTGGAGCAGAACTATTATCTTCTAGCTTTATCTTCTATTAAAAAATGAATTTATATTTAACCTTTTAAGGACGGGGGTAGTCACTTTAGGGACCACCCTGAGAACACAAACTGTTTAATGTTTTTAGGTGAAATTTAAGGTTAAAAACATTAAATAGTTTGTATTCTCAGGATGGTCCCTAAAGGGACCACCCATACTCTAAAGGTTAAAAAAAGATTTTTCTTCCTTCTCTTTTAAGAATAGATGAATGTGAAGAATGTATGAAAAATATGAATGGTGGAATAAGTGTAATACAGCCATGTTGTCATGCCAGTCTCAAGCCTGGATAAATTGCAGATGGCACTCACATTGGCTTTATTAGTCTACGCAATATATATTTGTATATGTATATATTTATATGTTTATCTGCGTTTGTGCTCTTACGAGTGTGCGTGTGTATATAATAATTTTTGTATTTGAATGAATTATATAATGTGCCTAAATATTTATGAAAAAAAATAATCCTAAGATGTCATATTTGTGTCTTAATCTTGTCTTAATCGTCCCTTTAAAGAGAAAAATGATCAAATAAGGTCCTTAGGTATATGAAACAATTCAAAATGGTTTCGAAAATATACACATGTATATACATAATTTCCAGACAATTGAAGATTGATAATAGAATTTTTTATAATAAAATGCTTCAAAACTAGGTAAAAATATGAAAAAAAACGTTAAAAAACAGGTTTTTTGCGATTATGACTTAGTTTCACCACTTTTAAAAATTTGGAAATATTCATGGACATGGTTCTACATAAAATATACAACATAAGTTTTTCGGTCCTGCTGTTGCTTTAGTTTTTTTTTTGAAATTTTAAACTTTCAAAAGCCCAAAACAGTTTGTATTTAGGGCCAAAAGTGGAAACAAAATAGTATGTTGTAGGCGATAAAAAAAAATTTCAAAATAAATAAAAAACGAAGTTTCTACGGTGCTAAGGAGCTGAGATATCGTTAAAATTCCGAAAAACACGTTTTTCGAAGTTTTAAGGTTATGTGAGGGTCTAGAGGGCTTAATTTTTCAGCAAAGTCATATTTTTTTATGTACTTTACGAAGATGCTTTCAGGATTTCGAAAGCGCTGGGGGCATTTTTCACTATCTTAATCGCCTAGACCCTTTAAACTTATTACATGAATTAGATGGATTATTAAGACAAAGTAATTCTTATGCTAAAGCTTATAAAATGATGTATGAAATAGAAAAAGAAGAAATCGAACGGTGCGAAAAAATTGGTGTTCCATCAAAAACTGTAATTATGTCTATTAAACGCAATGAAAAATAAGACAAAAATATATACAATGAAGCTATATGTAATAAAGTTGTAATGATATTTGTAGGAAAAGATGTTTCACCACCAGTAGGACGTGATATCGTTATATATTCGAAACACGATAAACTAGTTAGTATTTCATTAATTAGTAAACATGTCAATCCTATGACTAACCCACTTATTTATCCTAATGGAGGGTACGGGGGATGCCCAATATTAGAAGTAAATTAACTAAAAAGAAATGTAAGAAATGGATTCAATCCATATCTTAATTTAGGTAAAGTTTCTCAACAGGCAATATTTGATGCATTTGTAAAAGTGGAAAGTTCAAGATTATAAAAAAATCTAAATATTTTAAGAAGCGATTGTTATAACGGTGTAATGGATTATTTACATAAGAAAAAAGATACTAAAAATATAAAAATTGGGAAAATGTATCATTTACCATCAAATTTTACGATAAGTTTACGATTCTTAAAGCAAAATTATTGACTCAATAACACTTGTAAATCGTTACGGTGAGCCAGACCTATTTATAATTCTTACATGTAATTCTAACTGGAAAGAGAATATTGAAATTTTAGAAGATTATGAAAATGCAAATGACAGGACCGACATTGTAGTTGTTAAAGTGTTTTAAGAAAAAGTAAAAGTCATAGAATTGGTAATTGAAAAAAGTGCATCAGGACAAACTGTTGCTTATATCCATGTTATTGAATTGCAAAAGCGAGGGCTTCCACACATGCATATGTTATTATCTCTGGATGAAAACAATAAAATTAACACTCCTGATAAAGTTGATGAACTAATAAGTGTAGAAATTTCAAATAAAGATATTTATCCACAATTATTTGAAATTCTTAAAAAATTTATGGTCCATTGTCCATGCGGAAAACCAAACAGGAGTTCCCCTTGTATGCAGGAATATAAAAATAAATGTTTGAAAAATTTTCCAAAAAATTATAATAAAAAAACATCATTTAAAACATCTAGATGTTCATCTGTATGATGTATCAAATATATGTTCAAATATTGTCATAAACGATATGACTGGGCATTCATTGAAATACGTAATTCAGGAATAAAATTTGAAGAAAATTTTGACGATTCGAGTCAAAATGAAAATAATGATAGTAATGAATATGAATATGATGAGATAAGGCAATATATTAATACAAGATAATTATGAATTCCCAGAAGCTATGCATAGATTTTAAGAATATGGTTTACAAAAAATGTCTCATTCTATGATACGATTAGCTATTCACAATGAAAATAAGCAAGAAGTATATTTTGAAGAAGTCAAAGAAAAAGAAATAAAAACAGAATTGTTGAAACAACTTTAAGAGGATATTTTAAATTAAATAAAATAGATCCTGAAGCAAAAAATTATAAATATTCGGAAATTCCATTGCATTATGTATTTAATCAGAAATTGAAAGTATGGAATAAAAGGCAAAAATTTGACAAACCAATTCTGAACAGAATATATTTGGTGAATCCAAAAGATCGTCAAAGATATTTTATAAGATTATTACTTTTACACGTCAAAGGTGCAACTTCATTCCAAGATTTACGTACTGTCGATGTTATAACGTATCCTTCATTATTCGAGACTTTTGTAGCCAAACATTTGGTTAATGAATATGAAGAGTGGAATCTATGCTTAGAAGAAGCATCCCAAATACAGTTTTCTGTTGCTCTTTGTAAATTATTTGTATTAATTCGTATATTTCATAATCCTATTAATGCTAGAAATTTATATGAAAAATATAAACATTTTTTTCATCATTCAAAATATGAAAAAAATGTAGGTGAAAATATAGTATTAAATATTATTGAAGAAAATTTACAAATTAATGAATATCGTTTAGGTGATTTCAATTTACCTAATATATCAACTCATATAGATGATTTTTGCACATATATCGATACAGCAGAATTTTCTACAAAATATATCTTGTTAAATGATTTACAAATCGAAGTAAATATATTGAAAGATCAACAAAAAATTATTCACGATAGCATTTTAGAATATTGAGGAAAAACAATTGTATTTTCATTGATGGGCCAAGTGGAAGTGGAAAAAGTTATTCACTTAACGTTTTAATAGATCATTTAAATTTTTCAAGTATATCATTTTTATGCTTTGCTTGGACAGGAATTGCTGCTAATTTAATAAAAAATAGAAAAAGAGTACATACTACATTCAAATTGCCACTGAATATCACAGAGTCTACAACATGCAGCGTAAAACGTAACTCAATAGAAGGTAAAAATTAAAAGAAATACAAATAATAATATGGGATGAAATATCCATGACATCAAAATATGCTTTTGATGCAGTTGACCGTTAGTTTCAAGATTTAAGTAATGTAAAAGAAATATTTAGTAGTAAAATATTACTTGTATCAGAGGATTTTAGACCAACATTACCAGTTATAAAACATGGCAGTAGCACTGAAGTTATTGAAAATTCTGTCAAGAACAGTTATTTGTGGCCAAAATTTAGTCGTATGATATTAAATAAAAACTTCAGGGTATCCAACGATGACAACAATTTTAGACAATGTTTATTAAATGTAGGTGAAGGTAAATATTTAAAAGTTTATGGAAAAGAAAATGAATAAGTCGAAATACCTAATGATACAATAATACAAGAAAATAATGACGTTATGAATATTGTGACGTCAAAATGTTAAGAGATATAGCAAGATTGGCTAAGCTTAATTTAATATTCAATTTGTGTTTTATTAATTGATCTTACCCTTCTATTTTCTTATCAGAATATATATATATATATATATATATATATATTTATTTATTATTCTTTAAACAATAATTTTACAAATAAGCAGCAAAAGAAAGATACCAATCTTGCCTTCTTCTGGTAAAGTATACTCGCCGACTTTATGACTCAGCAATGTCCATTGGATTCGTCGTTTTGAAGTTACATAAAATTTCTTTTAATGATTTTATATATTAGACATAACATATTAGCATGCTAAATAACACTTAATCTACGACCCACATAAAATTGACATAAGGTGGTTTGTGAAATAAATAACACTGTATTTTTGTTTGAGTTAGTCAGGTATCTGACGTCTTTTTTAAAATGATTCTCATTTATTTTTACCTTAGTACAAAGTTTGTTGTTGAATGTACATATATAAAAAAACCAATCATGATTGAACTGTTAATTGAAGATTTAAGTCTTATATATTTAACTAAATTATCTTTAAATAAAGATCTCAAAAAAAAAATATCTAAACTTAATAAAAAAAGTGAATCATAAAAGTAATTGAATTTAATTTTTTATGAAAAAATATCTTTTAACTATCAAAAAAAAAGGAAAAAAATCACTCTCGATTTTTCTTGGCTTTTCATATACTAGCTACATCTATCAATCCCAGTAAAAATAGGTCATGTGCGAATTTTGTTCATTGGATATAACCTGAAACAGACAAGATAGCCTTTATCTCTGGTGTATGATAACCTGTGCATCACCAGGCATAAAATGAACGTGGTGTCCACTGGATAAGGGCAGCTTTTTAGCACCCTTTTACACCCATCACCATCAGGCTTTTCTGCAATGCGCAGCGGTTCTATGAGAACACAGAACTACCACTCGGGGCTTTTCAGCCGAAGGCCTAGTCTTTCCCCTTATTAGTCAAAATCAATAAATATATTTTTTGGTAGTTATGTATGTTAACACACAATCACTGTTATTACACTGACTCTATTTTTAATTAGTGATAAATGGCAGTAATCCTGCAGAGAGTTAGCTTATACGCAGGATTACTTATAATAATAAAAAAAAATAAAACAAGTTCGAGTTTATTCGCGAAGTAACAATCTTGAAGATATTTATTTTTATTAATGAATGTACACTTGCTCATAAGTATTCGTATGTAGCAAAGAAATAAATAAATAAAAAACACTTAAGAAAAACAAATTTAAAAAATCGTGTCTATATCTTACTTTAAACAGAGTAAAAGTAAAGAAAACAATTAATTTGAATCTATAGTATTAATCACTAAGGCGGTGCGAGAGAGAATTCCTTCGTTCCTTGCACTGCGTGAGCTCGAGCTCACTGATCCCCTCTTACTTTATTGGTTATCTAGATAATCTACTTCATGTAGGCTGTCAAGTAGATATGCGCGGAGACCTCTTTGCATTTATTCCCAGCGTACATGAATACCCCCATCTAAATACTGTGTTAGATAATAAAGATATCACAATAAGAAATTGCCCTTAAGAGCATGACGAAGCTGTCCGCCTTCTAATAATATTTCCAATCTTAACTTATGAATAAACGATGCGTTTAATCGAGTTTCTTTGCTACAAAGAAAAAATTTGTAAGATTAAACTCTAGTGCGGACAACTCAAGAAATCCACCAAAATATTATAGATACAAAGTTATAATAAAAACTTTCAATATGTCGTATTTTAAGGTTAGGTTTGTCGAGTTAGATATCTAATTTCCAATCCAAGCTCATAAAAAAATAACAAGTCCAAATGATTTTTTATTTTAACAAAAATTATTGTATAAATATAGCTTTAGTGCTGACAAGTCATTATATTTGTTTAATTTAAGAATTTAAAAAGATATTGATAAAATAAAAAACGCAAAACTCGATTGCTGCAGCTCCGACATGCCGTTAAAATGAAAACTTATTTATGGAAAGTATTAATTTTATCAAAAAAAATATTAAATCATAGGATGACTATGTTTTTTTCTTGAAAATGATCATTTAATTCAATTAATTCCTTCCTAAAATCTTTGTTAGTCCTCAGATGATTTGAAAGCCCCGTTTACGCTAGGGATTCAAACTTACTAGGAGAGTATCAGACCTCCGGATCACGGATTTTGCTCAAACTTTGTGATAAGTTTTTAGATGTCAAAATATGAAAGGAAACAGAGTTTTAGACCCCAACGCTCAATATTTCCCTAGTTACAGGCAATTAAAAAAAATCACTAAAAAAGTTACTAGATTTTCAAACGCATATAGTTCCTTAGCATTGATACTTAGGAGCTTGAAACTTTTTTTTAATGAAAGCTGAGCTCAAATCCTTTCGAAATAGTAGTTATAGCATGTCAAAATATTATTTTTTCCCAAAGTTATAGCGTGATAAACATTGGACCTGATTTTTCTTTTTAAAACATTAATTAATAAAAAAAGCTGAAATGGGGTCTAATGTTTATTACGCTATAACTTTGGGAAAAATAATATTTTGACATGCTATAACTACTATTTCGAAAGGATTTGAGCTCAGCTTTCATTAAAAAAAGTTTCAAGCTCCTAAGTATCAATGCTAAGGAACTATATGCGTTTGAAAATCTAGTAACTTTTTTAGTGATTTTCTTTAATTGCCTGTAACTAGGGAAATATTGAGCGTTGGGGTCTAAAATTCTGTTTCCTTTCATATTTTGACATCTGAAAACTTATCCCAAAGTTTGAGCGAAATCCGTGATCCGGAGGTCTGATACTCTCCTAGTTAGTTTAATTTAGACATTTTTAATAATGATTATTTCATCTGTTAGTTGATTTAAGATCTTAAAATAATCCAATAATGAAGAAAATGTCTAGCTTGAATTATATCTTTAATAATTCCCTTATTCGTTCAGTTAAACGATCGAGAAATTCATTGGATTAATGTTATAATTAAGTGTAACGTTGTACCGACGCGTTAGCATCGAATCTCTTTGCCTTTCTCTTTTACGAATAGTGAGAGACAAGGAGCGCCGCGCTTCTCTCTTAGTCCCTCGACGAATAAGATTCGGACACGCGAACTGGCCTACGGCGGGCTTTTCATTCAAATTTGAATTATTGTTACATTTTGAAAAATTTAATAATTTATTGTAGATTTTTTTATAGAAAATTCCATTATCTATTTCTCTATGCTTTTTGATAAAAAATAAAGTTTTCTGATTATAATATATATCTTTTTTCTTAAAATACGCTAACCAGGAGAGTGTCTGAGTTACGGTTCACAGATCTTGATGAAACTTTGGGATAAGTATTTAGGTACCAAAATATGAGTAAAGCCACAGCGGTACGGTCTAACGCTTCGAAAAACTTAAGTTATGGACGATTATAGTCTTATTTTCGGATAAATATAAAAAAAGAACTCCTAATTGAAGTGTAAATAATTCTGTTTAGAAATGTCTTTATTAAGTCCACAATAATTAAAATGAAAGCAGAGAAAGCAAGCTTTAATTTGCCAGTTTCCGAATTAAAAAATAATAATTTGGACTAAAGTTATGCTTGTTTAAAGTTAAGCATCAAAAAAGTACTAAAAATCACCATTCTTTAAAATTTAGACTATTTTTGGTAATCTCTTACTGCTCAACTTTAAATAAGCATAACTTTAGTTCTAATTATTATTTTTTAATTCGGAAACTGGAAAATTAAAGCTTGCTCTCTCTGCTTTTATTTTAGTTATTGTGGATTTATTAAAGAGATTTCCAGACAGAATTATTTACACTTCAATTAGGAGTTCTTTTTTCATATTTTTCTGAAAATAAGACTATAATCGTCCATAACTCCAGTTTTTCGAAGCGTTAGACCGTACCGCTGTGGCTTTACTCATATTTTGGTACCTTAATACTCATTCCGAAGTTTCATCAAGATCGGTGACCCGCAACTCAGACACTCCTGGTAAGACTGATCTACATTACTGGCCGAACCTAACGAAAAATTTTTCTCTTCATTTTAATAATCTAAATGCATTTCGGACTCGTTGCATATTTCCCCCATTAACGGGATGTCGGAGCTGCTGGACACAATTTTTGCTTTTATTATTTTATTGTTATCTTTTTAAATTTGTAATTTAAATAATTGTAATGACTTGTCCGCACTAAAGCTATATTAATTCAATAACTTTTGTTAAAATAAAAATTCATTTGGACGTGTTATTTTTTTATAAGCTTGGAATGCAAATTAGATATCAAGCTTGATAAACCTAACATCAAAATACTATATACCGAAAAATTGTTTATAACTTTTTATGTATGGTGTTTTGGTAAATTCTGTAAACTGTCCGCACTCAAGTTTAATATTATAAATTTTCTTACTGTAATGAAAGAACTCGATCTAACGTACCGTTTACTCGTGAACTTGAAATTAAAATATTAATGAATTATTTTAGAAGGTAGTGAGCTCCGTCATGCCCTTAAAACGAAAGGAAAATTTTCTGTTAACAAAAGAAAATCAAGCAGTGATTTGGAGACTACAAGTCTGATCACACGCTGACGCCCATCACTCGGCGCAATTTCTGCATCCTCTACTGGTTAAACCCTTAATCCAATGATGTTTTGGTGATAATATCTTCTGTTGCTCGAATGGTCTTGACTGCAATAATACACCGTTAGATCCAGTTCCTCCCACGTACATGGAAATAAAGGCAAAAACATTTTCAGTAATATAGTACCGCATATGTCAGACCAAAATAATAGTCCTACAAATTAAACATTTTTCTCTATTATTAAATTTAAATTATTTTCACTTTATTCCAATAGGAAAAATGCATTTCGAACTCGTTGTATAGTCCCCCGATTAAAATGATAGGAAAAGATTTCCTTCTTGAAATTGCCTTAAGTTTTTTGTTCATAAATAGATACCAAAATCTGCGCCTGACGTAATGGAATGAATTTGATAAGTAAATCTGAACTCGAGAAAATCTTACCAGATTTCTTGCAAATACTATGATAAGCTTTGCAACCCATGCTAGTGCTTCTTCGCTCATTTTTATTCGTAACGGAATGTCCTTACTATAGTAAGTCCTTTCCCCTGCATCTTCTGGTTTTTTTTATTTAATTGGAACTACCTTTTGGCATGGTGCATCATTAGTTAAAACCCATATTTTCACGTCTGTATGCGCTTTTTCCAATTCTAAACCGAAAATATCTTGGATATTCTCATCGACAGATAATGTAGGCTCCTGGCATGTTTTTTCTGATAATCCAATTTTTCCATTTGGTATGCAACCAACATGTTCGCTGGTCGTGGTTTCCTTGTCCCCCCAGCTCTTTAAAATTTTTTGGCATCTTGTTGCATTGGGTTTTAAATTATCCAAGGCAAATCTTCTATGCTCTTTTGATTTTTTCTCCACAGTTATTGGAGAAGTTGACGCTACAAAACTTTGTTCTGTTACGGTCAGTTATGGTGCACCTTGTAGCTATTTCTGTTGCACAGTTTTCCTACATTCTTCTTGAAGAATTTTTTGTTGAAGATTAACTCTTCGTGTCTGACCCAGACGATGGATTCCCAACTTTGAAACCTCATCTTCTGATTTCCAGGCTTCTTGATCTAAATTTCTTAGATCACCTGATAAAACGTGGGTATCTACCATATTTCGTTTGGCTGTTAGACTACCAGTTCGACTTTTCTCAAGAACTCGTTGGCTAATGGTTTGTAACTCTTTCAATGGTTCTTTTAATAAACGTAATCTATCTTTATCGACGATTAAATCCACAAGGAATTCGCTTCCTCAATTAACTCGGTTTTCAGGTCTTCGCGAGGATGTTATACGAATATGATCCGTATTTCGTTCGGAGGTATTTATGTTGCTCTGGCTAACGGACCCAATTCGTTGTCTCCGGCTTTCTAATGCCTTACATCTTTCCTCTAGATCCCAAAAAATTTGTAAGTTTTTTTCATTGTCGACGTTTGTGCGTTTATTCCGAGGTTGTAATTCTCGAAGACGTCCAATAATTTGTTGTTGGAGTTCTTTGCTGACAATGATGTGTCGTTCTCTTGTACCTCGGGGTATCACATTCGTTTCCCGTCTATTGAACGAGATGTCGAGCAATAGCCCTATCCTTCTTCGTTGGATCTGAGGTATTGAGGGCGAGTTAGCTACCAGTTCGATCTGTTGACTCGCAGGAGTTACATTTCTTCGATCACTCCGATTTCCGGTACCTTACAGAAAAGATTCGGTAAACGAATGCTTATAACGACCGCGACCACCACCACCGCGTTTATCTTTTCCCTGCGTCATGTTAGTAATTTTCAACTTAGATCACGAATAAACGTTCTTCCAATTTTAGAATAAAATTACGGATTGACGAATTGTTAGATCTATTTAATTACAACATGTAACGACCCGTTTTTTATACAAAATGGCGGGATTTATTTAGGTACGACCAGTACTACAGAGAAATTAGAGAAAACTCTTTGTATTTAATCGATCCATGCTCCTCACGCCGAACTTTACACTTTATAAAGAAATCACCGATTTTCTCTTGATTTTCTCTTAAAATGTTCATTCTTCACGTGAGAAATTCTTTTACACCATCGTAGTCCTCGACTTTTTTTCAAATGGTTGGTACGATTCGCCTAGGAATTTCAAACGACTCGCGACTTTTAAGAATTTCGAATATAGGTCCCTGAATTGTTCCTCAATTTCACTCACGAGTGCACTAAACCTCAACTTGATTCTATCGAAATTTCGATTTTACGCATCGACAACTTGGTCTAATTCTGCTAATTTTTTACTAATTCTCCCTTCGTATATTCCAAATCTTTCACGATTCCGTTCGTACTTTTGACACGCACTAACGGACGCGTCAATGAATTTTTCAACGAACTTCCTTCTCATCTGTAACGTAGAGAGACAGATTTTTGTTTTTTAACTCGCGTACTTAACTCGAATTTCTTGTTTCATTTATTAATTGCTTCGAGATATAGTTATCTAAAAATCGAAAGAGGTTATAAAGTTGTGTTTATTTCACTCCCACAGTCAATTTTCTTTGTGTTGAAATGCAAACTTACTTATGGAAAGAATTTAATTTATCAAAAAAAATATTAAATCATGGAATTACTATGTTTTCTTCTTAAAAATAATCATTTATAGTCCAGTAGAATAAGCGAAAAAAGAGCTAAAATTTAATGTAATTAGAAACAGGTGCAGACCACCAAAAATGGCTTTGTTGGATGATTAGAAATGAAACTCTGGAATTACCGTAAAAATTTGAGCCGTCAGGAATTAGTAAACAATGATTGAAGGTGCAAAATTCGTAAAAATCACTGTTTTTTTGAGGTAGCTTGAATGCGTTTGCGTTCTAGTATATAAAAATTATACTATTAGTAGGTATTTCAAAGACGATCAATTTGAGACGTCATTGATGAAAATCGGTTAATAAATTTTACAAATCATGATAAACAAAAATCGAAAATCGTGAAATTTTAAAATATTTGTCATTTGATAAAAAAAGGATGTACATGTTTGTAATTCAACAGAAATGTGCCTCTTATTATCCTTAAGTTACCATAAAAATTTCATCAAAAAATATTAATTATTTTAGGAGATATTCTATTTGTTTATTAAAAAGAGGTCAAATGCACATTAAAAAATTCACCCAAAAACGTCATCGTAGAGACTTTATGATAATCATATAATATTTAGATATTAACGTAGATTTTATGAATTTGATGTGAAATCGCGTCCATTATATTATTTTCAACCTAAAAAGGGTAAGTGTATGAGTTATCGTGCCTTTAAGGTTAAGGCAGACACATTTCCGTCAATCAAACAAATCTTATTATTTTTTAAAAGTTTTATAAACTGTTTATTTAAAGTAAAGCACATTATCTACGAATAAAACAAATTCCCTAAGTGAAAATTTAAAAACTATTAATTTGCTGATTGAATTTACAAAGTTTATGAGATGTGTCAGTTTATCGTGTGTCGTCTGATGACCATATAAATGCATACTTTTACTATCGTGCTTTGATTATCGACATCGCATGCTTTAACATAGGGCATGATAACCGGGGAGCGCACGTTAACTCCCACACTCACCCTATGGCAAAAAAAAAGTAAATTTTTTTCTTAATGGTTTTTTAAATATTTCTACAACTAATGAAAACATTAATATAGGGATTTGATATTCTTATTACTGGCAATTTTACGCAAATTTAAAAAAAAAGAATGCTCTAGCTCAATTAGAAGCCGAGATAATTTTTTTTTTTAATTCGCCGATTGTTTATTTATAAATATTAAGGACTGAAATTATTATAACAGCTAGAATGTTACTTGAAGTTTATGATTCCATTATATCGGAGATGAAATAAACATTTTGCAATTTAAAAATTAATATTTAAGTAATCAAGATTGCTAATAGTTAAACAGAGTAATTTTTCCTGCCTTGCAAGAAAATTGATCCAGCGAGTTATAATTCATGCTCCGATTGAATATTCCTTATATCTCCGTTAATTACGGACCAATTTTGACGTTTTTTTTTTAAATCGGGGTAGCGCATGAAAATAATAACAATTGTTGTATTTGTTTTTAAAAAATTATTTATTTAACAATAATTATTGCAAAAAAAAATTGTTTAAACATATTTTTTTAAATATTAATTTTAGCAAAAAGCTTTTAGAATAAAGTTTGTTCGTCTTAAAAAAATAAACAATATTTTATTTTGGTGTTTTCATGATAAAATCAATATTAAGTCTGTTAATTTGGAAAACAAATTGTAAAAAATTTTTGGTTTGGAATTTCAACGTAAATTAACTTTGTCATGAAAAATTCCTTATATCTCCGTTAATTACGGACCAATTTCAACGTTTTTTTTTTCAACGTTTAAACAATTTTTTTTATGCAATAATTATTGTTAAATAAATAATTTTTCAAAAACAAATACTACATTTGTTATTATTTTCACGCACATCCCCGATTTAAAAAAACGTCAAAATTGGTCCGGAATTGACGGAGATATAAGGAATTTTTCATGACTAAGTAAATTTACGTTGAAATTCCAACCCAAAAATTTTTGCCAATTTGTTTTCCAGATTAACAGACTTAATATTGATTTTATCATGAAAACACTAAAATAAAATATTGTTTATTTTTTTAAGACGAACAAACTTTATTCTAAAAGCTTTTTGCTAAAATTAATATATCAAAAAATATGTTGAAATAAATTTTTTTTTGCAATAATTATTGTTAAATAAATAATTTTTTAAACACAAATACAACAATTGTTATTCTTTTCATGCGCTACCCCGATTTAAAAAATAAAAACGTCAAAATTGGTCCGTAATTAACGGAGATATAAGGAATTTTCAATCGGAACATGAATTATAACTCGCCAGATCAATTTTCTTGCAAGGCAGGAAAAATTACTCTGTTTAACTGGTAGCAATCTTGATTACTTAAATATTAATTTTTAAATTGCAAAATGTTTATTTCATCTCCGATATAATGGAATCATAAACTTCAAGTCGACGCCTTCTAGCCATATAATTCTATTTGAAATAACAGTTCTATAAAATTCTTATTTAAAAATATTTCAACATAAGGCTATTTTAATGGGAATTCAATATGATTCCTATTGATGTCGACCGTATAATATAATTCTAATTAAAAATGCGTTCAATATAATTCTAACTTGATGTTAATTTTCATTCAAATCAGGCTTTACTATATGAATTAGTATTATAATGCACGACTGCTACAGTTAGAATTATATTACACGGCTTTTTCAATTAGAATATTGAACGCATTTTTAATTAAAATTATATAATACGTCGACATCAGTAAGAATTATATTGAATTTCCATTAAAATAGCCGTATATTGAAATATTTTTAATAAGAATTTTATGAAACTGATATTCCAAATAGAATTATATGGCTAGGAGGCGTCGAAGTATTATTCTAGCTGTGATAATAATTTCAGTCCTTAATATTTATAAATAAACAATCAGCGAATTAAAAAAAAAAAGTTATCTCGGCTTCTAATTGAGCTAGAGCATTCTTTTTTTTTAAATTTGCGTAAAATTGCCAGTAATAAGAATATCAAATCCCTATATTGATGTTTTCATTAGTTGTAAAAATATTTAAAAAACCATTAAGAAAAAAATTTACTTTTTTTTTGCCATAGGGTGAGTGTGGGAGTTAACGTGCCCTCCCCGGTTATCGCGCCCTATGTTAAAGCATGCGATGTCGATAATCAAAGCACGATAGTAAAAGTATGCATTTATATGGTCATCAGACGACACACGATAAACTGACACATCTCATAAACTTTGTAAATTCAATCAGCAAATTAATAGTTTTTAAATTTTCACTTAGAGAATTTGTTTTATTCGTAGATAATGTTCTTTACTTTAAATAAACAGTTTATAAAACTTTTAAAAAATAATAAGATTTGTTTAATTGACGGAAATGTGTCTGCCTTAACCTTAAAGGCACGATAACTCATACACTTACCCTATTTAGGTTGAAAATAATAAAATGGACGCGATTTCACATCAAATTCATAAAATCTACGTTAATATCTAAATATTATATAATTATCATAAAGTCTCTACGATGACGTTTTTGGGTGAATTTTTTAATGTGCATTTGACCTCTTTTTAATAAACAAATAGAATATCTCCTAAAATAATTAATATTTTTTGATGAAATTTTTATGTGCATTTGACCTCTTTTTAATAAACAAATAGAATATCTCCTAAAATAATTAATATTTTTTGATGAAATTTTTATGGTAACTTAAGGATAATAAGAGGCACATTTCTGTTGAATTACAAACATGTACATCCTTTTTTTATCAAATGACAAATATTTTAAAATTTCACGATTTTCGATTTTTGTTTATCATGATTTATAAAATTTATTAACCGATTTTCATCAATGACGTCTCAAATTAATCGTCTTTGAAATACCTACAAATAGTATAATTTTCATATACTAGAACCCAAACGAATTCAAGCTACCTCAAAAAAACAGTGATTTTTACGAATTTTGCACCTTGAATCATTGTTTACTAATTCCTGACGGCTCAAATTTTTAGGGTAGTTCCAGAGTTTCATTTATAATCATCCAACAAAGCCATTTTTGGTGGTCTGCGCGTGTTTCTAATTACATTATGTATTTAGACTAATTCTACTGGACTATTAATTTAATTAATTTCCTCCAAACTTAGTTTAATTTAGACATTTTTAATAATGATTACTTCATCTGTTAGTTGATTTAAGATCTCAAAATAATCTAATAATGAAGAAAATGTCTAACTTAAATTATATCTTTAATAATTCCCTTATTCGTTCAGTTAAACAATCAAGAAATTCATTGGATTAATGTTATAATTAAGTGTAATGTTGTACCGACGCGTTAGCATCGCGTCTCTTTGCCTCTCTCTCTTACCAATAGTGAGAGACAAGGAGCGCCGCGCTTCTCTCTTGGTCCCTCGACGAATGAGATTCGGACACGCGAACCGCCCTACGGCGGGCTTTTCATTCCAATTTGAATTAATGTTACATTTCGAAAAATTTAATCATTTATTGAAGATTATTTTATAGTAAATTCCATTATCTATTTCTTCATGCTTTTTGATAAAAAATAGAGTTTTCTAATTATAATATATATCTTTTTTCTTAAAATACACTAAGACTGATCTACATTACCGGCCGAACCTAACTTAAAATTTTTCTCTTCATTTTAATAATCTAAATGCATTTCGGACTCGTTGCAATATTAATAATAAAATACTCGATCTTATGGAAGGGCAAACTATTAAATACTCATGTATAGATTTAGCAGAAGATGATAGTGGTCAAAATTTAAATGTTATGTTACTAAAAGAATTTTTAAATTCAATTATACCTAATGGGCTCTCACCACATAAATTAGAATTAAGTTGGTGCTATTATTATCCTTTTAAGAAATTTAAATTTGAATGACAGCCTTTGTAATGGAACACGACTATAATTAAGCAAGCTAATGACATATGCAATTCGCACTGGAATTTCAAAAAGAAAAAATGCAGGAAATTTAGTTTTGATACCACGAGTAACATTATCTCCATCAAAAGAAGAAATGCTATTTAATATGTGACGTAAACAGTTTTCTGTACGGTGAGGATTTTCTATGACAATCAACAAATCCCAAGGACAATTCTATAATCATGTTGGTGTACACTTACTAACATCAGTATTTAGTCATGGTCAATTATACGTTGCTCTATCCAGAGTTAAGAATAGAGAAAATTTAAAAGTTTTATTGCTAAATAATGTTAAAATAAAACCCAATAAATTAAAAAATGGACTCAAAATTTATATTAAAAATATCGTATATAAAGAAATATTATAAATAGTGTTTTTATTTAATGGCGCTCTGGTCAGGTGAAAGCAATGCGCATAATGAGCGTTTAAATGCTTATAATAATATATTTATTCATTTAAACAATAACATATATTCATTTACTACAGTTATATTTATAAAAAATATTTTACAAACGGATGCAAAATTTTAGAAAAAGTGTGCATTGATAAAAAAATGAATAATGTAAGCTTTAAGTTACAAAATTAAGTTTAATATTAAGAATCTAAATTAATTAAATGCCATGAATACTTATTCGTAGTTGAATGTTACACCTATGAAATAAAAATAAATTAAACATAAGAAAACAGTTATTAATAGTGAATAACACTAGAAGTATCTTAGATTAGAGACATCTAACTCCAAAAAATGAATTATTTCTTAATTTTTTTATATTTATTTTTTGAAAAAGTTATTAATTTGGTTTGATTTATTTCAGACATTATCAAAATTCCTCTGTAAATTACAAATTTGTTCAATTTCTATATAATTTTAAATAAAAAATCTTTCAATTTTAATTACCTTATATGTTTATAGAAGTTATGAACTGTTCTATTTATGAATTGTTATCTTTACCTCTATTTCAACATTTCTTAACAATAACCGTTTTCTTAAGTTTTTATTAATTTAGAATGCGCTGTAATAATTGGCTACATATGGAGATGCGCTGTAATAATCAGCTGCATATAGGGATGCACTGTAATAATCGGCTGCATATGGGGTTACCCCAAAATAAAAATAAACGAGTGAGCATCTACACGGAATCTATATTAAAAAATTTTAAAAACGCTTCACTTAAGAGTCCTTTTGTAAAAGTATACAGGCTTGGATGAGATGCTACATTCAGTGTATTCATGTTGTATATATGACAAATATGCATATATATGTATGAATAAGACCAATTATGTGATTTTTTGGCCAATGTGACGTTGTTATCCCATATAAGAGCAATATCTATATATATCGATAAAGTCCAAAAAAATATAAGACCAAAAAAATAGGTCTCGAAAAAATATAGGAACCAAAAAATAAAGGACCCAACAAAAATTTAGGACCAAAAAAAATATATGATCCAAAAAAATATAGAACCCAAAAAATATAGGTCCCAAAGAAATATAAGGCTCAAAAAAATATTCAACACAAATATTTAGCCAAAAAAATATAAGGCCCAAAAAAATATAGGGCATGAAAAATAATGAAGCCCAAAAAAATATAGGGCCCAAAAACATAAGACTGAAAATATAAGAACCAATCTAAAATGGCTACTCTTATTAGGAAAAATAATGTACTTCTAGAAAACTAGAGAGCCGGAGAACCAAAGATAAACCTCTTTAATATAATAATATAAGATTCTAAAAATTTTTTTAGAAATCCGAAGGACCGGAGAACCAAAAGATAAACTTCTTTAATATAATAATATAAGATTCTAAAAATTTTTTTCTTTTAATCAATTATAATTTAAAATAGTAAACTGTTTTATTTTTTTTTCATTATTTCATACGCAAACTATTTTATTTCTTCCTAATAATTATTGAACTAGCTTGAAATATTTTGCTCCTAACGTCGCTCGGTTTTTTGTGACATTTGAAAAAAAAATTTTCATTTTTTAATTTAAAAAATTTTAAAGTGTTCATTTTTAAGTTCAAGTGCATATGTATAGATATATATGTTTATGTGTGAGTGTATAAATAATTTCGTCTGTGTTAATGTATGTGTGTCTGTTTATATATGTATGGCCATGCGTGTATGTCGATTGGTACATCTGTAAGTGTATATGTGTGAGAGTGTATGTACAGACATGTGTGTATAATTGTGTGTATGTAGAAGCGTGTAAGTAAGTAAGTGTACATTTGTTAATGCGTACATGTAAATACGTATGCGTAAGTGCTCGAAGGTATATGTCTGTATATGTGAATATGTATATGTAAGTAATAAATTTAATAGCACTGCGGGACCTAAATCCGCATATAGACAACGCTTTTCCGTTACCTAGGTGGCACTTTTTTACACAGAATAATAATTAATTTACTTAGGTAACGTACGTATATAATAAGAAATAATTTGATATGTAAATTATTTTTTCAAAGTATTTTCATAAATAACAATAAGATGTAGTATATTGGAACTGTTTTATATTGACAATCTTCAAATAAAATAACAATTATAAGCAAGTAAAATATGAATAAAACTAAAATTAATAATAGCGTAACATGTAAAGCGAAGAGGTATAGTCAATTTCGGCGTTGCATTATAAAATGCTCCGGGGAATCCCCTAATACTACGCACTATTGTTATTGCTATACTATACATAAGTTACCTCCTTATCGCTCCTACAACGCTAATTCATACGTGAAACAAAATTTAAATTTATGACTTCATGAAAGATGATTTCAACAAACAATTTCACATCATATCAATTATATTGATAAAAATTAATTATTATTACACTATATTTTTAAAATTATAGACTTTTTCTTCTTTTTCGGTCCATTATTCATGGAGTGTTAAGTTATAGATTATTTATAGTTTTCGTTTCTTTTTTTTGATTTATCATTCGCAGGATGCGTAGTATTTGGTTTTTTATAGTTTTTGCTATTATTTTTTGAATTATAATTCGTGGAGTGCATGGTTTTTGTTTATTACTGATTTTGAAGAGTACACATTTAATTTGGCGGATTTATGTCCCATGTGCTACAAAATAGTATTAGGAAGTTTGCTCTGCAAGCTGACTCAGATGGCGCCAGTACGCGTCGCAGCTATCATGGCTACCACATTTGCACATTGTCGAATGTTTATGGTTAGTTTATTTGTGTATGGTATATCGAAGAGTCGGAAAATAATAATAAACATAACCCTGTAAAGAGTTTTTGAAGGAAATTCTTGTTTTTGCTTCTGCCTCGAGACTATCGTCAAAAATAAAGTGTAGTGTAATAAGCTGCAAAAATAGAGTAAAGTTTAAATTTCCTTCAAACCCAACAATAAAAAAACTCTAGTTGGAAATTATTAAACGGCCTACGCCTAAGCCACGATTAAGTCATGGTTTATGCATTCAGCACTTCAATCCAGAAGACATCATCACAGAAAGTTATAGAGGTATGTTTTGTATGATATAATTGAACTAATTATTGAAAATTAGAAATAATATTATCTTTTTATTTAAATGAATTATATTTTATATCAGATGGATATAAACTTAAAAATATAAGATTAAAAAAGGGAGCTCTTTCAATTAAAGAACCTTAGCAAAGTGAAAATGTTAAAAAAAATATTCAAACTGATGTTTTACTTGAGGAAGAACATTTATCCAAAGAAAATAGGCTACAATCAAACACATCAGAAGGATCAGAGCAGCTTCTTAATGTAATTTAGTAGCAATAGATTTCTATGTAATATAAATATGTTATCTAGAAATCTTGTTTATATTTTAATTCATTTCAATTATTTACAGTGTGAAGATCTTGTTGCTAATTTTGATTCAAATGAAAAAATTTATGTTGACAATGCTGTCAATCATGATGAAATATTAATGCCTAAAAATAATAGTTTAGATATTGAATGTAATAGTGATGATAACGAAGAAGTTTGTAGTGATGTAAACATGCAGACTAGTCAACAAAGTGACTATTGCCAAAATAATAATCAAAGATCAATATCATCACAAACATACACAACTTCTCGTTACACGATTACTGATTTCAAAAATAAGCCAAAATCATTACTTTATTTTACTGGATTGGAAAATTATGAAAAGTTTTCAACAGTTTTATACTCATTAGGACTAACTGTATATCACTTAAAATATGTAAGAAGTACTGTTGGTAACCTGGACATACCCGACCAGCTGTTTTTAGTGTTGTGGAAGTTAAAAAGATATCCAAATGACATAGAACTTGCAGAACATTTCAATGTACCCCAAATTGCTGTAGGTAACATATTTATTACATGGCTAAAACATGGTCACTTATTGATATATGGCCAAGTCAAGAGCTCATAAATTTTTACATGCCAGAAACGTTCAAGAGGAATCATCCTACTGCACGAGTGATAGTGGATGGGATTGAAATCAAGACAAAAGCCTCAAGTAATCCTCGACAAAAGCAATCATCTTTCAGCACGTATAAGAATGCACCTACTATGAAGGTACTTGTTGGTGCTAGTTCAGGCTGATTAATTTCATATTGTTCTCCTGCTTATGGGGGATCTACTAGCGATCGTCAAATTGTTGAACGAAGTGATTTATGTAAAAAGTGTCAATCTGGAGACACGGTCATTAGAGACAAAGGATTTTTGATTTAGGATATATTCGCTCTATACAATGTGACAGTTACTACTCGTACTCCATTGGTAGCAGGCTCGATATCACATAAAATTATTATAAAGGACCGTAAATTATCAGAACACAGAGTGCACATAGAAAGAGTTATTGGGCTGCTGAAAACGTTCACAATACTTTCTAAAAAATTAAATCATTATTATATTCCACTGACATCTGAGATAGTTAGTGTATGTGTCATGTTAACAAATTTTAAAGAAAATATAATAATGAGTGATAAAAAGTAAACTTTTGAGTGTAAAATCTAAATTTTTGAATATTTATTATTTTATAAATACAAACTTAAATTGTATATACTCATTCATATGTTTGTGTGCATTGATTTTCTTATATACATATAAATACAAGTACACTTCTGCTTAAAAGTAAATCACAGATTCAAAGAGATCAAGTAGTACAAAATACACATTGGTATTCATAATTATCATTTTCAATGACAATATTTCTGCAATTATTACTAATGAAGAAATAAATAAATATTTATTATTTCAACACTTAAATAATTTGATATATTTTTAATTTAAGTAAGTAAATTTTTGAAACTATTAAAAATTTATGAATGAAAAAAGACTGCTCCATAGTTTTTATAAAGGTATTTTTCAATGATAGCTGGTTTTAAGTAATTCAAATAAAAATAATCTAATTTCAAAAGCATATCTGTAATAAAATCTTCATCCCTTTTTATTGGAATAATACAAAAATCGACAGACGTGTAAACTATAAAATCACAAAACTGTCTTCTATTAGCATACAATTGCCCCTGAACTTGATAGTGATACGGATGACTAATTTTGAGACTCAAATTATTATTCATATCTCTTTGAAGATATGGAACAGTCTTTTCATTGATTTTCATAAATCTAGAAGCATAAGGACATTTCACTTCAATTACTGATTTATGAAAAAGTAAGCGGTCTGAAGAAGCACCAAGGTAAGGGCGGTCCAGAGGGACAAATAATCCACATTCGCTTATATCTAGAGTATTATCGTGGATCTGCTGAAGTTTGTCAATAGCAGCTTGCTCATGAATCTTTCCGTGCTTCGTAGCTTTGGAAGTAAATGGAACTGGATTCATAATCTTGTTTACCAATGACTTGGCACCTTCTTCATTCATATATTTATTACAACATAGATGGAATAAACTTAATGTTAACCTTACACTTCGTTCCAATGTCCATACTTTGTTGCTACTTTGCTTACAAGTATCTACTTCTATTTTTTCAGCAATTTCCTGTGATACATTAAGCAAATGTAATGATTGCAAAATGCGATCATCATTGAGTTCTTTAGTATAAAAAGAGTGATCCCACTCTACAGCATAAGTATTAGCAGGCTCCACTAGTTGTTTGATAGACATATTACAATTTTTTCCTCTTGGAACAACTAAATTTCTAAAATAATTTTTGTACCATATTTTGTAATTGTCATCTTCAATATCACAGACAGGTGGTAATATTCTTCATCGGAACTTTTCTGCTTTCATGAGTGATCCAGTGAATTTTTTTCCTAGGCGATGAAAAGTCTGCAGCACTTGTATACAAGTTTCCTCCAGTATTATATTTTTCTTTTTGACTGAATCTAATAAAGACAAAAGCGTTGTCAAAACGTGTTTACAATGAGCTTTTTTTGAATGCCCAACAGAACAATCACAACTACAACCTTGGATTTCCCCATCCATACTCAAATTAATATCCACAACATATTGCATATGTTTTTTCATTTCGGCCTTACAAGCAGCTTTTACAAAGTAACTTGTATCTGCAATAAAAATTTGTAATTAATATTTATTTTTAAATGAATGATTTAATTTTTAATAATGATATACCATGAAGAGAATATCTTATGTATTTAAGAAAACCATCATTGTGCATTGCATTTGCTTTTTCTATCGATCTATCGTATTTATTTAAAAAAGCAGTTAAGTGATGTTCAGTGAAGGCAAGCGATGGACTTGATGAGTTAATATCTTTGTAATTTGCAGAGGATAGAGTTTCAATTACATCGTCTGCTTGTATTTTCTGATACCCAAAATTATCATTTTCATCGTAGAATATCAATCTAAAGATAACAAGCAAGTACTGGATAAACAATCAAATCAATCTATCTAGTGAACAATACATCGAACAAACTATAATTTTAACTTGCCTTTCTACGAGTTCTGCTATTCTTCCACTTACTTTCGCACCTTTTTCTTTCAATAATTTTTTTAGTTCTTGTATTTTCAAACCACTATAATATTCTTCCTTTCCCATTTCAAAAATACCGCTGAAACACCGACTTGACACGTACGTACTCAATACAATCAAAAAGTAAGGTTGTGTTAGTGCGGCGGTTATTTTCAACCACGACGCGTACTGTCGCCATCTGGGTCAAGCTTGCAAGGCAAACTTCCTCATACGATACTCGTGACCTTAGTGGGACTTTATTACACGGCACTACGTTATCCCGGTGGTGTAATAAAGTGCCACTTGAATCACTTGTATTTTAATGTACTATTATATGTGTATGTGTATAAAAATTGCTACTTTCATTACAGCTGTATTATCTACATTTAAAAAATGCGCTAATCCGGAGAACCGGAGGACCAGAGAAATGGATAAGAGGTGGTTTCACTATAATATAATAACAATACAAAATTTTATTTAAAATAAAATTTTATATGAAAATTTTCCAATCACTTATTATTTAACATGGAAGCGGTTTTATTTTGGGTTAAGATTTCCGTCCAAAAATCGGGGTAATACTTTAACATCATTTGTATATCTATACATATGAAAAATGTGTAATAAAAATTAGATATAATATATATAGATATACAAATTACGTAGGATTTGATGGTGCCCTTAAGTAGTTGAATATTAGAACTAACTCGTTTTCGGACGAAACTCCCTATTTAAAAATACGCTTCTAGAAACGTCTATATTCGTTGGTATTTTTAAATGAGGAATTTCGTCAAAAAACGAGTTAGTTCTGATATCCAACTACTTAAGGGCATATATATATATATATGCCCTTAAGTAGTTGAATATATATATATATATATATATATATATATATATATATTCAGGAAATAACCGTTTTTATATCATTATACCATTTTTACAAATTTCATTATTATTTTTTTTTATCTTATCACAATTCATAGAATTTTTCATAATTTTTTTTTGAATTTTTTAGCTTTTAAAAGTGAAAATACAGTTAATTAAGTTAGTTAATATAAAAGCAATTCTATTGTGAATATTTTTGGAAAAAGTTTATTTAAAGTAAATAAAAATTCTTTAGAAATTTAAAATTTTCAATAATGGGTTCGACTGAGAAAGATAAATTAATTGTTAAAGGACAGAGATTGCTTGGTGCAATTGCTTCCATGTTAACTGATATTCATATATTACAATTTGATGATATTTTAAACCGGTGCACCTCATTTAATAGGCAATCAACTTAACTAATTCAAAGACCGCAAAATAATAATTTGGTACCAATTGATAAAGAATTTATATAATTATTGTTTTCCAGAAATTTCGAGAAAGATCACTGGATTTGTATGTTTTATAATAAGAAAATGATTTATATATATATATGACAGTTTGAATTTTAAATATTTGCAACATGAGTATAAAATCTATATTTGCTATACATGCGAAACTAAAGTGCTTGTCACTTAAGTGACAGTCGGTCGAGGGCGCGTGAAGCACCGACTGCTGCTCAATCGACGAGTACTTTAGTCAAGCCTGGATTCAGAATCCTTCGTACTCCCAAGTTACGTAGATAAGTTTATGTCGTTGTGGGCCGTATGGGGAACATTAAAAATGATTTTTTTTAAATTAATGATATATTTTTTTTTACTTATTAACTGTTTAATTTTGGAAATTTGTTCAAACAAAACATTCTTTAAAATTAAGATTTTATATGAATTTGTATGAGCATGGACATATCTAACGACATTCTTTTGTTTTCATTAACCTACAAATTGATGTCATTCTTGTTATGTACGGCCATGTTGAGCGATATCTCGATCTGTCAATACTCTCTTAGGGAGTATAGATCTGTCAATACTCCCTAAGGAAGTATTGATGTCCTTGTTGTTTAAGATATAATATTTCTTAAATGCAATTACATTTATTAAGAATTTTTGAACACAACAAATAAGAATATTTCCAGTTTTACATTATTATAATAATGCAAATATTAATTACAATAATCTACCGGACATAATAAGAAGCATTTTTGTCATGAACCAGCTTTAAATAAAGTTAGATTGAATTTAGATATCGCCGAGATTAAACTTCTTGAAAAAACTCACAAATGCATTTATTGGCAGAACAAAAAAAATCATGGAAATGTATCGTAAACAAAAGGATTCAAATCTTGAAATGATTCCAATGGAAATTTACAATGGCATTTCAGATACAAATTTTTTAAAACCAAATAATGATTTAATGGATTTCGATGATATCTACGTAAATTATAACATTAATGAAATTAGGATAAATGAGATTAAATTAAATTAAGAAAAAAAAGAATCAAAAGAAATAGACAAACGAGCTTGATGTATAACAGGATTCAATAGGCAATGGTAACAGAATAATCGAATAAATAACGAAAAAACTCAATAAAAGACAAAATTACAAAAATGCAGGAAAAAAAGTAATGATAAAGTAAAACAAATAGGTGTCTATCAAGCTTTACGTACGAAAAAAGCTTATATAAAAATGAAAAAAACAATCAAATAAATATTAAGAGAAATTAAAAAAAACAAAGATAACGAAAATGGAATTCAAGAAAAAAAAGAGTGCTGATGAAGTGGAACAAATACGTGCAAATAAGGCTCCACGTAAAAAAGAGCTTATATAAAAATGAGAGATGAACAACCAAACAACTATAAAAAAAGTTCAGAAAAACCAAGAAAACAAAATTAAAATTGAAGAAAAAAAGAGTACTGATAAATTAGAACAAATACGTGCGAATGAAGCTTCACGTAAAAAAAGGTTATATAAAAATGAAAGATGAACAACCAGATAGATAGAAAAAAAAGTTAAAAAATACTAACATAACGAAATTGCAATTCAAGAAAAAAAGAGTACTGATAAATTGGAATAAATACGTGCAAATGAAGCTTCTCGTAAAAAAAGCTTATATAAAAATGAAAGATGAACAGCCAAATAAATATAAAAAAAGTTAGAAAATACTAAGATAACAAAATTAAAATTCAAGAAAAAACTGGGTATTGATAAATTGGAACAAATACATGCGAATAGAGCTTCACGTAAGAAAGAAGCTTATATAAAAATGTAAAAAACAACCAAATAAATATAAAGAGAAATTAGAAAAAAAAATTATAACGAAAATAGAATTCAAGAAAAAAAAGAGTACTGATAAATTGAAACAAATACGTGTGAATGAAGCTTCACATAAAAAAAAGCTTACATAAAAATAAAAGGTAAACAACCAAATGAATATAAAGAAAAGTAAGAAAATACTGAGAATACGAAATTAAAATTCAAGAAAGAAATTATTAATGCTAAATTTTAAAAAATACGTGCGAATAAGCCTTTACATAAGAAAGAAGTTTATACAAAAATGAAAGAAGAACAACCAAACGAGTAGAGAGAAAAATTAAAAAATACGAAGATAACAATGAAATCAAAGAAAAAAATAGTACTGATAAATTGGAACACATACGTGCTAATAAGACTTCACGTAAGAAAAAAGCTTATGTAAAAATGAAAGAAGAACAAACAAATAAAGATTTTAAAAAATTAGAAAATAGTAAGATCTCAAAAATAAAATTGATTGAAAATAGAGATACTGCTGAATTAAAACAATTGCGTGAAAAAAAGCATTACACCAAAGAGAAACTCATAGAAAATTTTAATAGAACAATATAATGAATATGAAAAATGGAAATAAATGATAAAATTAAAAATTAAAAATTACAAAATGCAGATATTATTAACAAAATACAATTAAATAATAATTTTTACCAATTGAAACAAATACGCATTAGGTGTGAACAATTGAAAATTGATGAATGTGAACGTTTAAATAATGGTACCACAGTAAATAAACAAATAGATAAAAAAAGCGAAAATATAGATATGATCCTTATCAATTAAAAACATTACTTATAAAGTGTAAACGATTGAAAACTGAAGACAATCAATATTATAATGAAAATAACAATAATCAAAATTATATTAACAATAATAATATTGTGTTGGACAAGTTTAATGATAAAATAATAAAGGACAGAATGAAAAAAAAATTTAAGGAATTAAAGGAAAAAGTTCCAGCTGAGAAAAGTAATTCTAAACTCATTGGTTGTATAGCAAATATATATTTCAATGAAAATATCATACCTGAAAATTACATTGGCTCCATGACACATGTGTTTACTGTGATGCGAAACATTTTGCTTTCGAACATACTAAAAATAAAGATTCCTCTGATTTTTATCGTAGAAGGTAAAGTAGAATTATTCGAAAATCCTCCTTACCCAGAACTATTAAAGCTTTTAGCTACTGAATTTACAGAAGAAAGTATTGATTTCCGACGAAATGTCAGGTTGTACAATAATGCTTTAGCATTTTCAAGTTTTGGTGCTACTTTTGATGAGTTGGCAGGTAAAGGACCAAGTTATGAGAATGTGTGGATAAATTTATCATAATGTATATGCGTTACATTCTAATAAAGATAAAGGACGTCAATATGGACAATTATATTTTTTAAATAATAAAATAGCAACAATTAAACTTAATAAAAATATAAATTTAGTATTATTAAAACAATTAGATAATTTGATAAGAGACATTAACTCTGATGCTGAAGCCTATAAAATTATGCATGAAGTAAAATAAAAGAACTACAACGATGTGCAAAAATCAATTGTCCTCCTAGAGCTGATACTATGTCTATTGTCCGCAATAATAATTTGGATAAAAATAAATATAATCTACCTATCTGTAATGAAGTTACAATAATATATGTTTGAGAAGATGATCTTCCTGCTATCGAATGTGATATTGTCATTCACTAAGTATGATAATCCAGTAAATATACTCACAACTAGTAAACATACAGATCCTGTGACATATCTGCTTTTTATACTAATGGTGGTTATGGATGGATGCCAAATATGAAAAGTAAATTTGGAAAATCTACTATTTCAAATTTGCAATTTTATAATTATAAATTTAGTGTTAGAAATAAATTTAATCCATACCTCAATTCAGGAAAAATATCTCAACAGTCAATTATTGATGCGTTCGTAAAAGTTTAAACCTCCAGATTATATTTCATACGAAAAAATCAAAATATATTAAGAAGTAATTATTACAAAGGTGTTACGAACTATTTACATAACAGAACCCTACTGCAAAATCTCACGTGAGATCTCACGTGAGATCTCATGCCAAAATCTCATGTAACTTAAAAACATGTAAAAATGTCAAAATAATATAAACTTTTACTTTTACAGTCATTGATATGCATTGTAGAGCATATTTCTTCTCAATAAAATATTTAAATGTAATATTTTAATTGAATTTCAAGGAAAATTTTGCATTGAAAATTTTTATGCCAAATTTTTTCTAAGTGAGATCTCACGTGAGATTTTGCAGTAGGGAAAATAATTAGAATTGTAAAAAAAAACTGGAAAAATGGTCATATTACCATCTAACTTTACAGGCGGTCCACGATTTTTGTAACAAAATTACATTGACTCAATGACTCAACTCGTATGGATAAAAATACGAAACTATATACTAAAACTTTTCCAAAATATTTAATAATACAACAGTATTTGAATCTGATGGATATCCATTGTACAAACGTAAAAATGATGGCGTCAAAATAATTTAAAAAAATAAATTTACAGAAAGAGTTGCAGATAATGAATTTGTTGTTTCTTATAATCCTAACTTATTATTGAAATTCAATGCACGCATAAACGTATAAGTATGTTCCACTGTACAATGCATTAAATATTTATTAAAATTTTATAAAAGTCATGATTGTGCATACATTAAAATATGCGAAGTAAATGTTGATTTTTAACCACAAAATAAAGACGCTTTTCAAAATGACAATCATAAAAATGTTGAATATGAATATGATAAGATACAACAATACATAAATACTCTATAGTTATGTTATTTCACATACTATAAGACAAATAAGCGATCATCAAAAAAATTAACAGAATGTATTTTTCAAAGAAGGAAACGAAGGAAAAAATGATGAAAATGTGGGAACAACATTAATAGCATATTTTAAATTGAATAGAGAAGATTCAGAAGTACGAAATTACTTATTTCCAAAAATACTAAATTTTTATACATTTGAGGAAAAACTGAAAAAGTGGAATAAAAGAATAAAAAAGGAAACCAATTCTTACAAGGAGAGTACATGACCTCCGGGAAATGGGTTTGGCTGGAACTGCAGGATATGATTCTTTGATGAAAAAAAATGAAGCCCTATTTTATATACTAATAGACCCTAGAGACAACAATATAGATATTTTTTTTCGAAAATATAGAGAAAAGAAGCGTTTATAAGAACTTGAATAATTAAACAGCTAAAACTTTAACAGGAAAATGTATAAAAAAAAGAAAATTCAAATTTAAGCTCTGTTGCATTAAAAAAGCTTTTGTGGTTTGAAAGTTGTGCTTAATTGAAAATTACTACATATTTATTAATATTTTAGCATGTGAAATACGATTAAATTTTTATCCTATTTTATTAGCATATTTAAATCGCCTGTAACTTTTGAACCATACGAGATTCTTTAATGCGACGAAGCTTAAATTAAAGTTTTTAACTTGTGCTTTTTTTTGTTTATCATACAATTTTCTGTAAGAGTTTTAGTTGTTTAGATATTCAAGTTCTTTTAAACGCTTCTTTTGACTATATTTTCGAAAAAATGTCTATATCGTTGTCTCTAGGGCCTATCAGCACAAAAGAAAAAACACGGGTTCATTTTTTTTCGTCAGAGAATCTTATCCTACAGTGTCAGACAAATTCGTTTACCGGAGATCAGATATTTTCTTTGTTAGTAGAATGTCTTTGGTAAATCCGAAAGATAGACAACGTTATTTTCATCGATTATTACTATTACATGTTAAAAGAGCCACATCTTTTGAAGATTTACTATTGATAATGTACTGTTGATAATTTAATATACAATTTATTTTATGAGGCAGCTAAAGCTTAACAATTAATTAATAAAGATGAAAAATGGTATAGAAGTTTGGAAGAAGCACCATTGACAGAATTTCCTTTTGCTCTTTGTTAATTATTCGCTTTTATTTGCGTTTTTCACAATCCTATAAGTGCACGAGATTTATATGAAAAATATAAAGATAAGTTTTACTATCCTAAATACGAAAAAAATATAGGCGAAATAAATAAAAATAAAAATATTGGCATCGAGTGTTATTAAAAATAATTTACATGTCAATGGATTTACTTTCAACGATTTCAATTTACCTAACATAAGCATATATGTAGAAGAAGATTATTATTTATCTTATTTCAAATATCACAATATACGTTATTTATGTATGGCTTGGACAGGTATAGCAGCGAATTCAATGATCGATGGAAAAATAGTGCACACCACATTTAGACTACCATTAAATATAACAAATTGTATGACATGTAATGTTAAACCTAACTCTGCAGAAGACCAAAGTTAAAGGAAATACAAATAATAATTTAGGATGAAATATTTATGACTCCGAAATTTGCTTTTGAGGCAGTTGATCGTCTTTTTCAAGATTTATGCAATGTAGACCAACCCTTCAGCGGTAAAACTGTGATTGTATCAGGAGATTTCAGGCAAACATTACCAATGATTCGACATGGAAGCCGTAATAACATTACAGAAAATTCGGTTAAATTTAGTTTATTATGGCAAAATTTTTTGCGTACAACATTAAGTGAAAACCTGCGAGCTTTAGATAATGATATAGTACATAATATAACGGGTGTGTAAAGGCTTTGTGTACGAAACGAGAAGTCTACAGCCTAAGCTGAAGGCGAGGGTTGTAACGAATTTCGTAAAAAAGCCTTTACACACTCGTTCCATAATGTATTTTATACCACGATAGCCGAATAATCTTATTAAAGTTATGATTTTGAGGTTAGAGACGTATAAATGATTTTAAATAATGGTTATTAGATATCGGAAAAGGAAAGCTCCATAATCTTTTTAAAGATGACAATGAATGTGTTATACCAGGAAATCTTATCATTAGAGAAAATCTTGTCGAAGCAATATTTGGAAATGCAATTAAAATAAAAAATACTAATTCAACGGAGAAAGTTATTTTGGCTTCTAAAAATAATGATGTTACTCAAATCAATAATGATGTTTTGAATATAATGGAAGGAGACTATGTTGAATATTTAAGTATTGATACAGCCGAAGATGATAAAAAGGAAATTTAGAAGTTATGTTATCTACAGAAATTTTAAATACGTTAATTCTGCATAGACTTCTACCACATAAATTACATTTGAAAGTAGGAACAATCATAATTCTTTTAAGAAATTTGAATATCAATGAGGGTCTTTATAACGAAACAAGATTAATAGCAGAAAAATGGCTAAAATCTTCTATCCGAGCGAAATTGACAAGTGCAAAAACAAAGGTAAACAAATTTTCATTCCAAGAATAAGTTTATCTCCATCTAAGAAAGAGATTCCTTTTAATATGCAACAAAAACAGTTTTCTATTAGATTAGGTTTCGCAATGGGTCTTACTAAATCCCAAGGACAATCTCATGAAAGAGTATTTATTTACATTCATCAGTTTTTAGTCATAGACAATTATATGCTGCTCTTGCAAGGACAAAATATAAAAATGATTTAAAATTATTTTTAGGCGAAAACACTATTCTCAACCAAAAAAATAAAAATAATCAGAACACGAGATATGGCGAGAAAGAGCAAGAGAGAGAGAGATAGATAGATAGATATTTTTGTTTATTTTATGTACAGTATGTTGTACAATTTACATAATACAGTATATACATTAGATTATAATTTTATATATAATAATGAGCAAAAATAGAAAACTTTAAAACAGTGATAAATTTTAAATACATTTAACAAAATTAATATAAACATGATTTTAAAATTAGCGCAATGGCAGAGGTCCATCCTCTAAGGAAAGGTAGTATGCCAATGCAGATGATTTGAATGTAAGGAGTGATGGAGAGTTACGGATTGGAACAGAAAGTTTATTTCATAGGAATGATGAAGTGACTAAGAAAGATCCATTATAATATTCAGTGAGAGCCGGTGGAACAGTCAATGGCCTCACAGCACCCCTCAATGTCCTCACAGATTGGTTCCAATTATACCTAGAGTAAAGATAAGAAGGTGCTGTAGTCGAAAACATTTTGTAGAGGAAGGATGAGGTAAAATATTTCCTTCTACTAGAAGTAGATAACCAGCCAAGCTTAGAACGATAAGAGGAAACATGCTCACGTCTGCCAATAGCATACACATAACGAATACCAGAATTGATGATTCTCTGAAGCCTCAAATCAAGTTCAGCCGATAAATCACAATAAACGAGACAGCAGTAGTCTATGAGCGGAAAAGGCAAAGTTTGAATAAGATGTTTGCGTAATACAATATTAGTGCTTTTTCTAAAGAAATTTAGCCTATAAAGCAATGAAAATGATTTATTACAAACCTGAGCAATTTGCTCCTTCCAATTCAGTTTACTGTCCAGCCAAACTCCCAAGTCACGAACCTTCGATTCAAACTTAATAATAGTACCATTCAGTGGGACACCAGTAGTTGGAATAGAAGACAACATATTAACATAATAATAAGAGCCAATAATTATGGCCTTAGTCTTACTGACATTTAACTCAAGGTGATTTCTAGTAGCCCAATTAGAAATAACATCAGCATGAGCGATCATAATGGAGGTGAAAAGGTCCAACTTATCAAGAGGAAAATGAACATCTACCTGCAGATTATCAGCATATATCAGGTATTGTAAGCCAGAATTAGAATCATTGGCAACATCATTTATATAGGATGATAAATATTTCCATCGGTCTTACAGTCAATTTAAAATCTATATAATAAAATAATTAAATAAATATGGACAGTCAGACTGCCCTTGTTTATAATCACCCCCGTAGAATAACCTGAAATAAAAACTTAAAAATTAACTCGAAAGAAACCTGAAAATAAATAAAATTAGTAAAGCACAATCTGACTGTCCCCCACCACCAAAAAACCTTTCTTCGATTGTGATCCTGTATAATGTTCAACGTTTCGAGCACGCTACTGCTCATCCTCAAGGACTGAACTCCTCTCGCCGCATGACTCCCAATTTATACCTAAAAAATTATTTGAATATCCCCTTCACCATCAAAAACACCAATATAAGTTAATATACCTCCACCACTTTAATTCTATATTATGTTAGAAAAGGATGATAAATACTATTTAATTTACTTGATTCTAACATTAAATTTACATTGTTTTTATTCTGAAAAATGTGAATACTCGATCCCCTCTCCGCCTGTAAGTATTCACTGACACGCTGCTTCGGCTCTGTCTTTTTGTCTTCTAATACTTTTTATTTCACTCTGCCGAGTGAATCTTTTTACAGAGAATCGTCCAGCTGGGGGTCCTCAAGGCCTGGCTTGACTTGCTTGCACCTGTGCATCTGCATTTCTCGGACCCTGGACGTTTTTCTGTCTTCGTGCAATACTCTACCAGCATTGTCATTTTTTGTTGCTTGTGCTGCTGTTGCTGACGGTTGCGGAATGGCTGGAGCATTGCTGGTTTGTTGTTTTGCCTGTGAAGTGGGGTGTTAAGTGATGGTGCAGTGGGGGGATGCAGTTGCATCTTTATGGTTTATGCATGTGTTGCTTATAGGTTATGCATTTGCTACATAACCTACAATATTTTTGGCACCAAATTTACTATCTCTTAGGTGAATCTTTTAAGTGCATCATTAGTGGCTCCATCTATGGGTTACCTTGTTTACTGTCTTATCTACTCTATGGATAAGTGACAGGTAATTAACATACTTAAGGCGCGTTTCCATCTGGCCTTTTGATTTTATATATTTGATGCGCGAATTTTAAACAGCTTATTATGCTGCTTTTCTTTTGCTATATAACTCATTTCTTTTATATTTAATTTTAAATGTGATATACTTGGGCGGAGAGTTTCACAGGCCATCTTTATTTTTGTTTTGCTTTTATTGCTATTGAAGTTAATACTTCTTTTGGCGCGCCTCGAAAAAATGCTGGGCCTAAACTTATGGTTTGCCGTCACGTTACATTTTCATATGTGTTGCGTACGTGTGACTCTATCTGTGCGCGTATACACAAGTAAGTTAAGAATAAGAGAGGGGACACTATACCAAGCAATGTATGAGGAGAGAGAAGGCTCAACAGCGTGTCGTTGTGTGCGCGTATAAGCTTGGGTTAAAGAGAGAGAGAGAGAGTATACACAACTAAGTTGAGAATAAGAGAGGGGACACTATACCAAGTAATATATATATGGGAGAGAGAAGGCTCCTCAACAGCGCGGCGTCGTTATATGTGCGTGCACACACACAAGAATGGCTTATGATTTCGTTCTGTTTTGAAGGTTTGTTTGTAATGCGTGTCCACGTGTATGCTTGAAACACACGTATACAGATATCTTTTACAGACGCGCTTGCGCTTTGTGGTGTATTTTAGTGTATAGTCATTAGACTGTTAAACACAAGTTTCATAAAATTTACTGAAGTTTATTTTTAAATTAATGATTAGAAAAAAATTTAAACGGAAACCGAATGGATTTTCAAGAGTTTAATATTCATATCGGATGTTTTTTCTGTTATGAGACTTTTCAATAAGTTACAAGTTATCGTCTATTGTTAAGCATGTAAACAATAAAATTTGAATCAAAATTATTCAAATAATTCAAATATTTTTTTCAAATTTCTTCAAAAAATAAAAATTTATTTCTAGGAAAATGATAATAATATATATAATAATATGTGAAACGTAATTGTTGATAAAATTTTCACTTTTGATGTTTCAATTCTTTATAACTTTATTAAAAAGCATTAAAACAAAAAAATCATCAAAGTTAAATTTTTAATTTTTTTAAATTTTCTTCATTTTTGTTTGAATTTTTTAGTAATTATTGAAAAATATATAATTAAACAAATTTTTTTTAATTTGAAATTTTTACAAATTTCAAAAAAGGGTAAAAATAGAATAAAATTTTAATCACCTTAACATATTTTTTAAAATTTTTTTTGTGTGATAAGTAGAACCAGAGATAATGTTATTTGAATGAGACAGAACTACCATCATTCTACTCCATGATTTGATAATTTGTTGTGCGTATACATATTTATTTAATATAAAATATATTTTAAAACAAAGTGTGATGGAAAATTGTTCATTCTATGAGAAGCAAGACTATCACTGAACCAAAAGAAGTATTAACTTCTGTCGGCCAGTCCCCACGACTGCCACACCTGGTTTTTTATTTCTCTGACGCTGCTCTTGCTGCTATCTTTTATTTCTTTTCTATTACATTTATTCTCTCACTTCTCTTGACATCTTATACAGCTTAAACCATGTCACAAATTACCATCAAGGACTGCTGCGCCATCTGCGGTTTTCCCGCTGATAATATAAGAGGGTCGAAAAAATTAATGCAGTGTTTTACATGCCGGCAGCGCTGCCATGTAAAATGTATGAAGCGCGTGCCTCATGATAACGATGGTAATCCGAAATATGATTGTGAGAAATGTATAGCTGGCCGACTTATCGCTTCTCTTACTGCCCCACTCACTGGCACTGGCGCTGGACCACGCAGTGCCACTATGCGAGGTGCTCCTATAGCCCGGCCTATCGTTGCTTCTACTCCATCACGAGGATGCTCACCTGTCGCACCGATTAAGAAAGCTCAAGAACACTCTGTGATTAAGAAGAGGACCAATTCGCGCTGTTCTGCGGTAGCTGGAGGGGAACATAGCATAAGTATCAATTTAATTAATGAAAAATTTAGAGGTGGTGCTGCATTGGTCACCCCGGATAACAATATTAGTAAGGGTAAAAATGGTGGTCTTAAGCAGAGTAATGATGGAGCTGATTCTTCCTCAGTGAAGGCAGCTGTGTCTGCTTTGGAGAGCGCGCTATCCTGCAGGCTCGATCTGATTCAAAATGATCTTAATCGACTTCCGGCTCTTGAGAGCCATATTATAAATACTGACAAGGGTCTGCAGGATATCGTGACTAAAATGGAGAGTCAAAATGAAATTATTAAGAATTTACATGCTGGGCAGACGCAGCTGCTAGAGGAGAATCGTAAACTCAGGGGTATGATAGGTACTTTAGAGAAGGAGTTGTTGTCTGCTCTAAATGGCATGTATGAAAAGTTTTTCAAATCACTCACGACTAATTTTAATAATATGCAAGCATTTTTAGGTAATGAATTCAATGGAGTGGACAGCAATTTTTCTCAACTTATGACCGGGGTGGCTGAGGTGGTGCAGACCGTTAGTGATCTCACGGCCCAGGACGAACACTTAATCAACACCAACACTAACACTGATATGCCTGTAAATTCGAATATAACACAATCATTTGAACGTAAAGATAGTAGCTCTCTTAACACATGCACTGAAGCACCTGTTGATTCAAACGATGAACAATTAGTAAAAGCACATACAGATAGTAGCGGAGAGGTGTGGTTCTGGGAATAGTGTCTTGGTGATATCCAGCGGACTGGACTGCTCTGCGGCTAATGTTGGGCTGGAGGATTATGCTTGCGCTGTTCTGGGAACCATACTTCCGACTTTTGAACGTTCAAATATTGTATCTGTTACTGAGATCTCTAATTCTGAAAATAAAAATAAGGGTAGGATGTCTGCTGGGCCTGAGATCGTTGGCGGTCCGAGTATTGCGTTCTTATTGTTGGTTAGACTTTCTGGAGATGACTTGGCGCAGAAGGTATTTATGGCTAGGCCTAGATTAACGGGTTTTTCGACAGCGGATCTGGATCCCTCCCTCCTCGGCAGTTTTTCTACCACCAAGCACCATTCTCAAATATATATAAATGAGTATCTTGAAAAAGATAAATATATTAAATTTAAAAATCTTAAAAAGTATGCTAAAGGAAAAGGTTGCAAGTTTGTTTGGCATAGAGGTGGTAAATTTATGGTGAGGAGGGAGAGAGGGGAGAGAGCGCACAAATTTGAAAGTGAACATGATTTGAATGAAATATTAGATAAATCTAAATGTATTGTACAGAAAAATGTCAAAATAACTGATTTTGAGAAACACGATGAAGCTCTAACAAATAATGGAACTACTGATAATGATAAATGTAAACCTCATAATAGTGGGATGAGCTCGAATCAGGAATTAATTAAAAATCATGCAATATCCTTAGATAGAGCCTCTCCCCAATGACTGCGCTGGTCCTCTTCGGAGAGTCGAATAGGGAAGAGGGGTGAACTGCGCGCGTGCTTTCTGAATGTGACCTCTTTGAGAGCTCATATTGGGCAGGTGCGTGAACTTTTAAGTGGCTATCATTCTTACGACATATTTGGAGTTGCTGAGACCTGGCTGAGTCCGTCTGTATCGGATGACGTCATTCGAGTCGGGGGGTACAAACTGTTTAGACAGGACAGAAACTTGCGTGGTGGAGGAGTTGCCTTGTATATTAAGGATAATCTAAAATGCACTATTTTGGCCACTTCGGAGACGCAAACTAGTAATAGTAGCGGTAAGCCGGAGGTGCCTGAATATATTTTCTGTTCTGTGCAAGTTGGCGGCTCCGAGCCCGTGCTAGTTTCTGTCATTTATCGTCCTCCTGCTGTTTCGTTTACTAGAAACTCTAATTTGTTGATTGATTTGAGAAATTTTTGTTCGGACTATTCCCATAAAATTATAATGGGGAACTTGAATGCCGATCTCCTTAAAGAGAGCAGTGATGCTAAGTTTCTTAGTAAGCTGTCGGCTGAGCTTTCGTTACAGTTGGTCCAGCACGGTGCTACGCATCATACTCCTACGTCTCACACGTGGATTGACCTGATCTTTGTCGATGACAACGACGTGGTGCTTGATGCACGGAACCTACCGGCGAGCTTTCACAGTCGGCATAATTTAATTGACGTCTGTTTGCCTTGCAACACTATAACTTTTGATCAAAAACCTATCATGTATAGGAACTATAAAAATATTTGTCCAACTGCATTGGGAGAGAAACTTGCCGGCTGTGATTGGTCGCCGCTTATGACTGACACAGCTGACCCTGAATCTGCACTTGGTTGCCTCTGTGACAATCTCACTGCTGCAATCGAGAATTTGGCGCCGTTGAAAGCGCTCAAGCCTAATAAGAATAAGTTTCCATGGGTAGATGAAGAATTGTCACGGATGCGGCGTAAGAAAGATGCTACATATCGTAGATACAAACGGACAGAGAACAAGCAGTATCTCCTTGAATTTCTGCAGTTGCGTAGGGTGGTAGACGAACGCACGGACCATGCTAAGACTACTTATATTCACAATAGACTGTTTGATGCTCTTGCGGGTGGTAATGTCTGGAAGGAGTTGAGAGACCTGGGACTGCTATCCGGACCTCAAGGGGATTTGAATGGATTCACTCCGGATGAGCTTAATGCGCACTTTGCTGGGGTGTCAGTCTCGCCGCAGGAGGATAGTGAAGAGCGATTGAGAATTCTTTCTCAATGCAATGAAAGTGGGTTTACCTTTAAACCAATCAGTTTTAATGATGTTGTTCTTGCAATTTCACATTTTTCCTCACAGGCTTGTGGTGAGGATGGCATTCCGCAAAGCGTGATAGTTAAAGCTTCACCATTTATTGGTGAACATCTTGTGACTCTGTTCAACTCCTCTTTTGCGCGGGGGGTCTTCCCTTGCCGTTGGAAGCAAGCACGTATTATACCATTGAAAAAGTGTGCTGCACCTGAGCAACCAAAAGATTTTAGGCCTATAGCCATCTTATGTTTTCTTTCAAAGGTTCTTGAGAAGATCGCCCATGACCAACTGCAGGAGTACATTACATCCAAAAAATTGCTCGATCCTATGCAGACAGGCTTCAGGAAAAACCATTCTACGCAGACTGCTGTACTTAAGCTTACAGACGATACAAGGTCAGGTCTAGACAGGAAACTTGTCACGTTACTGCTACTTTTTGACTTTAGTAAGGCATTCGACACGATCTCTCCCTCCAAACTTCTTGCGAGGCTTAGATCGATGGGGTTCTCCGGGGCCGCACTCGGATGGATTAACTCCTATTTATCAGGTAGGAAACAAATGGTTTCCACACATTCAAAGGAGGAATCGTTTTGGCTAACAACCAATCTAGGAGTACCTCAGGGTTCGGTGCTGGGGCCTCTGTTGTTTTGCCTTTACATAAATGACGTACGTGACGCACTGGACTCTGGTTGCGTCGGGCATCTGCTGTATGCGGATGATCTTTAAATTTATACACAGGTCCCTTATGATGATATGGACGAGGGGATTCGTATTTTACAGAGGGCGGCCAGGGCGGTGTCGGGGTGGGCTGCTGGTGTTTCTCTCACTTTGAATGCTAGTAAAACAAAGGCGATCGTCTTTGCAAGTAATCGTTTTATTAAAAATTTTTATTCGGGTGAGCCAAGGACGATTGACCTGGGGAGCGGTATCGGTATTCCTTTCTCTGACACCGTTACGAGCCTTGGTGTTGTACTCGACTCTAAACTGTCGTGGGAACCGCATATTAATATGTTGACTAAAAAATTCAATAGAGCGATTTATAGCCTGCGGTTTTTCCGTCGGTACACCACTGAGGCTCTGCGTAAGCAGCTCGCAACCGCCCTGCTGTTTCCACATCTTGATTACTGCTCAGTGGTTTTGCTCGATGCTTCGCAGGAGTTACGAAGACGGCTACAGACAATGCAAAATTCATGTGTGAGATATGAATTAGGCGTGAGAATGGGTGATCACATCTCTCCCCATAGACATGCTTTGGGTTGGCTACGTACTGATTCGAAGAGACAGTATTTTATGGCTGTACTTATGTACAAAATCGTACGTATGAATACTCCCGAATATCTAGTGGGTCTCTTCACTAGATATATACCCAGAGCGACCACTAGGGGTGAGATTAAAGATCTTGCGGTGCCCTTCATGCGCACTGAGACTGGAAGAAATTCCTTTCAAGTTCAAGGTGCGCATTTTTGGAACTTCCTACCTGCTGATATTAAAAATCTTCCATCAATCAGCAGGTTTAAAGCCGCTCTGAGGAGGTTTTTACTCGACCTCGATTAAACAGTAGTATTATTTTCGGACTATATCATATGTGTTAATTTATTATGTGATGTACCCTTTATAGATTTAAGGCATGATTGTATTTATTGGCGTGTATGTAGGATGTGTGTGCATAGAGTGAATGATTATATTTTTATCAGATTGACTTGTATATTACTGTACATTCAACTTGCTGTGATTTTAACTTACTGTATACTGCTGATATTTCGACTGCGCTCTTTACACGCTTGATTTTATGTAATTATTTTGACTGATAGATATTGAGACTGATTTTTAACTATATTATTTATACTTTTTGCGTGTATTTATTCGTGTTATCTGTGATATCGCTTTTATTTAATTTATTGACTTACTATTACAGTATTACTATCTCTATTATGTTTTATGACTGTGATATCATACTGTACTATTTTGATTTTATATGTGCAAGGCTATTTAAAGTATTTTTATGTATTTTTTTTCAACTTTATTTGTAATTTTCACGCTTTTTTGTAATTATAATACAAAATAAACAATATCTAATCTAATCTAATCTAATAATATTCTCAAAACTCTCCCTTTTAAATTTATTTTTAATATTATTTTCTAAAATTTCAACATTCACAAAATCAAAAGAATGAACGGAATTCAAACAATGTTGCTTCAAACCCGACACAACATTTGGACTTCTCAAACTATATTTATGTTCATAAATTCGTTTCTTTAAATATCTACTTGTCTGTCCAATATAATATTTATCACAATCATTACAATTGATCTTGTAAACGACTCCCGATTTTTCATCCTTTTCATCCTTATCTTTACAATTATTAAAATATCTACTTAAATTATTATTATTTCTAAAGAAAACTTGAATTTTATGTTTTTTGAATTCATTTCTAATTCTTTCTGACAAACCTCTAACATACGGCAAAACAAAATACAAGCTTCTAGTTTCTACATCAATTTTCTTTTTTAAATTACTATTATAAATTTCATTCACCCTCTCCTCAATCATTCTATTAACAAATTCGATTGGATAACTATTACTAACAAAAGCCTTTCTAACAATGTTCAAATTTTCTTTTCTGAAATCTATATGTGATAACTTAATCGCGCGATCAATCACACCCTTCAAAGTACCAATTTTGTTTCCGAACTGGTGATGTAAATTAAAATTTAAAAATCTACCAGACCAAGTTGGCTTTCTATACCAATTTAGTTTAACTTTATTATTACTGTCTCTAATTACTTTAATATCCAAAAAACTCAACTGATTATCTGACTCTATTTCTTTAGTAAATTTAATTCTATCATGAACAGAATTAAAAACATCAACCATTTCATCCACAAAACAATCTGGCACCACAGCAAAGATGTCATCAACATATCTTTTATAAATTATTGGCTCAAAACTCAATTTCGACAAAGCAACACCCTCCAATTTTTCCATCACCAAATTAGCTATCACAGGTGACAATGGTGATCCCATCGGACAACCATACCTCTGTTCATAAAAAATTTTATCAAAAGAAAAAACTGTATTATTAAAAACTAATTGAAGTGCTTTAATCATTTCACTCTGAGTTAAACTAGTATATAAACTGATATTAGACCACCTCTCGCGAATGATCTCATTGACCATCTCCAGAGGTACATTCGTAAACAGAGATACAACGTCCAACGAAATCATTTTATGATCATTCGGAATAACAATATCTTTTATAATATCATAAAAACTCCAACTATCTTTAACAAAAGAATTAGTTTTTCCAACTACATTAATTAAAATATCAGACAAAAACCGTGCAAGTTTATTTCTAAAATGTGAAAATGGTACAGTTGCAAAGTGTTATGGGCTTCCTAAGATTCATAAAGAACAGCTGACATATAGAATAATAATATCGTCAATTAATTTTCCTACGTATAAACTTGCACGGTTTTTGTCTGATATTTTAATTAATGTAGACATCTTCCAACATGTTAGAAAAAGACCCTCCCTTAGTGAATCATTGAAGATTCGACGTAAGAATTGTCCAATTACAGAGAACGCGGAATTTATAAATGATTGAGAAATGGCATCCGGACCTCTAGCCTGCGAAGAGAAACTGCGCACAGCCAAACCAACCTGAAACAAAGATACCTCAGAAAACTTAAACATCGGTTTATACGGTTCATCTTCAGTTAAAGAGTTCAAATAATCAAAGACCGATGTAACCGATTGATCAGATGCTACACTAGAAAAGTAACGATTAAGTTCGTCCACAGAGAAGTAGTGACAAGAAGTATTAGCACTAGAGCAAATACCGAGATTCCTCAGCTCCTTCCAGATTTGTTTAGAATTAGTGAGCCCAGAGAGTCTATCATGATAATAAAGGAGTTTGGAAGACTCAATGCTCTCATAGGCACGATCACGTGCAGCTCTATAGCTGAGTAAGTCGAAGTAAAGTCGTGAGCGTTTGTAGCGCCTATAAAGCCTATCTCTCTCGTGAACCAAGCCATGATGCTCTGCAGTAATCCATGGACGACGTTTTACACCCTGTCAAACCTTTTTGATAGGCACGAATAGGGCAATAGCTTCATTTGAATGGCCATAAAGGCAATCAAGTCGAGTCTCAAGAGAGGAATCACCACCACAGATAGAGCAATTCAGTGAGCTAAAACAGTCGAGCAATCTGGCATCATCAACATCCTTATAGTCTCGATAGGAGAAATCATTAAGTACAGGCTTAGAGAGAGAGAGGACTTAACAGTGGCTGCAATAAGATCATGCCCATCTATAAATGGTACATTGGTCTTCCGATAGTCAAGCAAGGAATCATTTGCATCTATGAGGCATAAATCAAGCCAAGTATCAGATGTGGCAGTATGATGGGTTGCACCGTAAGGCACAGAGAAGAGTGCATTTTCCCTAATTAGACCCTTTAGAAACACAGAATCTTCAGAATCAACAGAAAGGTTAGTATTGAAATCGCCTAAGATGATTTTTGTACTATAATCGTGCATATGAGATGTCAAATCTGGTATGAAATCAGTTCCAGCTAGAAATGGTGCATGAGGTGGCCTGTAGACTACGCCAACAAAAATAGGAGAAACCACATCAGGAGATTTAACCTTACAAAAGAGATATTCAGGTAAACCTAGGTTGCCACACCAGCTACCATTCGAAGAACACAGGCGTGTGGAATCTAAAGAGCAATGAACATATAGAGCAACACCACCACCTCTAGTATTACGATCCTGCCTGAAGAGCACGTAGTCATCCAGAGCAATTAGAGAGTCATAGACAATCTGATCCAGTTTTGTCTCTGTCACAGCTATTATATGAAAATAGGAGCGAGAAGCCAAGAATAGTCTTACCATTTCAATATGGGCACGAATAGAATTAGAATTAAAATGACAAACCCTAAGACCGTTATCAGTGGTGAAGTGTTTTGTAATGCCAGATGAAACAGAATCCTTAGTAGATAATAGAGAGTTAGTCAGGAAGGGAGAAGAGTATGGACTCACCTTAATATCGCATATCAATCTGTCTTCTTGTTGTCGGAAGATGTTATTCTTGCTAAAAAAGATTCAAGATCAGCATCGGTAGCAATGCGTACAGGCACATTATCCTTCTTGCGTATATCACGCCATTTCGTACGAATGTAATAAAGTTATACTTTTTATCCTTGGCCTTTTCTAGGACACACAGCTTCAACTGATGTAACGAAGCAGGCAAGTACTCGTTAATGTTGATCACAGATGGTGTTAGAGACTTAACAGTCTTGATGTCGGGTGGCAGATGATTTATTTTAGAAGAAACCAGTTTTCCAAATTCAACCTTAGCTCCAATAACAGCACGATTCAATAAGGTACTTTTCATAGTGACAAGCAAGGGTACAGTAGATGGACGATCCCGCTGCTGCGGAGATGTAGTAGTTAAGGAGGCAGACACTGATACTTCAGCATCTGTAGGTGAAATAGCGGCAACAGATCTGTTTGCAGCCAAAGAGCGCCTGAGAGGTCGAACTGATGTTATATCAACAAGAGAGAACCCTGAGTCAAGCGTAGTAAGCACAGCCAAGACAGCAGACCACAGATCCTTCAATTCTTCAGGCACAAATCCTCCAATTACTAGGTTTGAGGATCTCTCAATACGCACTTGTTGTGCAGCCAAGGCCTCACATTGTCGTGACAAAGACCTGTTGGCTTTATCCAACTCCTGAAGCTTAACAGATAAAGGCTCAGCTGAAGACACGTCAGAAGATGCGGCAAGCAAGTTATTTACCTTCATCCTCAGCTCCTGCTGCTCACTACGGA